>MCJB01014536.1:5666-84546 GCA_002018475.1 Nicotiana obtusifolia
GGGGGGGGGGGGGGGGAACTACCACATATGATTTGATTTAATTCCACTGTTTGAATTATGTGGAAGACATGTACATGAGGTAATAAGTGTGTATACAACCTTATATGTGAAAATTGACCGGATTATACTCTTCGACTTTTTATATGCACTTAACTAAATTTATCATTACATGTTCTACATTCCTTTGTTAAATTTATCCTTATATGCTTAAATTGAATTTGTCATTTCGTGTTCTATATTCCACTGTCAGGTTTATCCTTACATGCTTTATTTGAAGTTGTTAGCACATATTCTATCTTTTATTTGTCAAGTTTACTTTTGTATTCTTTATTTGAAGTTGTTACCTTTTATTGTCACGTTACCTCTTTTTTTTTTTTGAATTATTCTTATTTGAAGTTGTTGTTACATGATATCACTTTGTGATCAAGTTATTCTCATGCATTTAGACGTAGTTGCTAGTTCGTGCCTTCTTTTTTATAGTTAGCTTATGTCATACACTAGAATTCGAAGTTTATTTCTCATGGAAATACCTTCATTATTGTGTTTATTCTTAAGCAATTAATTGAAGTTGAAGTTATTGAAAGCCATTAACCTGTCTTAGTTGAAGTTCTTATTTAATGGAATATTTTTCGTTGTTGAGTTATTTTCCCAGGTTTTATTTTGTTGCTATTGGGATTTTTGTTTACATCGTGTTTAAGCCGTGGGCTATGTGTTATGGTGATTGGTATTGTAGTTTTGGAAAGGTTGCGGCTTAATGGGATTTGTGGTGCAAGTTGATATGTCGTGTTGTTGTGATGATAGCATATATAGATTTGTTGTGTGTATTGATTGTTGTTATGCGGAGCATAAGGGTGGAATCTCACCTTTGTTGATTGTGTAGAGTGATACTGGTGGCTATTGTGTTATTGTCTGCGGAGTGATACGAGTGGCTATTGTGTTATTGTTTGGGCGGAATGATACGAGTGGCTTTTGTGTTATTGTCTGGGCAGAGTGATACGGGTGGCTATTGTGTTAAATATCTAGGCGGAGCGATACATGTGGCTATTATGATATTGTCAGTACGGACAGATAAAGGTGGTTATGTTAGGGATGATCTGTGTCGACCTGGGGGCATAATGTTGATAATATTCGTGTGATAATGTAATTTTCCTTGTGTGTGTCATGCACCTTACGTGACTTGTTGTGTTATTTCCAATGAGCTACTCGATGTCTTTGATATTACTTGTTGACTTGGATTGTAATAGTACACTTACACATGCATACATCGTAACGTACCACCTATACCAGTTCAGGAGTATGAAACTTAACATCCATTGATTTTGCGCGTGTATTCTTGCATATCTGCTTTCATTGTGATGTTGAGCATGTGTCCACGTCGGGCAGATTGTGATGTTGAGTCGTGACCATGTCAGACAGATTGTGATATTAAGCCCGTGACCACATTGAATGGATTGAGGTATTGGCACGTGAGTCGTCCGTGCGGTTGTGATTTATAACGTGGGCACGAGGTGCCACGAGCATATGATTGGTGATTTGGGACTCATTACTTGTTATTATGGGATGAGGTATCTCGGAGTAATTCTGTTGTAAGTCTTGTGTTAGAATGACTTGATTATTTGGTTGTCATTTGTTTTCCTTATTTGGTTTCGTTGGTACTTTAACGGTGTTCTGGTTACTTTATTGTTTTTATCACATGTTTATTCCTTGTGCCAATTACTGATTCTTGCTTCCATCATTAGCTTTATACTTATATATTGCTTAGGTTATTATGACTAGTAGGTGTCTTGACTTGTACCTCGTCACTACTCTAACGAGGTTAGTCTTGATACTTACTAGGTACTGACCGTGGTGTACTCATACTAGATTTCTGCACATTTTGTGTAGATACAGGTATTGAAGATAACGAACTTAGGAAGAGTTAGCTTCTTGATCATGAGGATTAAAGGTAGAGTTGCTTGGTCGTCAAAGTCCCTTGGAGTCCTTTTTCTTTTGATTGGTTTGTCTATTCGTTATTCGAACAGTATTATATTTTGATTTTGAGATATTTCTATGTAATCATCTAGAGTTTGTGACTGTGTATTACCTAGTCTTGGGAGGTTGTTGTGATTATTGCCGCAAAGTCTTGTTTCACCTTTATTTTGGTATTTATATTAAACTCTGCTTTTAAATATCATTGTTAAAACTGGCTTAACAGTTATAAGTAAACGACTTACCTAGTATTAAAGACTACTATGAGTCACGAGCAAGTTTAGTAGAGTCTTGCAGATCGGTACAGAGACGTCTGTATTTATCTTCAAGAGGCTACAGAACTATTAGGAAAATTCCACTTCTTTCATTCATGTCATGCGAATATGTTGATTTAGGAGTTTGAGCCTTTGTATCTCTATTCTCTCACAGATGGCAAGGACACGTACTACAGATTAAACAGAACAGACACCTGCGCCCCCTGCTAGAGCCGCGAGAGGCCGAGACTAAAGTAGAGGTCGAGGAGGGTCACGTATCCTAGCTAGAGCACCTGTCAGAAGCAGTTGAGAGCCACCAGTAGCTCTGGTTGGGGGACAGGCACTGGAGGTGCCTATTGATATCCCCGAACTTCAAGAGACGTCAGTGCAGTTCCTGAGCATGTTTGGTACATTGGCTCAGGCAGGATTGATCTCAGTTGCATCAGCTACTTCACAGATTGGGGGTGGAGCTCAGACTCTTGCCGCCCGTACTCTAAAGCAGCAGGCTCATGTTAGTCATACTCCGGTTGTGGTTCCAGTACAACCCATTATCGCGGCTCAGCCTGAGGTCAGGCCAGAGGCATTTGAGGAGGAGCAACTGAGACTTGAGAGGTTCAAAAAGTATCACTCTCCTACTTAAAATGGAGCAATGACTGAGGAAGTATAAGGTTTTTTGGACAAGTGTCACCGCATTCTCCGCACCATGGTCATTTTGGAGGTGAGTGAAGTAGCCTTTACTATATTTCAGCTATCGGGAGCAGCGTATAGGTGGTGGAAGGCTTACGAGGAGGCTAGACCAGCTAATGCATCCCCACTCACTTGGGCTCAGTTTTCAGATATGTTTCTGAGGGAGTTTGTTCCCCACACCCTCGGGGATACATGGCGCACAGAGTTCAAGTAGCTACTTCAAGGCACTATGACGGTGTTAGAGTATGCCATCAGGTTCAGTAAGTTATCCCGTCATGCACCTATTCTGGTTTCTACCGTTAGAGAGTGGGTCCGCAGATCTATCGAAGGGCTTAGTTATGGTCTTAGATTTAGCATGTCTCAGGAGTTGGAGACATATACTCCAATTCAGCAGGTTGTAGTGATTGCCTGGAGGTTAGAGCGTATTCGGGGTGAGGAGAGGGAGCATAAGGAGGCCAAGAGGATCTCGAGGTTCTGGAGGATTCAGTGGATTCTACTCTTTAGCTCTGACCCATCATGGCGTAGGCTGAGTCAGCCGGCTAGTCCAGTCTGCACTTCTGACTGCTCGTAGTGCTTTATATAGGTAGGGACCTCAAGGTACTCATATGTGGCAGTCGTCTTTTAGTGCACCACCTACACGGGGTTCCTATAGTGGTTATCCCACTCATCTAGCACATACTCAGTACTAGTATCCGCATCCGCAGAGGGGTTTGTTATGAGTGTGGTGATACTATGAACATCGAGAGGGGTTGTCCTAGACTCGAGAGAGGTGGATTTCATCAGGACAGTCACGATATGGGCCTCATCCCAGTGCTACTCCACCTGCACAGCCAGCTAAAGGAGGAGGACGGGTGGGTAGAGAGCGTCCTAGAGGGGGAGGCCCGGCCCGCTAATATGCTTTCCTTGGTGAGGCAGAGGCCACTGCACCAGATAGTGTCGCTACAGGTACGGTTTCGATTTTTTGTAGAGGAGCTTCAGTCTTATTTTGATCGGGTCCTATTTATCGGAGTGAGTCCTCTTATCTTGTTTCATATATGGATGTGTTTCGTGATTCTTGTACTCTACTTATGTGTTTACCCATGTTAAGAGATTCTATAGTGGTAGCCCATGTCTATCGTTTTGATTTGTTCACTATTGAGAGTTATGAGACTAGGATGAACTTTCTGTTACTTAATAAGGTAAGTTTTGATGTGATTTCTAGATGGTTTGGCTATGACTTGTGATTGGGTGCTCTACCGGTATGGGAAGTACGTTATGTGTTGTGATTTTGTTCCGCGGAATTGAGTTAGTGAAGGGATTTTGGTTGGTGTGATGTCTATCCTACTTGTGATTTAAAGCTGAGGATTGGATCCTTATGTTTTCGTGTGGGTCGGTATGTCTAGACGGGTCTGCGTGCTGCGGTAGAGTTATATTAGGATGAGATCCTTGTGATTAGTTCATATGTTTTGTTTCTCCTTTGTGGAATGGATCCATAGTATGATGCCAATGGGGAGTTGTACCTATTGGACTTGTTCGATAGTTCTCTCATGTGTTTCTCTTTCCATATTCAGTTATATTCGAGTTGTGCTTGTTGGGTTTAGATTGCTAGGTATGTGCCCAGGTGGCGTTGGGTGTGACTTGTTGATTGGGTGAATGGATATGATATTTACGTGTTTCTTACATCATTAGAAGTGTTGGGAAGGTTTGGAATAAGGTTCTAGCTAATATGAGGTTATTTATCGGTGCTGGATTTCATTATGGGCAGCTATTGTGGCCAGTGTTGTTGCTACGCGCATACGGACAATGTGTTACGTCGTGTGGTTATACCTTGTGCGCGTATGCATGAGCTGTTGCAAGTGGTTGAGGTTGATACAATGTGTTAATGTGGGAATCGGGTCTTTGGGGAATGAACGGATGTTGAAATTATGTTCTAAGGCCTATCAGTGTGCGTGACGGGAACAATCATCAGTTGAGATGATGTTGTCGGGCTTATGTGTATTGGGATGACATGGGATCACCCATGAGTATGTGTAGGGTGAGTCCATTCCGTGATTTGACGACTTGGGAATGGTTCTTGACACGTTCGAGGACGAACATTTGATTAAGAGGGGGAAAATGTAATGACCCAACCAGTCGTTCTGAGAGTTAGCATCTCATTTGGGGCTTAAGGTCTTGAGGGCTTTATAATACGCATTATGACTTGCGTGTATAGTCAGTTTCGGTTTTCGTGCATTTCCGAGTTGATATGGAAGGTGAATCACATTTTAGAAGCTTAGGTAATATAAAATTGTCTGGAGTTTGACTTTTGTGTAGACGATTTCATAATAGTGTTTTGATGATTCCAATAGCTTCGTATGATGATTTTGGACTTATTTGTATGTCCGGATTTGGATATGGAGGTCCATAGGTTGATTTGATGCTTTTTGGCGAAAGTTGAAAAGCTAAAGGTTTGGAAAGTTGGAAGGTTTGACTAGTAGTTGACTTTGTTGATATCTGGTTCGAATTGTGATTCCAAGAGTTGGTATAGCTCCGTTGTGTCATTTGGGACTTGCATGTAAAATTTGAAGTCATTCCAGGTTGATTTTATATGATTCGGCGCGAGTTGTAGAAGTTGAAAATTCATTAGTTCGTTAGGCTTGAATTGAGGTGCAATTCGTAGTTTTGATGTTGTTTGATGTGATTTGAGGCTTCGAGCAGGTCCGTGTAATGTTATGGGATTGATTGGTATGATTAGACGAGGTCCTGGGGGCCTCGGGTGTGTTTTGAATGGGCTACGGGCCATTTTCTGTTGTTTTGAACTACTGGTTCTAATATCTGGTTTTCTTCATTGCGATCGCGAATAAGGGACCGCGTTCACGTAGAGTAATGTGGCGGAAGGCATTTTGTACATCGCGTACGCGATGATGATCACGCATTCGTGAAGCTTGGAAAACTTTAGCCATCGTGTTCGCGTGCTATATTATGCGATCGCGTGTATGGATAACTGGAAGGGGCATCAGGATATTTGTTATCACGTTCGTGTGAGAGACGCCATGCTCGCATAGGTTGCTGGAGATTGTGAGTCGCGTTCGAGACTGGAGTTACGCATTCGTGAAGAAGATTTTAGGCAGCTGGGTGAGTTTTGTCTTCGTAATCGCAAAGGTATTTCCGCGATCGTGATGAGTAATACATGGGTAGACTTATATTTACTTTATTTCGAGGGCTTTTGTTATTGTGTCACTTTTCGAGCTAGAGAGCTCGAATTTATGCGATTTTGGAGGGGATTTTCACGTTTTGGATTGGGGTAAGTATTCTTGACTCGGATTTGGTTATATTTCATGATTCCATCCTTGTTTTTATCATTTAATTAGTGATTTGAATTGGAGAAATTGGAGATTTTTGTAAAAACTTTCTAAAACATAAAATGATGATTTGAAGGCCGATTTGAGATCAGGAATGGATTATTTTGGTATGGTTGGACTCGTATCGGAATGGGTGTTTGGATTTCGTTGACTTTTTCGGGTTCCGAGGTGCATGCCCGGGATTGTATTTTTGGTTTTTATTAAAGATCAAATCTTTATTATCCGAAATTATTTTCTTTGGTTTTTATTTATGATGTTAAGTTTTTTGACTAGATTTGAGCCGTCTGGAGGTTGTTTCACACAGAAAGGTCTTTTTAGAGTATTGATTTAGCTTCATTGAGGTAAGTATCTTGCCTAACTTTGTTGGGGGGGGGGGCAAATTAACCCGTAGTATTTGGTTTGATTCCACTATTTGGATTATGTGGAAGACGTGTAGATGAGGTGACAAGTGTGTACACGGCCTTATATGTGGAAATTGACTGGATTAGACTCTTAGGCTTGTTATATGAATTTAATTGAATTTGTCATTACATGAATTTAGACTCTTAGGCTTGTTAGGCTTGTTATATGAATTTAGACTCTTAGGCTTGTTAAATTTATCCTTATATACCTTAATTGAATTTGTCGTTTCATGTTCTATATTTCAATGTCAAGTTTATTCTTACATGTTTTATTTGAAGTTGATAGTACGTGTTCTATCTTTTATTTTTCAAGTTTACTCTTATATGCTTTATTTAAAGTTGTTTCCTTTTATTGTCACGTTACATCTTTCATTGTTGAATTATTCTTATTTGAAGTTGCTATTACATGATATCCGTTCGTTGTCAAGTTATTCTCATGCATTTAGACGTAGTTTCTAGTTCGTGCCATCTCTTTCATTGTTAGCTTTTGTCATACACTAGAATTTGAAGTTGCCATATCATGGAAATACCTTCATTATTGGGTTTATTCTTAAGCAATTAATTGAAGTTGAAGTTATTGAAAGCCATTCACATGTCTTAGTTAAAGTTGTTGTTTAATGGAGTGTTGTTCATTGTTGAGTTATTTTTCTCGTTTCATTTTGTTGCTATTAGGAGTCTTTTACACAACGTGTTTGAGCCGTGGGCTATGTGTTGTGGTGATTGGTATTGTTGTTTTGGAAAGGTTATCAACCTATGGGCACTTGTGGTACGAGTTGATATGCTGTGTTCTTATGATGTTAGCATATGTGGATTGATTGTTGTTATGCGGAGCATAAAGGTGGCAGCTCACCGTTTTTGATTGTGTGTAGTGATACGGGAGGCTATTGTGTTATTGTCTTGGGAGAGTGATACGGGTCGCTATTGTGTTATTATTTGGGCCACATGAGGGCATAATGTTGATGATATTCGTGTGATGATGTGGTTTTCCTTGTGTGTTCATATATGTTACGTGAATTGTCGTGTTGTTTCCGATGAGCTGCTCGATGTCTTTGATATTACTTGTTGACTTGGATTGTAATAGTACACTTGCACATGCATACACCGTTGCATGCCACCTATACCAGTTCAGGAGTATGAAACTTGATATTCGTTGGTATCGCACATGAATTCTTGTGTATCTGCTTTTATTATGATGTTGAGAATGGGACCACGCTTGGTGGATTATGATGTTGAGCCCGTGACCATGCCGGGCGGATTGTGATATTGAGCATGTGACCACACCGGGTGGATTGAGGTATTGGCATGTGAGTCGTCCGTGCGGTTGTGATTTATAATGTGGGCACGAGGTGCCACGAGCATATGATTGGTGATTTTGGACTCGTGACTTGTGATTATGAGATGAGGTATACCGGAGTAATTTTGTTGTGAGACTTGTGTTAGAACAACTTGATTATTTGGTGTTCATTTGTTTTCCTTATTTCGTTTCACTGTTACTTTAATGCTATTCTGATTACTGTACTATTTTATCATATGTTATTCCTTGTTTCCAATTACTGATTCTTGCTTCTGTTATTAGCTTTATACTTATATACTGCACAAGTTGTTATGTCTATTAGGTGTCTTGACTTGTACCTTGTCACTATTCTACCGAGGTTAGTCTTCATACTTACTGGGTACCGACCGTAGTGTACTCATACTACACTTCTACATATTTTTGTGCAGATCCAGGTATTGGGGATAGCAAACTCAGGCAGAGTTAGCTTCTTGATTGCGAGGATTCAATGTAGAGCTGCTTGGTTGTCGCAGTCCCTTGGATTCCTTTTCCTTTTCATTATACTGTCAATTCGTTATCCGAACAGTATTGTATTTTGATTTTGAGATATTTCTATGTATTCATCTAGAGTTTGAGAATCTGTATTGCCTAGTCTTTCGGGAGGTTGTTCTGATTATTGCCGCGTAGACTTGTTTCACCTTTATTTCGGTATTTATATTAAACTCTGCTTAAAAATATCATTGTTAAACTTGCTTAACTGTTGTAAGTAATCGGCTTACCTAGAGACTAGGTACTATCAAGAAGACTATTGTGGGATTTTGGATCGTGATAGAATGTAATCTGGAAGATCTAAGTGTGATTCGGATGCATTCGACGAAGTTGGAAAGTCTAAAAGATAAGAGATGGATTTGATCTTCGTTTCTAATTTTTTTGTTTGTTATTTTTGATGTTTCAAGCCTTGGAAATTTTAAAGGAAGTATATACACTTTTTGGAATGAATGGACAGGGGTCCCAAGGGCTTGGATGAGTTTTGGAGTAGCTTTAGACCATTTCGGTTGAGTTTTGCACTGTTCATTTTCTGGTGTCTCTGATGTGCTTCGCAATCACAAGAGTTGTGTTGCGATTGTGAAGAATGTTTTGCAGCTGGGAGCCTTGTGCTTTGCATTCTTAGGGGGTATGTTCGCATTCGTGGAGTGAAGGGAAACTGGTCGGCGCGTTCACTTGGAGTAGCTAGCGTTCATGGAGGGGGGAGGCAGGCTAGAGGCTTTTCCAATGCGTTCACGAAAGGGAAGCTCACATTCGTGTAGGAGGATGGTCCGTTGGTCATTGTATTCACAAGGGCCATGCTGCGTTAGCGATGAAGGATTTGCAGGTAGTGGACTTTTGCGCTTTGCAATTGCGAAGCAGTGTCTCGCGATCGCGCAAGGTAGTGCTGGGCAGAATATATAAGTTGTGATTTGAAATTTTTTCCCAATCTCTCATATTTTAAACTCTAGACTCAGAGAGGAACAATTTTTCAAGAAGATGTTCATACAAGGCAAAATGGTATGTGATTTCTACTCATTTGTGATTACCCCTAAATCAAGGATTTAAAATGTAGAAATTAGAGTTTTTTGTATGAACTTATGAGAGTGAATTTTGAGATTTTTAACATGAAATTAGAAATCGAAGTGGAATCTACTTATATTTATGGACCTTGAGGTTATGAATAGTCGAGATTTATTCCTAGATTTGGGTTTTGACGATCTGGGCCTTAATTGACTTCTGTTGACTTTTTCGAAAATGATTAAAGATGAAAGCTTTATCGTTTGGGTTTAATTTTAATGGCATTATTTGATTCATTTGAGTAATATTTGAATAGATTCGAGTCGTTTGGAGGTGGATCTAAGAGAAAAAGCAATTTTGGAAGGTTAAAGGTGTTATTGGGTGGAGGTCAGTCTCTTGTCTATCCTTGTAAGAGGGAATTCTGCCTACAAGTGATCTATTTACTACATGTTTCTTGATTTAGGAGCCACGTAAATGCGAGGTGACGAGCGTATATGCATAGCTAGGTTATGACCATGTCCTGTAGAGTTTGGCTTATGATTATGACTTATTTGGACTATGTGATTTTATAACTACATGATGACTCATAACTATGGCTTAGAAGCATGCTTAATGTTATAACTTGTTAACTTGAGCATAAAGAATTATTTTGCCATGTTAAGCTTTCTTCTTAAGCCCTAATCATACACTTATCGTATTTGACCCATGATTTGGTGGTTAAATGTCTTAATTTACTCATGTGAAATATTATGATTAGATTCATGAACGTTGAAATTGCTCATTGAATTTTTATGATAAATTGAAATATATGATTAGCCATAGTCATCTTTTAGCAATGTGAGCTTTTATCTGCATTTCTCTTGTTATGTTCTCGTGCTTCTTAATTATATGTTTTCATAAACATAGCGTGAATTAGAAGTTGAATATTGAGAAAAGTTGAGTTTGGCACTAAGGATACTATGAGCGGATATCGATTACTGGTAATTATTCACTGATTATTAAATGATAATTGCTTGGATATAGATATGTCCCTCCGGAGCTAGGTGATTACCCATGTTATTTTGGTCCATGTGAGCTTAAGCACTCGAATTTGGTGCTTGGTTTGGACATATGGCCTGTGTAAGGCACATGTTTTGGTGCTGTGAGATATTGAGAAGTGAATCTGAGCAGGCATATTTATGTATTTTAGACTCATGCAACGGATTGTATATAAATGTTGGCTGATACACATCATGTTTTTATGCTTGGATTGAGTTATTTGATATCTGATTCAATCTCTTTTATCTGCAATGCATGCTTAAATTTTATATGTATTGTGTCTCTAGTCTTTATATTCATTTAATGATACTATACTTAACTTCATATCTTATTTATGCTTTTACCTTATTAGTAGACTGTTAGTAAGTGTCAATGTCGATCCCTCGTCACTACTTCTTCGAGGCTAGACTTGATACTTACTGAGTACCATGACTTTGTACTCATACTACATTTCTGCACATTTTTTGTAGGTTCTAAAAAAGGTACTAGTGGCAGCCATCAAGCTGAGTAGGAGTATTTGTTGGAGACTTCTTGGTGAGCTGCTTTACTTGATCCAATCCGCAGCATATACAGTCCCCCTTCCCTATTTACCTATCTCTGTCTATTTATCTTCTTTTCAGATAAATGTTATTTTTTAGTTGAGACTATTTACTTTATCTATACGTTTGTGATATTATAAAATCGGGTTTTAAACATTTGATTAAAAATTATGATCGTGTTTAAACCATGTCTTGGACTTATGTATATTATGATACTATTTTGAGACTTGTTTCGCTTTCATATCTAATTATATCTCGGTTAATGACTTAACAATTAGATTATATTACTGTTGATGAGTGTTGACTTGCCTAGTAATCCAGTTAGGCGCAATACCAATCTTTGGTTAGGATTTTAGATTGCGACAAGTTGGCATCACAGCTCTAGGTTCTTAAGGTCTCACAAGTCATGAGCAGACCTAGTAGAGTCTTATGGGTCAGTACAGAGACGTCAGTATCTATCTGGAGAGGCAATAGGGCTTTAGGAACTTTCCCGTTCTTAATTTCTTTTCATGCGTTGATTATTATCTAAGTCTAAATATTTCTATTCTACTCTCTCACAAATGGTGAGAACACGCGCTTCAGCAGCAGTAGGTGAGCGGGAGGTTATACCACTGGTTGTAGTCAGGAAAGGGCATGGCCCCGGGTAGGGCCAGGCTCACGCTAGGGATCGTACAGTCACAGGTAAAGGTCGAGCATCCACAGGGGCTTGTGATCTCACTAGAGTAGTATTAGTGGACCCACCTTTAGACAGGTGGAGGGTCAGGTTATAGATGATTAGGTTGAGGCTCAAGTACCAACTTAGTATCCAAATAGGCTCGGTTGTGGCATCGGTATTTCAGGAGGCCATGGCCATGATGGTTAGTTTCATTGATGTTCTAGCTTTTTTTTTTTTCTGAATAATTAATAGATCCCCATGTATATCTTGCCTTTAACCCAATAGAGAAAATTTCTTAATAAAATTCTGTATGATTGCTTGTCAATTTTGAGTGATGCAAATAGGTTCTTTTCTTTCTATTTTGTCTTCAAAATTCATTTTTCATTTTAGATTTTTGAAATTAGTTTCATTGATACTTTGACTCAGGTTGGAGTGGTTCTAGTGTACCCATCCATATCGCACACTAGAAGGGGAGCTCGGACCCTTGATACTTGTATTCCAGAGTAGGTAGTAGGCGATGTTTCAAATGCTAAAACTGTTTCCAGTTGGGGGCGAGATGCCTATTATAGCAACTAGACTCGAGGTCATGCTTGCCATGTCTGTTGAGGAGAAAAAGAGGATGGAGAGATTTCAAAGGCAACATCTTCCTCGCTTCGAGGGTGGTTCTTCAAAGGATGCACAAGAATTTATAGACATGTGCCATCAGATGCTTCGCAATTTGGCTGTGATAGAATCTAATGGGGTGTACTTCACTATGTTTCAGCTGAGAGGGGCTGCTAGTAGATGGTGTTACAGTTATGAGCTAGGCAAGCTAGCAAGATCATCTCCTCTTACTTGGACTCAGTTTTGCATTTGTTTCTTGAGAGGTATATTCCACCCACCAGGAGGGATAAGTTGAAAGGCCAGTTTGAGCATCTTCAGTAGGATCGTATGTCAGTGACCGAGTATGTGTCGAGCTTCACAGATTTATGTCATCATGCAACTTTTTTGATCCCCACCGAGGTTGAGAAGGTGAGATGATTTATTAAGGGTTTGACTTATAGCATCAGGATTGCTACTGCTCGAGAGTAAGAGACTGGGAGTACTTTCCATCTGGCCGTGGATATAGCTCGAAGAATCAAGCGTATTCGTAGCCAGGGGAAAGAGTCCATGATAAGGGATAAGAGGCCTTGTCATTCTGGTAGTTTCATTGGTATCTCCTCTAGAGGGAGGGGTCAGTTTGGTAGAGGCAATCATGGTAGGCCAGCTTATTCTACACAGCATGTAGCTCATGGTGCAGTGGCTCGACCATATTTTAGCACTCCAGTTCCTTCTTCACTTAATGCTCTTCTAGTGAGTTCGTACCAGTCTCTGTCTGTTCAAGGTTCTTCCAATGAGTACTCGGGTCATCAGGGCCAGTTTTAGGTTCAGTAACCTCATTTATCCGGGGGGTTGTTATGAGTGTAGAGAGTTTGGCCATGTGAGTAAGTATTTCCCCAGGCGTGGTAGAGGCACAACTCCGCTGATTTGTCAGTCAGTGGTTTTGTAGCGATTGCATCACTCCTTACCCAGTCAACTAGAGGGGGAGGACATGCGGTGAGTGGTCGTCCTAAAGGAGGGGTTAAGATGGCGGAGGTCCTACCAGTGGCAATCAGGTCTGTTGCTATGCTTTTCCTAGTAAACCCGAGGCAGTGGCCTTAGATACTGTGATCACATGTACGGTTTCAGTCTGTCATAGAGATGTTTCTGTGTTATTCGATCCAAGGTCTACTTATTCATATGTGTATCCTATTTTGTTCTTTATTTGGATATGTCTCATGGTTTTCTTGATATTCCTGTTTATGTGTCTACACCTGTTAGTGATTCTATTATGGTGGATCGTCTATATTGTTCTTATATGGTTATTATTGGGGGTTATGAGACCAAGGTTGATATTCTCTTACTAAATAAGGTAGATTTTGATGTGATTTTGGATATGGATTGGCTATCTCCATATTATGTTATTCTTATTGTCCCGCTAAGACGTTAATGTTGGACATGTCGGGATTACCAAGGTTAGAATCGAGGGGTTCTCTAAGTCATACCACTAGTAGGGTAATTTTATTTCTGAAGGCTGAACGGATGGTTGAGAACGAGTGTTTGGGGTATCTGGATTTTGTTAGGGATATTAGTGCTAAGACTCCGACCGTTGATTCAGTCTCAGTAGCGAGGGATATTGCAGATGTGTTTCTTACATATCTACTGCGCAACCTGATATGGAATTTGATTTTGGTATTGATTTGGTGTCGAACACTCAGCCTATATCTATTTTATCCTATTGCATGGCTCCATCTAAGTTAACTTAATTGAGGGATCAACTATTGGATTTGTTGGATAAACGGTTCATTAGATAGATTCTCCTTGGGGTGCATCGGTGTTATTTGTGAAGAAGAAAAATGGTTCTATGAGCATGTGCATTGATTATATGCAGTTGAACAAGGTCACTATCAAGAACAAATATCCATTTCCTTGTATTCGTGATTTGTTTGATCAGCTTCAGGATGCTATGGTGTTCTCCAAGATTGATTTGAGGGCGGGTTATTATCATTTGAAGATTAGGGATTCAGACATCCCTAAGATGGCTTTTACGACTCATTATGGACATTATGAGTTCTTGGTGATGTTCTTTGGTTTGACTAATGCTCCAGCAGCTTTCATACACTTGATGAACAGTGTGTTCCAGCCATACTTAGAATCTTTTGTCATTGTATTCATTGATGATATCCTAGTATATCCCCAGAGTAGGGAAGAGCATGAGCCACCCTCGAGGATCGTGCTTCCGATTCTGAAGGAGAAGAAGTTGTATGCTAAGTTCTCCATTGTGAATCCGATTATGAGGGAGAAGTTGTATGCTAAATTCTCCAAGTGCGAGTTTTGGCTGGAATCGCAGGCATTCTTGGGCCATGTGATGTCTAGTGATGGTATCAAGGTGGATCCGAAGAAGATTAAGGTAGTTCAAGGTTGGCCTAGACCTTCTACAGCTTCAGCGATTAGGAGTTTCTTGGGTTTGGCTGGGCACTACCATTGCTTTCTGGAGGGAATTTCATCTATTGCAGCTAGATTGACCAAGTTGACTCAAAAAGGTATTCCTCTTAGATAGTCTGATGAGTGTGAAGAGAGCTGGACTACTTTGACTGCAGCTCTAGTATTGGTGTTGCCCACAGGCTCAAGGTCATACACAATATGTGATGCTTCATGCATTGGTCTTGTCGCAATGTTAATGCAGGAAGGTAAGGTGATTGCTTATGTGTCACAGTAGTTGAAGACCCATGAGAAGAATTATCCGGTTCATGACTTGAAGTTAATTGTCACGACCCCAATTTCCCTCTGTAGGACGTCGTGACGGCACCTAGTCTCTTAGACTAGGTAAGCCTAACAAACATCCGAAAGTGAATGAAACAATAATTGAAAATCTCCAAACTCAACAACATATATAAAAAGGAAATCTCTACAGCTCAAAGTGTATACAATACCCCAAAACTCGGCGTAATACAATTCACAAGCTCTATAACAATACCAAAACCATTCCTATACAACTAGGTCTAGTAAAGAAGGAAAATTATTAAAAGGTATAGAAGGGGACTCCGAGTCCTCCAGACGCGGGCTTGTGTATCTTGAAGTCTCCGAATGCAAACTTAGCTCACTAAGACGGGACTGATAAGATGTACCTGGATTTGCAAAAAAATATGTGCATAAGTGTAGTATGAGTACACCACAATGTTACCCAGTAAGTGCCAAGCCTAACCTTGATAGAGTAATGATGATGTCAGGTCAAGGCCCTACATGAAATGATAGGAAACAGGATGAAAGATATAACAATACAATGTATCATAATGGAAATAAAACAAATAAGGAATTTATAAAAAGTTAACTACACAGAATCAAGGCAGATAACACAACACGGAAGAAAACAAGGATTGACATGTTAAGGAAACAAATAACCAAGACAAGTACAAGAAATAGAGAAAAAAGGGACACTACCGCGTTACCGCCTCGTAGACCAAATCACAAAAGTAACTCACAATCTTTTCTTATATCACCGCGGGAGCCTTTACATTTAGTTTTGAAAATCATTTTTCTTTATATAGCATCCTGCATTTTAGCCCACCTTATCACACTGCCATGGCTTCTAGTAGTTCCCCTACTATCCGCATGAATCAAGCCCACCTTATCTCACCGCATGCGTTTCAACACCCAGACATTATACCACCGCATGCATATAAATAACACAACATATCACAATTTGTACCTCAAGTGCCCAATATCACATCTTGCCAGAGAAACCAAATAATAACAGAATTTCCAAATAAGGAGCCCACGACTAAACCATAATGTACACAAAGTCTCAATAATAAATACCGAAAGAATAACTCAATTGAATGATATTTCTCAACTTAACACTTGCCTCAATAGGATCACGACCTTTTCAACTCAATACTAATTTCAACAACAAGATATTCCAACAATAGCAATTTCACATAAAGAAATCAACAGTTAAATTATGAATACGGAATAAAGGAAACAAGAATTTCAACTAAACATGTAAGCAATTAGCAAGTAAGAGATAAGAAAAGTAGACATGTGAAATTAGACTAACATGATGACTATAACATGTTAAGGCAACTCAATTAAGGCATGAAATGGATCCACATAACTAAAACTGGAAAATTCCACATTTAGCCCCGTGTACACAGTCGTCACCTTGCATACACGGCTTTCTCATGTCACAATTATCGCAAACAACACCAAATTCTAAGGAGTAATTCCCCCACACAAGGTTAGGCAAGTCATTTATCTCAAACCACGCTAAATCAATCAACTAGAAGGCCTTTCCCTCGATTATCTAACTCCGAATGGCTCGAATCTAGCCAAAATAATTTTATTCTATAAGTATAACTATAGGAAACTAATTCAAACAATGAAAATTACGATCTTTGCAAAGAATTAAAAATTCAACCCAAAAGTCAAACTTGGGCTCGCATCTTCGAATCCGGCCAAAATTATAAAATTCGAACACCCACTCGATATCGAGTCCAACTATACAAGAATTATTCAAGTCCGACCTCATTTCGCCTTTCAAAACTTAAAAACTTAGTTTAAGAAGTTTCTACCATTTTTTCCTAAATTTTCCAACTCAAATCCCTAATTAGATGATGAAATTATCTATGGATTTATGTCAATTAACAAAAATCAGGTTAGGAATTCTAATCCCAGTGTTTTCTCTGAAAATTTCCCAAAATTTCGCCTCAAACCGAGCTCTCTAAGTCCAAAATGTTAAATATAAAATAAGCCCTCGATTTCAAGCTTATGTCCTGCTGCCCTGCGATTTATACATCGCGATCGCGGAATATCCTTTGCGATTGCGAAAAATAAAACAAAGCTGCCCCCAAAATGGCCTTCGCGAACGCAGTTGACTTTGCACGAACATGGATCACTGATACACAGACCTACACGGTCGCGGACATGCCCACGCGATCACTAGACCAACTTCGCGTGGCCCTGCTGCCTCATTTCCTTGTATGCGAAAGCGATCCACTCTACGTGTTCGCGAAGCAAGAGCTTCACCACCTCCACAATAGCATCCCTCTCTCTGCGAACACGAAGAGTAATAACCAACAGTCCACAAAAATCCCTTCGCGATCGCAAACCTAACCTCGCGATCGCATAGAAGGAAACCAGACCTGAGAAAAACCAGAACTTCAACAATTTCTAAATGATCCGAAATGCGCCGAACATGGTTTGAATTACACCCGAGGCCCTCGGGACCTCAACCAAGCATACCAGCACAATTTCTATGAATCGCAACCCAAATTCAAGCCTATGAACTATGAACTTCCGAATTCCGAAACCAATGCCGATTCATACCAAAACAATTTCGATTGACTCCAAATTTTGCACACAAGTCATAAATGATATTACGGACCTATTCCAACTTCCAGAATTGGGATCCGACCTCGATATCAATAAAATCAACTCCCAGTCACACTTTCCAAAGTCTTCCATTTTCCAACTTTCGCCAATTCACACCGAAACGACCTATGGATCTCCAAATCAACATTCGGACATGCTTTTGACCAAAATCACCATACGGAGGTATCAGAACCGTCAAAACTCCATTCCAGAGTCATCTTCACACAAGTCAAATTACGGACAACTTTTACAACCTAAAGCTCCAACTTTGGGACTATGTGTCCCATTTCATTCCGAAACTCACCCGAAACCAAAACTAAACACCCCGGCAAGTCACAAAATCACAATATAACATAGAGGAAGCATATCTTAGGGGATCGAGGATAAAATACTCAGCAGACATGGCAAACATGAATGCAACGTTGCAAACATTCTGATCCACATAACTCTTCTATCTAGATTGGGCTGTGCGAAGCCAATCTTGAATCAATTTAACCTTTTCAAAGCATCCTGAACCAAGTCTGTACCCAATAGCCTAGCCTCGACCGGCTCAAACCAACCCACAGAAGACCGACACCGCCTCCCATACAAAGCCTCATACGGGGCCATCTGAATGCTCGACTGGTAGCTGTTGTTATAGGCAAACTCCGCAAATGGCAAGAACTGATCTCTAGAACCCCGTACTCCGTCACACACACACGAATAATATCCTCTAATATCTGAATAGTGCGTTCGGACTGTCCGTCCGTCTGAGGGTGGAATGATGTACTCAACTCTACCCGCGTGCCTAACTCATGTTGTACGGCTCTCAGAACCGTGATGTATGCATACCTCGATCAGAGATGATAGATACTGGCATGCCATGAAGCCTGACAATCTCACGAATATAGACTTCAGCTAGCTACTCTAAAGAATAAGTAGTCACCACTTGAATGAAATAAGCTGACTTGGTCAATCTGTCCACTATTATCCATACTGCATCAAACTTCCTCCGAGTCTGTGGGAGCCCAATAACAAAATCCATAGTAATCTGCTCCCATTTCCACTCTGGATTCTTTAGCCTTTGAAGCAATCCACCTGACCGCTGATGCTCATACTCAACCTGCTGACAATTTAGACACCGAGCTATATACTCCACTATGTCCTTCTTCATTCTCCTCTACCAATAGTGTTGCCTCAAGTCCTGATATATCTTTGCAGCACCCGGATGAATGGAGTACCGGGAACTATGTGCCTCCTGGAGAATTAACTCATGCAAGCCATCTACATTGGGCACACATAGCTTGTCCTGCATCCGTGACACACCCTCATCCCTAATAGTGACCTCTTTGATATCGCCATGCTGAACCTTGTCCTTAAGGACAAGCAGATGGGGTCGTCATACTGACGCTCTCTGATACGATCATAAAGAGAAGACCGAGCAACCACACAAGCCAAAACTCGGCTCGGCTCCAAAACATCCAATCTAACAAACTAGTTGGCCAAGGCCTGACATCCAAGGCTAATGGCCTCTCACTACCAGTAGATATGCTAAAATGCCGATGCTCTCTGCCTTCCGATTCAAGGCATCCGCCACCACATTGTCCTGCCAGGGATGATATAGAATGGTGATATAATAGTCCTTAAGCAACTCTAACCACCTTCGCTGCCACAAGTTCAGATCCTTCTGTTTGAATAGATGCTGTAGACTCCGGTGGTCGGTATAGACCTCACAAGGGACGCCGTACAAATAGTGCCGCCAGATCTTCAAGACATAGACAATAGCTGCTAACTCGAGGTCGTAGACAAGATAGTTCTTCTCATGCACCTTCAATTGTCTAGACCCGTAGGCAATCACCCTAACATCGTGCACCAATACCGCGCCGAGACCAATATGCGATGTATCACAATACACAATGTAAGACCCCTAATCCGAAGGCAACACCAACATAGGAGCTGTAGTCAAAGCGGTCTTGAGCTTTTGAAAGCTATCCTCACATTCCTGGGTCCACCTGAACGGAGCACCCTTCTAGGTCAATCTAGTCATAGGTATAACAATAGATGAGAAACCTTCTATGAATCGACGGTAATACCCTGCCAAACCAAGAAAACTCCGGATTGCAGTAGCTGAAGATAGTCTAGGCCAACTCTGCACTGCTTCAACCTTCTTCGAATTTACCTTAATTGTCTCACTCGACACTACATGACCTAAAAATGCCACTAAATCAAGCCAGAATTCACACTTTGAAAATTTTGCATGCAATTTGTTTTCTCTCAAGGTCTGAAGCACGATCCTCGGGTGCTGCTCATGATCCTCCTAGCTCCAGGAGTACACTAGAATGTCGTCAATAAACAGAATGACGTATGAGTCAAGATAGGGCTGAAATACACTGTTCATCAAGTGCATGAATGCTGCTGGGGTGTTGGTCAGACCAAAAGACATCACAAGAAAATCATAATGACCATACCGAGTCCTGAAAGCAGTCTTCAGGATGTCTGGCTCCCATATTTTCGACTAACAGCCTGAACGCAAGTCGATCTTTGAGAACACCCTAGCACCCTGAAGCTGATCAAATGGGTCATCAATATGTGGCAATGGATCCCTGTTCTTCACTGTAACCTTGTTTAACTGGCGATAATCAATACACATGCACATAGAAGCATCCTTCTTATTTACAAACAAGACCGGAGCACCCCAAGGTAATACACTGGGCTGAATGAAACTCTTATCAAGCAACTCCTACAACTGCTCCTTAAACTCCTTTAACTATGCTGGGGCCATACAATATGGTGGAATAGAAATGGGCTGAGTGACCAGCAATAAATCAATACCAAAATCAATATCCCTGTCGGGCAACGTGCCCGGAAGATCCACCGGGAATACACCTGGTTAATCCTTCACTATCAGAATTGACTCAACGTTAGGAGTATCAACACTGAAATATTCACATATGCTAGGTACGCACCACATCCCTTCTCAACCATCTGCTGAGCTTTTAGAAATGAGATAACCCTGCATAGCCAGCATCACAGTCATAGCCAACATAAAGTACCTATCCACTCTAACCGTGGTAAACCTGGCATAGCCAGCATCATAGTCAAGAATAGCATGATAGGGCGACAACTAGTCCATGCCCCAAATAACATCAAGATCTACCATACTGAGCAATAATAGATCGGCTCTGGTCTCAAAACCACTAAGAAAAACTAAACATGACCAACACATACGGTCAACAACAGGGGAATCTCCAACAGGTGTGGACACAAAGATAGGAGAACACAAAGAATCACGAGATACACCCAAATATGGAGCAAATTAAGATGATATATAGGAATAAGTGGAGCCTGGGTAAGCATCTCTATGACAAAACCGAGACAATACCTGTGATAACTGAGTTGGATGCAACAAATAAAAGGAAGATCATAATATCTGGCCTGGCCTCCCTCTCTAGGGCGACCTCTACCTGCCCGATCTCCACCTCTAGCTGGCTGTGCAGGTGGAGTGGTAACTGGTGTGGTAACCATGGCCTAAGGACACACGTTGGGATATGCGGAGCCTGAGTGGTCAGTTGAGGTGCACCCCTCGTGAGTCTGTGGCAATCGTTCACCATATGAGGAGCGTCACCACACTCAAAACAAGCTCTCAGAGGACATGGATGTTGTGACTGGCTCGAGCCGATCGGCTAGACTGGCCATTGAAAGCACCCCGTGCATGAGGTGCATTAAACAATGGCGGTGCATAATGGGGATTCTGGGGCCTAGGAGTGGCTAGAATACCGCTGGAGGCTGGAAGTGCTGAATGAATAGAGCGGTTCACATAGCCCCTACCAAGACGGGCTACATTTGGGGCAGGGGCACCACTGTATGTGCCAGAATCTCGAGGCTTCTTGGCCTCCCTCTTCTCTCTCTCCCCGGCCCACATACCCTCCAATCTCCTAGCGATCTCCACTACCTGCTGATATGCGATGTCCATCTCTAACTCTCGGGCCATGCTGAATCTGATACCAGGGTTGAGCCCCTCGATAAATCGATGAACTCTCTGATAGTAGCAAATGGACAAATCACTGAACCTGACTGCATATTCCGATACGGTCATAGAACCATGGCGCAATTGCTGAAACTCTGTGTGCCATGCATCCCTACGACTCTAGGGAACAAACTCCATCAAGAAAATATCTGATAACTGAGCCCAAGTGAGTGAAGTTGCCTCGGCCGGACTACCCAACTCATATGCTAGCCACGACAGATAAGCCACTCCTTTAAGCTAGAACATAGTGAAAGCAACCACACTAGACTCTACAATACCCATAGTACAGAGGATATAGTGGCACTCCTTAAGAAAACCCTAGGCATCCTCTGACGCAAAATTGCTGATAGTAGTAGAGTGGTACTTCTTGTAGCTTTCGAGCCTGAGCTGCTCCCCCTAAGAAGTTGCTGCCTTAACCGCAGGCTAAACTAGGGTGACCGGCTGTACTGGTAGGACCTATGGGACCTGGTATCAACCTTGCCTGAGCCAAAGTGACAAACATGTTCAGAAACTGGGGGAGGGTCTCCTGAAGTACTGGGGAAGTAACAAGCGTCTCAGGTGCCTGCTTTCCAGCTAGAGCTATGGGTGGCTCCTCTGTAGCAGCTGGTGCAGGTGCTCTTGCTGCACCATGTGGACGTCCTCAGCCTCTACCCCGGCCTCTCGCGGATCTAGCAGGAGGCGCGGGTGTTTGGTCATCCGATCTAGTTGTACGTGTCCTTACCATCTGTAACAGAATAGGAGGACAGAAATTTAGAATCCAGAAGTCAACAAATTCACACGTAAGGAATCAAAGAAGTGAAACTTTTTCTAACTGTTCCATAGCCTCCGGACGAAAAGTATAGACGTCCCCGTACCGATCCACGAGACTCTACTAAACTTGCTTGTGACTCACAACACCTATGAACCTAGAGCTCTGATACCAACTTGTCATGACCCCGATTTCCCTGCCGTACGACGCTGTGACGGCACCTAGTCCCTAAAACTAGGTAAGCCTAACAAACATGCAGAAATAAATGAAACAATAATTAAAAATCTCCAAACCCAACAACATACATAAAAAAGAAATCTCTACAGCTCAAAGTGCATACAATAGCCCAACACTCAGTGTAATACAAGTCACAAGCTCTAAGACAATACCAAAACCATTCCTATGCAACTGTGTCTAGCAAAGAAGGAAAAATAAAAAAAGGGATAGAAGGGGACTCCGAGGCCTGCTGATCGCGGGCAGGTGTACCTTGAAGTGTCCAAATGCAAACTCAGCTCATTAGTGCTGAGACTGATAAGATGTACCTGGATCTGCACAAAAGATGTGCAGAAGCATAGTATGAGTACACTACAACGATACGCAATAAGTGCCAAGCCTAACCTCGGTAGAGTAGTGACATGGTCAGGTCAAGGCTCTACTGGAAATGATAGGAAACAGACGAAAGATATAACAATACAATGGTAATGAAATGGAAATGAAACAAATAAGGAATTTACCAAAAGTTAACTACAAGAATCAAGGCGGATAATACAACACAGAAGAAAACAGGGATTGCCATGTTAAGGAAACAAAAGACCAAGACAAGTACAACAAATAGAGAAAGATCAACAAGGGCCACTACCTAGGTACCGCCTCGTAGTCCTAAATCTCAAAATAATTCTTGTATGCTTCTAGTAGTTCCCCTACTATCCACGCGAATCAAGCCCACCTTATCTCACTGCATACGTTTCAACACCCGGACATTGTACCACCGCATGCATATAAATAACACAATGTATCACAATTCGTACCTCAAGTGCCAAATATCACAACTTGCCAGGGAAACCAAACAATAATAGAATTTCAAAATAAAGAGCCCACGGCTCAACCATAATGTACACAAAGTATCACTAATAAATACCGAAAGAATAACTCAATTGAATGATATTTCTCAACTTAACACTTGTCTCAATAGGGATCACGACCTTTTCAACTCAATATTAATTTCAACAACAAGATATTCCAACAATAGCAATTTCACGTAAAGAATTCAACAATTAAATATAAAGGAAACAAGAATTTCAACTAAATATGCAAGCAACTAGCAAGTAAGAGATAAGACAAGTAGACATGTGAAATTAGACTAACATGATGACTATAACATGTTAAGGCAACTCAATTAAGGCATGGAAGGGATCTACATAACTAAAATCAAAAAATTTCACATTTAGCCCATGTACACAGTCATCACCTTGCGTACACGGCTTTCTCATGTCACAATTATCGCAAACAACACCAAATCCTAAAGGTTAATTCCATCACACAAGGTTAGGCAAGTCACTTACCTCAAACCACGCTAAATCAATCAACTAGAAGACCTTTCCCTCGATTATCCAACTCCGAACGACTCGAATCTTGCCAAAACAATTTCATTCTATAAATATAACTATAGGAAACTAATTCAAACAATGAAAATTATGATCTTTGCGAAGAATTAAAAAGTCAACCCAAAAGTTAAAATCGGGCCCGCATCTTGGAACCTGACCAAAATTATAAAATTCAAACACCCACTCGATATCGAGTCTAACCATACAAGAATTATTCAAATCCGACCTCGTTTCACTTCAAAACGTAAAAACTTATTTTAAGAAGTTTCTATCTTTTTTCCCCAAATGTTCCAGCTCAAATCCCTAATTAGATGATGAAATTGTCAATGGATTCATGTAAATTAACCAAAATCGAGTTAGGAATTCATACCCTAATATTCTCTCGAAAATAGCCCGAAATTTCGCCTCAAACCGAGCTCTCTAAGTCCAAAATGTTAAATATGAAATAAACCCTCGATTTCAAACTTAAGTGATGTTGCCTAGCGATTTACACAGCGTGATCGAGGAATATCCTTCGCCATCACAAAGAACAAAACAAAGCTACCACAAAATGGCCTTCGCCAACGCGGTTGACTCCACGCGAATGCGGATCACTTATACACAAACCTACACAAACGAGGACATGCCCACGCGATCACAAGGAATAACTTCGCGTGACCCTGTTGCCTTACTTCCTTGTATGCAAACGCGATCCACTCTACGCGTTCGCGAAGCACAAGCTTCACCACTTCTACGATCACGTCCCTCTCTTTGCGAACACAAAGAATAAAAACCAACAGTCCACAAAAATCCCTTCGCGATCGCGGACCTAACCTTGTGATCGCATAAAAAGAAACCAAACCTGAGAAAAACCAGAACTTCAGCAATTCCTAAATGATCCAAAATGCGCCGAAGATGGTCCATATTACACCCAAGGCCCCAGGACCTCAACCGAGCATACCAACAAGTCCAAAAACATCATATGAACATGCTCGAAGCATTAAATCACATGAAATAATACAATTTCTATGAATCGCAACCCAAATTCAAGCCTATGAACTATGAACTTCCAAATTCCGAAACCAATGCCAATTCATACCAAAACAACTCCGATTGACTCCAAATTTTTCACATAAGTCATAAATAACATTAAAAGACCTATTACAACTTTTGAAATTAAGATCCGACCCCAATATCAATAAAGTCAACTCTCAGTCAAACTTTCCAAAATCTTCCATTTTCCAACTTTCGCCAATTCATGTCAAAATGATCTACGGACCGCTAAATCAACATCTAGACATGTTCTTAAGACCGAAATAACCATACGGAGCTATTGGAACCATCAAAACTTCATTCAAGAGTCACCTTCACACAAGTCAAACTACGGTCAACTTTTATAACCTAAACCTCCAACTTAGGGACTATGTGCCCCATTTCACTCTGAAACTCACCCAAAACCTACACCAAATACTCTGGCAAGTTATAAAATCATAATATAACTGTCACGCCCCAAACTAGGGGAGGCACGACTGGCACTCGATACTATATTCGATCGAGTTAGCCACTAAACATACTAGCTAAGTAAACTGAGGGCCCAACAGATCGGGCAGCACAGCATCTGAAATACTAAGCCTGGACCATTAAGGTCATGACCTGAATAACAATAAGCCATATAAACAAAGGTAGACGAGCCAAAATAATAAAGTACTAGCTGGCCGACGAGGCCGAGATTGGAGACATACATGCCTACACACATATATATACATGCCAAGCCTATGGGCTGGAAACTGAAAGCTACAAAAAGTAACCCAGAATACTGTGTCCACAATAGCCTCTAAGAGTGTCACAAGCACTGTCGAGACAAGGCCCCGACTATACCCAAACTGTATAACAAAAGTAACCATTCTATGAAAGCTCCAGGAAGAGGTGGAGGTTACCAACTCACAGCTGAACCTAGAAATCCTAGCGGAGGGGTCGATCAGAGTCCCTATCTAGACCCGCACGCATGAAACAAAAGTGCAGTGTCCCCAGGAAACGGGACATCAGTACGAATAAAAATGTACTGGTATGTAAGGCAGGCAGTAGACTCATACATAGCTGATGTAAAAAAAAAAGTAGTAGAGATACCACCTGACACTAAAACTCTGATAGCCTCCATGGCCGACATCCAACTTCATAGTAATCAAATATGCATGGTATGTTCGTGTAATCGTACGTCGTGAATACATATATATTGATGCAAATGCATGACATACCCAACCAAATGCTAGCAATGGCGGTCTCTTTCCGTAGCTAACCGGTATCATATTGCAAACCTGTGGCCATCTGTACAATATATATAGTTTTTCGGGCAAATAGGCCCCTTACCTCCAATTATAAGTCGAAGTCCATGCTTAATATGCCACGTATGATGTGAAATTTGAATGCACATAGTAGGCCATAATAAGAACTTAGCCAATCTTGGTTCATAGGTACTCTTATTCTCATGATCTCATAATCGACGTGTCACTTTAGAGATTGTAAAATACACTTTAACAAGGAAGAAGGACTGATCTCAAATACTAAATGCCTTTATTCTCCTTTTTTTTTGTCACAAAACCCAAAGATGAATAAGAATTCATATATATAGACATATAGTAAAGCCGACAAAATGACATATATAGATGTCGAATACCCTATTTAACCGAATGAGTGGAATATCGACCTAATAGCATCATGAAAATACTCCAGCTACAATCCCAATGCCTTTCACAAAAGGTCTTTCTAACAACAAAATAGTAAAATATCACATTTGACGTCTTAGGAATTTCCCAGAATTCGTGCAAAAAGGAAGGACGGAGCTTAGCCTTAATATACCTTTCCAACGAACGTCTGAATGCCTGTAGTTCCTTCACAGAAGTTGTTCCTTACGTCCTAAGCTTAGCAAACACTATATATATGCAGCTTATATGCACCTATAAACAGTTCATAATTGAGTTTAAATCGGCAGATTTGCCATGTAACCCTAACTTGACGAAACGTCCGTAGAACTTTGTAAAAACGATCATAAAAGAGTCCCAAGATGATTACCTTGGAAAACCAAGTATAAACCCTGAATAACCAGCAAGGATATCAAATTCCTATCTTCTAAGAATAGCTCCAAACACAGCTAATAGAAGGGGGGGAACGATTGCAAAGCGTAGAGATTGCGTTTCTAGGCACGGGGGCAAATTTTAACGGTAGAAATCGTTAAAGACGCATCTTAATCACTCAAGAACACCATGGAGCCTTCTCTTCAGATTTCTTACTGTTTTAGAACGAAACTGAAATGTTTTTGGGTCTGAAAAGTCAAATTTGCCGACTTATAATACTTGCTTGACCCGACCCGGTTCGCGACCCGGTTTCAGCCTGGATAGTCTGCAGTAAAACGGTCATAACGTTTTACTCCAATGTCGGTTTGATGTCAGGTGTTTTTAATTGCAAACTAGACGCGTGGACGTTCGATTTGGTAGGTTGTGGGTCCCATAACGCTTTATATATTGGGAGAAATAGTCTGATACATTTGACGCAAAGTTTAGAAAATTTATTAGAGAAGTATACAAGAACTTTCGCCGACCCTTATTACGCAACTTGCTTGACTCCAAAACTTAATATGGGGTCTCACAATAACATAGAGGAGAATATATTAGGGATCGAGGCTAAAGTACTCAAAATGATCGGCCGGGCATTACATTAATGGATATTGTGCATGCACTTAAAATTTGGAGGCATTTTTTTTATGGTTTATCATGTGAGGTTTGCACTGATCATCAAAGTGTTCAGCATTTGTGCAAGTAGAAGGATATGAAATTAAGGCAACAGAAGTGATTGGAGTTATATTTTGATATTACTATCTTGTATCATCCGGGTAAGGCATGGTAGTGGATGCTTTGAGTAAGAAGGCAGAGAGTATGGGGCGTTTTGGCATATATTCTAGTTGTGGAGAGGCCGTGGATATAGATGTTTTGGCCTTAGCTAATAGATTTGTGAGATTGGATATTTTCGAGCCTGGTAGAGTTCTTGCTTGTATTTTTGTGCAGTCGTCCTTGTTTGAGAGTATTAAGGCTCGTTAGTATGATGATCCCATTTGCATGTCCTTGAGGAGACGGTGTTGCTAATGAGTTAGTCATTGGTCATGATGGTGTATTACTACTTCAAGTTTGGATTTTTGTTCCTAATGTTGATGGCTTAATGGAGTTGATTCTTGAGGAGGCTCATATAGTTCAAGGTATTCTATTCATCCAGGTGCTATGAATATGTATCGTGATTTGAAGCAGCATTGTTGGTGGCGAAGGATGAAGAAGGACATTGTTGGACATATCTCGCGATGTTTGAACTGTCAACATGTCAAGTATGAGCATTAGGGACTAGGCGGTTCACTTCAAAAGTAAGACATACCGAAGTGAGAGCGTATCACTGCGGACTTTGTGATAGGTTTTCCACGGACTTTGAAGATGTTTAATGCTATTTGGGTCATTATGGATAGATTGACCAAGTCTACGTATTTTATTCCGATCATGATTTCTTAAACTTCAGAGGCGTTGGCTTAGATCCACATTAGAGAGATTGTTCATTTGCATGGCATGCTTATTTCTATCATCTCTGAATGGGGTACTCAGTTCACATTGCATTTTTTAAGCTCTGTTCAATGAGAGTTGGGTATGGATATGGAGCTTAGCACTGCATTTCACCCAGAGACAGAGGGGCAGTCAGAGCAGATATTCAAATCCTTGAGGATATGTTGGGAGCCTGTATTATTGATACTTGAGGCCAGTGGGACCAAGTTCTATCATTAGCGGAGTTTGCTTACAACATCAACTACTAGTCCAATATTCAGATGGCTTTATATGATGCTTTATTTGGTAAACAGTTTTGTTCTTTGGTTGCTTGGATTGAGCCTTGTGAGGCTAGGTTGTTAGGCACATATTTGGTTCGTGATGCTTTGGAGAAAGTGAAGTTAATTCAACAGAGGCTTTGTGCAACGCAGTCCAGGTAGAAGAGTTATGCTGATAGGAAGGTTCGTGACGTTGCATTTATGGAAGTCCGAAAGTACTTCTGAGAGTTTTTCCTTGATGAGATTTGGGAAAAAGCAAAGTTAAGCCCTATGTATATTGGCACATTTGATGTTTTAGAGAGAGTTGGTGAGGTGGCTTACATGCTTGCTTTGCCACCTAACTTGTCAGGAGTTCATCCTATATTTCATGTTTCCATGCTTTAGAAGTATTATGAAGACAAGTCTCATGTGTTATATTTTAGTTTAGTGCAGTTGGACGAGAATTTGGCTTATGAAGAGGAGCCGCTGGCCATTTTGGAGAGGAAGGTTAGAAATTTGAGGCTGAAAGAGATTGCATTAGTGACTGTTTAGTGGAGAGGTCAACCAGTTGAGGAAGCAACTTGGGAAACCGAGCATGATATGAGGACTAGATATCCTCATCTTTTTGGCATTGAAGGTATGATTCTAAACCCGTTCGAGGACAAATCTTTATTCAAGAGTGGGAGAATGTAACGAACCAATCGCTCGTTTTGAGTATTAGATCCTCGTTCCTCAAGTTGATGTTTTTTCTATTTTTGTTAGATAAATTTATAACTTGTGGGGATGGTTGATTTGTTTTCGGGAATGCTCGAGAGTGAATTGAAAAACATAGTTCTGTTTTGAAAAGCTTAAGTTATAAGAGTCGACCAAAGTTTGAATTTTGAGCAAACAACCTCGGATTGCCGATTTGATGGTTCTAATAGGTTTATATGGCAATTTTGGACGTGGACATATGTTCGAATTTGAATTTGGAGGTTCCTAGGATATTTTGACTCTATTTATCAAAAGTTGGCAATTTAAATAATACAAGAGTTCTTAAGTTTGAGCGGTAGTTGAATTTTGAGTTAATGAGCTTTGATTATAGTTTTGGGACCATGTATAGGTCCTAATATTTGATATGAACTTGTGTTTAAAGTTTTATTGTAATCCGGAAGGTGTAAGTGTGATTCGGACGCACGAATTCGGGCAAAGTTGGAAAGTTTGAAAGATAGGGAAAGGATTTGATCTTCAATTCTTGGTTTAGCTATTGTTTTTTATCTTTATGGCCTTGGGACAAGTTTATAGGAAGTAAATAGACTTTATTGAATGAATGGACGAGGTACCGGGGGACTTCGGTGAGTTTCAAAGTGGTTTTGGATTATTTCGATTGAGTTTTGTGCTGCTGATTTTCTAGAGTATCTCTTATGTGCTTCATGATCGTGGGAGGTGTGTCGCGATCATGAAGAGTACTTTGGAGTTGAGGTCCTTGTGCTTTGTATTTTCATGAGGTGTGTTCGCGTTTGCGAAGTGTAGGGGAGCTTGTTAGTGCGTTCGCGTGAAGTAGCTCGCATTCGTGGAGGGGAGGAGGCAGGCTAGAGGCTTGGCCTATGCATTCGCGAAGGGCAGCTTGTATTCTCGTAGGAGGATGGTACGTTAGTCATCGCATTCGCGAGGGACCTACCGCATTCGCGATGATGAGTTTCCAGGCGGTGCACTTTGGTGCTTCGCGATCACGGAGCAGTGTCTCGCGATCGCACAATTAGGTAGTACTAGGCAGAATATATATGTTGTGATTTTCAAAATTTTTGCCCATTCGCTCATATTTTGAACCCTAGACTTAGATAGAGACAATTATTCAAGGATATTTCATAAAGGCAAAGAGGATATGTGTTTATACTCATTTATGACTATATTTCAAGAATGTACATGGATCTTTAACCCCTAAATCAAGGGTTTGAAATGTAGAAATTGGGGTTTTTTTTATGAACTTAAGAGAGTGAATTTCAGTGGTCTTGAACATGAAATTGTAATCCGATTTGGAATCTATTTATATATATATATATATATATATATATATATATATATGGACTCGTGAGATTATAATAGTTGGGATCTATCCCTAGACTCGAATTTTGATAATGTGGGACTCAATTGACTTTTGTGGGCTCTTTGAAAAATGATTAAAGATTAAAGCTTTATCATCTCGGGTTAATTTCTATAGCATTATTTGATTCATTTGAGTAATATTTGAATAGATTCGAGTCGTTTGGAGATGGATTTGAGAGAAAAAGCAATTCTGAAAGGTTGAAGGTATTACCGGGTGGAGGTAAGCCTATTGGTTATCCTTGTAAGAGCGAATTCTCCCTACATGTGATTTATTTGCTACTTGTTGCTTGAATTAGGAGCCAATATATGCGAGGTGGCGAGCATATATGCGTAGCTAGGTTATAACCATGTCCGGTAGAGTTTGTCTTATGATTATGCCTTATTTGGTCTATATGATTTTATTATCCATGTTTCATTGATTCTATGACTACGTGATAAGTCATAATTATTGCTTAGAAGCATGCTTAATTTACGACTTGTTAAATTTAGCATAAAAAATTATTTCGCCATGTTGAGCTTTCTTCTTAAGTATTAGTCGTACACTTGTCTTATTATCCATGATTTAGTGGTTAAATGACTTAATTTACTCATGTTAAAAGTTATTATTAGTCATATCCATCTTTTATCCATATGAGCGTTTATCCGTATTTTTATTGTTATCCTCTGGTGCCTCTTAATTATATGTTTTCATACACATATACATGAGTTGGAGAGTTGATAATTGAGAAAAATTGAGTTCGGCACTGAGGACACTATGAGTGATATTGATTATTAGTAATTGATCATTGATTATGAAACGATCAGCGCTTGGATATAGATATGTCCCTTCGGAGTCATGTAGTTACTATCTTAGGGCCCTGTGAGCGTAGGCACTCGAATTTGGTGCTTGAATTGGACATGTGGCATGTGCCAGGCAAATGAATTGGTGTTGTGAGGTATTGAGAAGTGATCCTGAGAGTGTATTTGTAATGACCTGTTTTACGCCCCCAATTTATTTCATTAATTATAATAATTGAAATTAAAGTTGTGGAAATGAACTCGGAATATATCTTGTGGCCCTGAAAGACTAGGCTTGAATCGATAAAGTTCGATCTTCCGATTAATAGGTCGAATTTTGATTCGGAAGTCGGAATGAAATTCCGAGAGTTGCTGTAGGTTCCTTATGTAATTTTGGACATGCGTGCAAATTTTCAGACCATTCGGACTTCGTTTGGTCGAGTTCGGATCGAAGGATCGAATTGAGGATCCTTAGAGTTCATAGGATTGCTTTCAACGCAAATCCTGTAAAACGATATTCGTTTTAGCGTTCCAATGATTGGAAAAAGTTTGAATGAGGTTATTGAACCTGTGTGCATGTTCGGATGAGGTCCCGAGGGTCTCGGATGAATTTTGAGTAGTCAACGGGACTTAGTTCATCGCAATAGAAGGCGATGCCTTCATATTTTCTGGTGTGATCGACCTTAAAATTAGTAAACGAGCTCCAAATTCAATTTTGCTTGAGGCATTAGCTCCGTATTGAAATTACGGAGCCGTAGCAAAAAGAATCGCCCAAATCGGACTCCGTACGGAAAAGTTAGACTTAAAATAGTAAAGCGAGAAAGAGAGGTCAGTGGACTGACCATGTTCGCGACGCATTTCGCGATACGCGAAGGGTTTCGCGAGCCGCGAAAATGGCTCAGCCATCGCGAAGAGAAACAGAAGAAGAGGGGCTGCTTCGCGGCCAGTTCGCGCACCGCGAACTGAAACGGCGAGACGCGAAATGGGGAAGAGGGGTCGCGAACACGGACAGTAGGCCTGGGCAAAATGCCAGGCCATTTCGCGACGAATTCGCGAAACGCGAACCAATCCGCGAACCGCGAAATGCCTCAAGGGCGTCGCGAAGTCGGGCAGTGAACTGGGCAGCCTTTTTGGCTGATTTCGCGATGGAAATGCGATCCGCGAAGTGATTTCGCAAGACGCGAAATTGGCTTGAGGGGTCGCGAAAAAATGCCTCTTCAGTACATTTTGCCTAGCTTTCTCAGTTCATATAAATAGGACCTAGGGTCCATTTTGGGGCATCTGAACATACCATACGCTAAACCCACGAAGCAAAACAATTCCAAACACCAAAGAACCACCGAAAATCAACCCCAAACACACTTGTAAGATAGATTTCGTGATAAATCTTGCAAGGAAAGAAGAGCACAACATCTTAAACATACTTGGGGGTTTTTGAACGGAAGATTTCAGTAAGAATTGGGGCAAATAGAGAGGGAATCTCAAGAGAAACGTCGGGTAAGTATTCTATGTCCTAAATCCCTCTTAGAATGTAATTTCTATGCTTAATCCCATCTTAAATTCACAAATTTGTGAAAGAGAAGAACCTAGGGTTCTTCTCAATTTCAAGAAAATATGAAAATTGGGGATTAAGGCCGATTCGAAGTCGGAATACGGCGAATCTTATATGGGTGAACTCGTAAAGAGATAAGGAACATGTTTTAGTAATAATTTCTGAATTTCGAGAAGTGGGCCCGGGGCCCGGGTTTTTGCCGAATTGGGAATTTCATAGTAATTCTGATTATTTTTGCTTGGGTGTTGACCCCATAGCTTAATTTGACATAATGATTGTGAAATTGAATAGATTCGACGCACGAGGAGGCCAATACAAAGGGCAAGAGCGTCGCGGGCTAAGGATTTAGCCGATCTCGAGGTGAGTAATACTTGTAAATGACGTCCTGAGGGTTCGAAACCCCGGATTGCACCTCATAGTGTTGTGATGAGGTGAAATACATGCTCGGTGATGAGCATGGGTTGTTTATGTATGGGGATTGGGACTTGGTCCATCCCGGTTGATAGTTTTTACTGAATTCTTGACGGAAACTCAATTGATATTATTGTGATTGGGCTGATTGCCATGTTAGGCTTCGTGCCGATTATATTAACCCTTCAAGGGTGGTTGTTGTTGCATGTTGTATTACAACGTTGGGCATATCGCCAGTTGTGTGGACCCTACAAGGGTGTTATTGGGCATACCGCCATTGTTGTTGCATGAATCATTTCATCAACTTGGTTTTGAAACACATACGCTGTTTCCAAATGATTTTTAAATGGATCGGGTGGCACGCCGCCACAGGTCATGACTAGCCTTGACTAGCGTGACTAGCATTGCATTGCATTGAATGGATCGTGTGGCACGCCGCCACAGGTCATGACTAGCCTTGACTAGCATGACTAGTATATATATATTGCGCCGGAACCACCCACCGAGCGCGGGTACCCAGGGGATCGTGTGGCACGTCCGCCACAGGTCATGACTAGCTTTGACTAGCTTGACTAGCATTGCATGGCATAGCATCGCATTGCATTGCATTGCATTGCATTTCTGGTGTTGTGATTATTCTGCTTGCTTCACGTATTGATGTGGAATGTAATTTGAATTACTGCTCGTCGTGGATTTTTTTTAATGTTTTGGATGTTTCCTATCTTCAGTTCTTATTTACTTTTATTACTCACTGAGTTGGAAGTACTCACTTTACTCCCTGCACCTTGTGTGCAGATTCAGGCGTTAGTGGTCCTGCTCAGAGGTACTGATTGCTACTGCTGGACCGGAGCTTCTGAGATTACGAGGTAGCTGCTTGCTTCCGCAGCCCCGTAACTCTTTTCTTTTGTTGATTTTGCTTCCCTCAAACATTTGTACTTAAGATATTGTAATAGTTTATTATTATTAGGCCTTCAGTAGTGGCTCATGACTTAGTGACACCCCGATCTGAGGGCTGTAGTCGGGATGGTACTTTATATATACATATTCTTCGACTCATTTTATTATTAACATATTCTTGTTTTCAAATTGCGTCATTTAATTGATTGATCGCAAATGGGATTGGTTTGGCTTGCCTTGTCCCCACGAGAGGCGCCATCACGACCAGGTTGGAATTTTGGGTCGTGACAGTATTATGTATTTTAGAATCTTGCAGTGGCTTTTATATAAATGTTGGTTGATATACATCATGTTTTTATGCAGGATTGAAGCATTTGATATCTGATTCAATCTATTTTATTTGCAAAGCTTGCCTAAATTCTATATGTAATGTGTCTCTAGCCTTTGTATATTTATGATATTGCCTGATTATTGGACTATTAGTAAGTGTCGATGTCGACTCCTCGCCACTACTTCTATAAGGCTAGACTTGATACTTACTGACCGTGATTTTCTACTCATACTATATTTCTGCATATTTTGTGTATGTTATAAGGCAGGTAGTAGTGGTACCTATCCAGCGGAGTAGGAATATTTGTTGGAGACTTCGTAGAGAACTACTTTACTTGATCCAATACATAGCACATAAAATTTCCTTCCCTATTTACCTATCTTTGTCTATTTATTTCTTTTTCAGACAGATGTTATTTTTTTAGTTGAGACTATTTACTTTTTTTATATGCTTGTGACATTGTAACACCGGGTTTTAAACGTTTGATTGACAATTGTGGTCATGTTTAGACCCTATCTTGGACTTATATATATTATGATACTATTTTGAGACTTGGTTCACTTTCATATATAAATTATATCTTTTTTAATGATTTAAAAATTAAATTTTATTATTATTGATGAATGTTGGCTTGCCTAGTAAGCGAGGTAGGCGTCGTCACGACCTTTGGTGGGATTTTAGATCTTGACAGGCCCACATGGTCAAAGTCCGAAATGGGAGTCACAACCTCCCATAACCTTATGAATCAAAGAAAAAATGATTAGTTTATAAATTTGAGTCCAAATTAGTGTGTAAAATCTTAAAATATACTTTCTTAGGTTTCAAGTTAAAAGTTTATTTCTACTGTTTAAATCCTTTGATTTAGGTGTAATAATTCATGAGTAATCAATATATATATATATATATATAAAATCAAAACCAAGTTAGGAATACATACTCCCAAGATTTTGTAAAATTCCTCTTCCAAATCACCTCCTCTTGTTCTCCAAAATTCAAAAATCGTAAAAATGAGCAATTTCAAAAATTTTGGGTACAAAATATGCATGTCGGCCTTTTCTTAATCGCGATCGCGATCATCATCATCTTCGTGATTGCAACATAAAAATGTCTGTTTGCCTTTTCTTCTACGCGATCGCATGGTGTAACCTTAGCACCCTACGCGATCGTTACCCTTGGCCTCGCGTTCGTGAAGAACAAAACCCAGGCCCCAAAATCTTTCTGTGGGCTCGCAACTTTATGCGACGCGATCGCCATTCATACATCGGACCGCAGATATTGCTTCCACAATAAGCCCAAATGCTCCAAAATCACCCTGAAACTCACTTCGAGTCCACGTGGACCCTTCAAAACTACCCTGGTAAGTCCATATATCCCATACGAACTTGTCCAAGGGCTCGCAATAATTCCAGAAATATCACAACTAAGAATTAAGCATCACACCAAATCATGAATTCTCTTAATTTCATAAGAATCCAACTTTCAAAAACTATGCGCGAATTGCGCTCGAGCTCCTCAGGTGCTCACCCGAGCATACACACAAGTCGAAAATCACAATGCAAATCTATAAGAATGGGGAAATGATCAAAATGGTCCCTAATGTATGTGCTTTGGGTCCATTTGGTCCCTAATATATAACACCTAATGAAAAGGGTCCTTAATCTATACAAAAAATATATTGTTTTGGTCCTAAACCTAAAACTAATAGTAAAAGTAAAAATTTCCGTTAAACTTAACCAGTTCCTTACAGCAGCACCTTCATCCATCGAACAATCACCATGGCACCACCAACCGCCGCATTTCTCTATTGATTTTCCACTGTCTGCTGAACCATTCTTTATGCTTCACTTTTCCTATCAGAGGCAGAACTAGTATCTGAAGTTTATGGATTCAGAATTATATCATTTTTAAACTACTATTAAATGAATTTTTTTTTTTAGGACAAATACATATTCGACCGACCTGTACCATCAAGGCTACCTATGCCCGTCTGCTACAGTACTAGTCTTTCATGTCCTACTCACTACCCTAACAAATACCTGAACAGCCATAACTACACAACAACACAACTACAACTTTACTTTGCCTTTCAACCCCAATGAAATACGCACCACACCACCATAATACAAAAACTTTTCTACCCATCTCTTTTCCCTGAATTTTTCTCCATAAATACAACCTTCTTCTTCACCAAAATAGCTCCTTTCAAATTTACGAGGTTCGTCGGAGTTTTTAGGTGTGATGGCTTCGCCGAAGGAGGATCATGATTGCCAACAAGATATTGCCTTCTATCATTAATTTTAACAGAGGGAGCAAAAACTAATTTCAAGTCAATCTCTTTATTCTTTTTTCCTTAATTCCACTTTAAGAAGATCAAATTCATATCCACTTGAAATTATGATATATTATTATTAATAATCAGAAAAGATTCACATTGAAAGCAAAGATAACCAAAAAGCTATACTCAATTGGTGTTTCAAATTGTGCAAGATGAACCAACGATAAAAGAAGTTGTAGACGATGAGATATCCAATTTAGAGGAAGATATATAAAAAAATAAAATAAAAAAAAAGGGGGAAGAAAAAGATGAAAGAAAACAAAGTCGGACAACAAGGGGCTTTTTTGTACTCACGTGGGTTGCACATGAAGAAGTTTCCGTTCATTTTGACAGATTATTATTAGGTATAAGACCAAAATGATAAACTTTTATGATACATAAAGGACTTTTTTCATTAGATGTTATATATCAGGGACCAAATGAATTCAAAATACATACATTAGGGACCATTTTGATTATTTTTTCCTGTAACAGTCTTTAGATAATAAATTCGAATTCGTTTACCCAAAATATTATATTGGTTAAGCCTTTTAACTTTAAGGCTTCTAGTTGTCATGTAGGTTTACAAAAATGCCCCGGGCCTAGAGGCCCGAACCTTTTATGCCGGTAAATTATAAAATATTATACGAACCAACTCAAGATCTCAAATCAAAAAATGAAATATTAGAACTCATAACGACCGGTAACGATGAAGGCATAATTTATTGTGAGGAATTTATGTGCTTGGTGGTTTGTTTCAGTTTAAAACTGCATCTGCGACATATATATTATTGGAATTTGGAAACATCAACTTAGCTCTTTAGTACTTACACCGTTAAAACATCAAAAAGTGAAATCGATGTCTCTTGTGACTCTCAATTTTCTTGATACTAATCCTTGCCATTTGACTCTCGCTTGTACGCGAAGAAATTATGACGAATTTTTTAAAAATGGGTCAAATATGAATAAGATATATATTATCCACTTAACCAATGGGTAATCAATGCGTTTAAGTTTATATTTGTAGATACTCAAATTGGATGTTCTTTAAATTTAAGAGACTAAGAATTCTCCCACAAGTAATCTTATTCAAGAATGCATGGATAATATGGATATCCATATAATCCGCCGATTAACTCATTTTCTATATGTATTAAATATGTATGGATCGGATCGAATATTTTATCCGTTTTTGCGTTACATATTTTCGACCTGTTCATATCCGATCCGACCCGCCCGTTTGCCACTTCTAATTGTATCTAAGAAAACTTTACGAAAGTTCGTTCCGTTATTAATGAATAATCACCTCGTTTCTTTTATTTCTGGTTGATTTTTTCAATTCTCTATAACAAGCTTCTTATAAGCCATTTTGCACCTGTCATAATGCATAGAAATTAGCTTCTTTAACCCCTTTATAAAGTGAGAAACATATCTTATTTCAAATGAAGGCTGCTTGTTATTTTCTTCATGATTACTGACGTTTTACAGTCGTCACGGAGTGAAGTGTTATTTGTGAGTAGTGCCTACTACTTGTGGTAGTTTTTGTGGATGCAGAAGCTGTATTTGGTATACTATTCTTCAGATTTTTGAGGATGTTTAGATTGTATTTGAGATGCTGAATCTGAAGTTTAATTTAGAAGTTGCTTATGGAGCTGGAACAGTGCAAGAGGGAGCTAGATCAAGCAGAAAAAATGGAGTGTTCTTCTAACATGCATATGGTTGATTTTTTGGAAGAAATAAATGTGAGGTGTTTTGAAGATAAGGATAGCTCTGTCATCTGTGCGGGGAATCAAAATGAACTGCATTTTGCGTTTTCATTTTAATTTGGTGTAAAGATAATGGTGTAGATGATGCAGAAAGTTTGATAGAATTCTTAGTTTTGTGCAATTTCCATGGTGTAATGTAAATCTTCTTTGGAACTAAAATTGAATGGTATCAATTTAATGTTGTTGATCTATGAAACTTTTTCGTCTGCCTAGTGAATTTGACATAACATATGTAGTTTTCCCATATAGTCGGGGATTTTATGGATGGTTTTAGTTATTTTTGGCTAGCTGAATAGTAGTTTATCCTTTGTAATATATTTTTATTGTTTTTCTATTTTTTCAGTTTTATGGATTCGATTGTAAATGAAAGAAAAAAAGTTTGTGAGAAATAACCAGAATTTGTGGACTGCGAAATGTATGTGCAATCACCACTGATTTTTTCTAGTTAGCTGTTGGACTTATTTTGACTTTTTTGACAAAGTTTTGGTTGTTTTAGTTCTAAATAGCTCCGTGAATTTTTTTATATTTGCACCATAACTGCATAGACGAATACTGTTTTTCCATACATATATTGAATGCGACATGAATATATACATGTGTGCATTGATATACATAAGATATACATTTATATATATAACATCATTGGACATACATTTATATATCCAAATAGCATTTCAACTCTGTTTCAAGTGCAACATTATATTCCCTATATTTGAATTTGCACCAGCAACTCACAGTAGTAGACATATCGTGCATTATTAAATCGAATATATTTTATATTTAGACCAAAAATCTACCTTACTTGCACTTCAATCAGCAATACAACTGGAATTCATCTGCTGAATCTTATTTCAATATAAAGTAAAAGTTTCATTCTATCTTTGGAATACCCTTATATGATCTTTAACTGCGACCTTCTTTCCCACGCAATCCATATGAAATTTTCGCACTCTTTGCAACTCTGAAGATGGTCTCCATCTTGTCATTTTTGGCTTTCCTGCACTTCTCCTCACTTTTGATGGTAGAAAAACTTCTTCTAGGACCTCTTTAGGAATGTTGCATTTACTCTCATCTGGAAGAGGATAAACGGAAACTTCATATGCTTTAAGTATAAATATATGTTTTCATATGAAATAGAGCAATAATATTATGGGTCCATGTACTTTTTCTTCAAACTACCCAAGAGTACGGGCATGGCATTTCATCAATTTGAAACTTTTTGCAACTACATGTTCTCTCTTCCAAGCACATAATGTTTCTCCTAACTTTGTCAATCACAGTATATAAGTAGTCCGTTGAATGCATCACCAAAAATATTTAGAGAACACAATTAGCAATTGTACACTATTATACATTCACTATATAATAGATATAAAAGCTATAACAGATAGGGGTTTGTCACGACCCGAAATCCCACCAAAGACCGTGATGATACCCATCCGTTCACTAGGCAAGCCAACACTCAACAACATCAACAATGTACAATCATTAAACCAACAACTGATTTAAGATAATAAAATAAGCGGAATAAGTCATTACTCAACCATCAATATGCATAAATCTCATGCAGGGTCTACATGATCATAACTGCTACACAAACTCTTCCCAAAATCCGGATACCACAACTAGTCACAAGCATCTAACAAGAGTACAAGATCTTAATCGAATGCAAAGTCTGTCCGAAGATGAGTAATACAAAGACAGATATAATGAGTAGGGAAGGGAGGACTCCATGTGCTGCAGATCGAATCAAGTAAACAGTTCACCACGAAGTCTCCTAGTAGTTGTAACGACCCAGCCGGTTATTTTGAGTACTTTAGCCCCGTTTCCTCTATTTGATGCTTTACTTATGTGTATTTGAGGTTACATGACTTGCCAGAGTGGTTGGTTTGGTTTCGGGGAAGTTTCAGAGTGAATTGAGACACTTAATCCCAAGGTTGGATGCTTAAGTTAAAAGAGTTGACTGGATTTTAACTTTAGTGTGGACGACTCCGGAATGGTATTTTGATGATTTCAATAGCTTCATATGGTGATTCTGGACTTAGGCGTGTGTCCAGATTTGAATTTGAAGGTCTGTACGTTGGTTGGTGCTTTTCGGTGAAAGTTGGAAAGTATGAGGTTTAAAAGGTTGAGAAGTTTGACCGAGGGTTGACTTTATTGATATCGGGTTTGGATTTTTATTCGGAAGTCGATATAGGATTGTTGTATCATTTGGGACTTGTGTGAAAAATTTAAGGTCATTCCGAGTTAGTTTGACGTGATTCGGCATGAGTTTCGGAAGTTCGAAGTTCATTGGTTTCATTAAGCTTGAATTGGGGTGCGATTCGTAGTTTTGGTATTGCTTAATATGATTTGAGGTAGGTTCGTATTGTATTTTAGGACTTGTTGATATGTTTGTATGGGGTCCCGGGCCTCAGGTGTGTTTTGGATTGTTGACAGATCATTATTAGACTTTGATGAATTGCTGATGTTTTGGAGTTCTGATGCATTCGCACCTGCGAGGTTGCAGAAGTGGACTGTTGATCGCAGAAGCAGATTAAGGCTGGGCAATGCTGGGTTCGCAGATGTGGATGCGCAGATACGTAAGTGGAGTCGCATATGCGGATGCATAGATGCGCGCAATGATCCGCAAATGCGGAAGGTCAGAGACTGGGAGGGACTCGTAGATGCAAGCTTGAAATCCCAGATGCTTGAGACCGCAAGAGGTAAGTGAATTTTATTCAATTTTGATGATAGATATTGATTACCCATTGATTATTACACCTAGTTTATGTGAATTTAAGGTGAAATTTTGGATTTTAGATTATGTTATTGGAGAGTGAGATTTGATGATTTGACGATCAATTTGTGGTTGGAATTGGGTGAAATACATATATTTGGACTCGTATCAGAATGGGCGTTTAGAATTTATGAGTTTGGTCGGGTTTCGGGGTGCTCGCCCGGGGTTGACTTGGCATATTTGATTCAAGACCTTAGCTTTTTTTTGGTCAATATAAATTTTTTTATTCAACCAAGTACAGATATATACACAACTAACTCTTTTGGACTCAAGAGTTAGTTCCCTAGGAAATTAAAAACTACACTATATGCTAAACTATGTAGGGTAATAATTCAAACTATCTAGTATACTCTTCCATTTACAATTTCTCTGCCCTTTAACATGTAATTGTATAACTATTTCCTTCACCCTCTGCCTAGACATTTGCTTCCTTTGTTGAAAATCTTCTTGCATTTCTCTTTGCGCAGATATGATAGACAGTAGCTGCAAAGAGAAAGCCTAGAATATGAGCCCTTGCTATGTTGTTAATCCTGCTTGCTACCCAAGTCACTTCCTCCTACCAAGTGCCAATGTTCCTTCTTATTCCCAACAAGCCTAGGATAGAATCCCACACCTGATGTGAATAAGGACATTCAAATAGGATATGCTCCAAGGTTTCCTCCATGTCAGATTCACACAGTACACACTCTTTTCCAACCTATATTCCCCATCTCCCTAACCTGTCAACAGTAGATAGCCTGTGTTGGATTGCTAACCAAAGAATGAATTGATGCCCGGGAATAATACTTTGGACCAAAACTGTTTTCTTCCAATATACTTTCTGAAACTGGGGAGTGAAGAATTGATATTCTTTCTTGATACTGAACTTTCCCTACATTAAAAAGCTATTTAATAATACCTCAAGGTCACCATGATTCACTAGCCAACTTTTTGCTTCCAATATCTTCCTAACTAGCCAACAAGCTTGGTTAGGAATAGGAATTTGCATTAGATCTCTCTGTTTTATCAAGACCTTAGTTTATCATTTGGAATTGATTCCGATGGCTTTTATTGATGATCTTAAGCTACTTTGGCTAGATTCGAATCGCTCGGAGGTCGATACCCGTGGCAAGGGCTTTTTCGAGTATTGATCTCCATATCTAAATTTGGATATGAGGGGAAATATCCTTGGGAACCAACATATGAGATGTATTGGGGAGACACACGCACTAGGTGACGGGCGTGTGTGCGTGCACTAGAGTATTCATGATTTGAGGTGGCTTTTAGACTATTATGAGATTTGTTTTGCGATCATGCCGCATTATATCCGTGTTTCCTAAACCTGCATGATTATTTGAGTTCTGATTCATGTTAGAAATCATGTCTAGGCTGTGTGCTACTTTTTTTAGACATGATAGGGCTATTCTTGCTATTTCTGAGATATTTGCCTTAATTGTACACATACTCTTAGTTATGATGCTATATCCATGTATGATATCTCGGTATCAGTACTTTCTTATTTGATTCCTCGTAAATTGTTGATGCCTCATATGTGCAACACGATTGAATTGAGTATTGTGAGATGTGGTTAACTAAGACTTGAGTGGTTGATGACTGAGCTTCGGCCGTAGAACCGATTCGATATTAATTTTGAGGTGACGCGTACGCCAGACTCATATTGAGCTAAGTGTTATTGATTTGGGTTGACGCGTGCATCAACCCCCACTATTGGGCTATGTGATTTTGATTAAAACTTTGGCCAAGATCCGCCCATCCGGAGTCTGACATGCCAGTAGTGAGCGTAGGCACAGTTATATATATATATATACATACGTGCTTTAGTAAGGGGCATTTATGCTAGGCACCCGTAAAGTGCTAGGTATTGATGTATGTAATGGTGAGGGCCTTTGTGCCAAGCACCGTTAGCATGCTAAGTGTGATTATTCTTGATGACTTCACTATGATGATATTGAGATGACATGTATATTTGACATATAGGCATAGAGATGTACTTTTCTCATCCTAGCTGGTAATTGAAATATTTTTATCCGTGTTGGGCTTTAGTTGTTATACTTGAAAACCATGCCTAAATTATTGAAAAGTGAATGAGTTGAACATGATATCATTAAGTTATTTACTTATACTGTTTTCTTTATATATTGAGATGTTATTGGTCATTAATATTGGTCTATGACTGTTTCTTCTGAGCTCGTCACTACTTTCAGCGCAAGGTTAGGTTTGTTACTTATTGAGTACATGGGGTTGGTTGTACGCATACCACACTATGCACTTCGTGTGCGGATCCAGGTACTTCTGGATGTGGTGATTGCTAGAGTGGTACTGGTACCAGCTTTTGAAAGACTATGAGGTAGCTTCTATGTCGTCCGTAAACCTTGAAGTTCTCTTTCATTTATTTCTGTTATTACTATCCAATTATTCGGACAGTGTATTGCGGATCTGGCCTTGTATTTTGATATTCAGTAGTGTTCATGTGATCCTATTGTTCAGACAGTGTATTGCGGATCTGGCCTTGTATTTTGATATTCAGTAGTGTTCATGTGCTCGTTGACACCAGATCTTTGGGATGGTTGTAGAAGTATTACTGTTGTTTCACAGTTATTTCGTGATATCTCTGCTGTTGAGTTTATGAAACTCTGTTTTATTGAATTTACTATTATTGTGGAACTGTTGGTGCCTAGAAAGTAGTGTTAGGCGCCGTCGCGGCTCCGGTGGCAGTTGGGTTGTGTGAAGTTAGTATCAGAGCACTAGGTTGCCTATGTCTCACGAGTCATGAGTAAGTTTAGTAGAGTCTTTTCGATCGCTACGGAGACGTCTGTACTTATCTTCAAGGGGCTACCGAATTGTTATGAAACTTCACTTTCTTGCGTTCTTGTCGTGCGGATTTGTTAATTTTGAAGTCTACATCTCTATTCTTCTATTCTCTCACGAATGGTAAGGACAGGTTGAGCTGATCAGGCACCAGTACTACCAAGCAGGGCCGCGAGAGACCGGGGCCAACGTAGAGGCTGAGTTGGGGCTCGCACAACAGCAAGGACAGCACCTATGGAGCCACCAGTTGCTCCAATAGAGGAGCAAGTACCATACACTATCGAGCCAATGGGACTGACTCAGACACCGGCAATACTTATTATGATACTTGATCTTCAGGAAGCTTTGGCTCAGATTTTGAGTGTGTGTATGGGCTTGGCTCAGGCGGTTACAATGCCAGTTGCACCAGCTACCTCACAGGCTGGTAAGGAGCCCAGACTCCCCCTGCCCATACTCTAGAACAGCTAGCTCAGGATCATCAGACACTAGCGGTGTTACCAGTGCAGTCAGTTGTTTTTGCGTTAGCTGAGGTTGGTCCACCTATGAAAGATGCGGAACATAGGAGGTTAGAGAAATTTAGGAAGCTTGATCTGCCCGAGTTCAGCAAAAGAGAGTCAGACGATGCTCAGGATTTTCTAGATTGGTGTCATAAAATTCTTAGCATATCAGGTATTATAGATCTCAGTGGCATTGATTTCACTACTTTTCAGCTGACAGGGGCAGTGTACAAATGGTGGCGAGATTATGAGTTAGGCAGGCCAGTTGGCGCAGCACCACTTATGTGGCATGAGTTCTCAGCTCTCTTTTTAGAGAAGTTTGTTTCACAGACTCGTAGAGAGAAGTTGTGTAGGGAGTTTGAGCAGCTATGCTAGGGAGATATGACTATGACTCAGTATGAGATGAGATTCGCAGATTTGGCCCATCATGACATATACAGGTTCCCACTGAGAGAGAGAGAGAGGATCATGAGTTTCATTGATGGCCTCAACTATGTTTTATGTTACAGTTTGGCTCGAGAGGCCGAGATGGATGCTAGGTTTGTCCAGGTGGTCGAGATTGCTAGGCGCTTTGAGCAGGTTCTCAGGCTTGAGCGCGAGGAACGATAGGGCAAGAAGCCTCGTGGGTTAGGTGAGTTTAGCAGTGCCTCATCTAGAGGCCAGTCACATCACAATAGAGGTCGTCCTTTTAGGCCTGCTCAGATGGCTCGTCAGGTTCCTCATGGTTCATCAGCTAGCCACGATTCATATAACACTCATCCGATTAAGTCATATTTCAGTGCCTCACAGCTCAGAGCTCGTACCGTACTCCATCAGTTTAGAGTTTGTCAGTACCGGGTTCTACCATAGGTTATTCTAGCTCTCGGGGTCCAATTCAAGCCCCACATTTATTCCCAATTTGAGGTTGTTATGATCGTGTAGAGTTGGGGAATGTGAGGAAGTATTTCCCCCGTCATTACAGAGGTCTAGTTCAGTAGGGAGGCCATGTTATGACTCATGCACCAGTTGCTACACCACCCCCTCAACCAACTCGGGGTGAAGGTCGTACGGGTCGAGGCCGCCCTAGAGGGGGACTAGGCCAGAGGCAGTTGCTTCCGACATCGTGATCACATGTATTGTTTCAATGTGCCATAGGGACATTTCAGTATTATTTGATCTTGGTTACAATTATTCATACATGTCATCGTACTTTGCTCGTTATTTGGATATGCCTCTTGATTCTTTACTTATGCATGTTCATATGTCTACATTAATGTGTGATTCTATTATGGTGGACCGTGTATATCGGTCGTGTGTGATGACCATTGGAGGTTATGAGACAAGAGTTGATCTTTTATTTTCTAGCATGGTTGATTTTGACGTGATTTTGGGCATGGATTGGTTGTCGCCATATCACGCTATCCTTGATTGTCACACTGAGACCATGGCATTGGCAATGTTGGGGTTGCCGAGGTTGGAGTGGAGAGGCTCCCTGGATCATGTTCCTAGTAGAGTGATTTCACATCTGAAGGCTCAACGGCTGGTTCAGAAAGGATGTTTGGCATACTTGGCCTTCGTAAGGGATGTTAGTGCTGACACTCCTACTGTTGAGTCAGTTCCGTTAGTGAGAGACTTCCTAGATGTGTTTCCAGCAAACCTGTCGGACATGCTAGCATTTAGGGACATTGATTTTGTTGTTGATCTGGTGCCGGGCACTCAGCCCATCTCTATTTCACCATATCGCATAGCACCTATTGAGTTGAAAGAACAGTTGAAGGAGCTACTTGATAAGGGTTTCATCAGGCCTTTCGCCTTGAGGTGCACCGATTCTATTTATGAAGAAGAAGGATGATACTATGAGGAAATGTATTGACTACAGGCAGCTGAACAAGGTTACTATTAAGAACAAGTACCCCCTACCACACATTGATGACTTATTTGATCAGCTTCAGGGAGCTAGAGTGTTCTCAAAGATTGATTTGAGGTCGGGGTATCATCAGTTAAAGATCCGGGATTCAGATATTTTGAAGACAGATTTTAGGACTCACTATGGTCACCATGAGTTTTTTGTGATGTCTTTTGGGCTGACCAATGACCCAACATTTTTCACGCACTTGATGAACAACGTGTTCTAGCCATATCTTGATTGCTTTGTCATAGTATTCATTGATGATATATTGGTGTATTCACGCAGATAGGAGGGTCATGAGCAGCGCTTGAGGATCGTGCTCCAGACTTTGAGGGAGAAGAAGCTACATGCTAAATTCTCCAAGTGTTAGTTTTGGCTTAATTCAGTGGCATTTTTGGGGCACGTGGTGTCCAGTGAAGGGATTAAGGTAGATACGAAGAAGATTGAGGCAGCTTAAAGTTGGCCCAGACCATCTTCTGCTACGGGGATCCGGAGTTTCCTTGGTTTGGCCGGGTTTTATCATTGTTTTGTGGAGGGTTTCTCGTCTATTGCTGCAGCTTTGACTTGATTGACCTAGAAAGGTGCCCCATTCAGGTAGTCTGGTGAGTGTGAGTTAGAGCTTTCAGAAGCTCATGACCGCATTGACTACAACTCCAGTTCTAGTTTTGCCTTTCGGATCAGGTTCTAATATAGTTTATTGCGATGCTTCATGAATTGGCATTAGATGTATGTTGATACAAGAAGGTAGGTTTATTTCTTATGCGGAGAAGAACTACCCTGTACATAATTTGAAGTTGGCAGCCATTGTTCTCGCATTGAAGATTTGGAAGCAATATCTCTAAGGCGTGTCTTGTGAGGTGTTCACCGATCACATGCGTCTACAACACTTATTCAAGAAAAAGTATCTGAACTCGAGGCAATGAAGGTGGTTAGAGCTACTAAAGGACTATGATATCACCATTTTGTATCATCCGGGGAAGGCCAATGTGGTGGCCGATGCTTTCAGTAGGAAGACCGAGAGCATGCCGAGTCTTGCTTATATTCTAGTTGGGGAGAGGCCGTTAGCATTGGATGTTCAGGCTTTGGCCAATCAGTTTGTGAGGTTGGATATTTCAGAGCCAAGCCAGGTTCTTGCCTGCGTGGTTTCCCGATCTTCTTTGTTTGAGAGCATCAAGGCGCTTCAGTATGATGATCCCCACTTGGTTGTGCTGAAGGACACGGTGTAGCACAGTGATGCTAAAGAGGTTACTATTGGAGATGATGGGGTATTAAGGATACAGGGTCGGAGTTTGTGTTCCAAATGTGGATGGGTTGCAAGGGTTGATACTTTAAGAGGCCCATAGTTCGTGGTATTCTATTCATCCGCGTGCCGTGAAGCTGTATCAGGATTTGAAGCAGCATTATTGGTAGCTGAGGACGAAGAAAGATATTGTTGAGTATGTTGCTTGGTGTTTGAGCTGTTAGCAGGTGAAGTACGAGCATCAAAGACCTGGTGGTTTGCTTCAGAGGCTTGATATTGCGGAGTGGAAGTGGGAGCATATCACGATGGATTTTGTAGTTGGACTTCCATGGACCTTGAGGAAATTTGATGCAGTATGTGTTATTATGGACAGACTAACCAAGTCTGCACATTTCATTCCAGTTGTGACTATATACTCTTCAGAGCAGCTGGCTCGAATTTATATTCGTGAGATTGTTCTCCGTTTGGTGTACCTGTGTCTATTATCTCGGACCGAGGCACTCAGTTCATATTGCATCTTTGGAGAGAGGTGCAGCGAGAGTTAGGCACACAGGTAGATATTGGAGGACGTGTTACGTGCCTGTGTTATTGATTTCAGAGGTTCATAGGATCAGTTTCTACCGTTAGCAGAGTTAGCCCCAATAACAACTATTAGTCGATTATCAAGATGGCTCCTTATGAGGCCTTGTATGGGAGGCGATGTCGTTCTCCAATTGGTTGGTTTGAGCCTGAGGAGGCTAGGTTGTTGGGCACTGCTTTGGTTTGTGTTCTTTTAGAGAAGGTAGTGTTGATCTAGGAGCGTCTTCATACAGCATAGTCTAGGCAGAAGAGTTATGCTAACAGGAAGGCTCGTGATGTTGCATATATGGTGGGGGAGAAGGTTCAGCTTAGAGTTTCGCCCATGAAGGGTGTGATGCGGTTCAGGAAGAAGGGGAAGTTGAGCCCTCAGTATATTTTCCCTGTTGAGGTGCTTGAGAGAGTTGGAGAGGTGGCCTACAGACTTGCCTTGCCAACTAATCTATCGGGGGTTCACCCAGTGTTACATGTTTCTATGCTCCGAAAGTATTATTGTCACGACCCTACCCAAGGGCTGCGACGGATAACCGACACTAAGTGCCGATCATCACTAAACTTGCTGATAATCTACTAATCATAAATATAAATGGATAAACTGAACAAGCATATGCATAGCTGATAAGAGCTGTACAATCTAGAAAGATGACAAGGCTAACACAAGCTAACATATAAAAACATACTAACTACACATATGCATATCTACAGGCCTCTAAGAGTGCTGAACTGAAAAAGTATTGGACGGAACAGGGCCCCGTCATACCAAAAATTGCTAACTGTACACATACCAAAAGATAAGTAACTCCAGGAGTAAGCAGAGTGACTCCAACAGCTGGTGGGTGGCCTACCAATGTGGCTCAAACGCAGATCTATCTGAACCTGCATGACTTGAAATGCAGCGCCCCATTAGGGATGTGAGTATGATATGTAAAAAGTATGTAGGGTAGAAAGCATATGTAAAGCATGACTGTAAGCTGGAAATCTGAATATGAGCTGAAAGATAAACAAGAGTCCAATTTAGCAACTGCTCTGGAACTAAACCGAAGTTTAAGCTGAATCTTAACTACTAATTAAACTGGTACCTATCTGGCGTGATGGGCTATATCACCCCAATCAGGTAACTGTATATCTGAACTAGTCTCATGTATAGTGATGCAATGCAAACTGTAGCTATATGCGCGTATATAACATGCTTGACTGGTATTATGACTATATGCCCCAGCAGGTAAATATATAATCAACAAGCCCGGCTGGTGTTATGGGCTATATCTCCCCAACATCTAATCAATAGGCATCAATGGTGTTATGGGCTACTCCCCCAACATATGATCAATAGGCCTCGCTGGTGTTATGGGCTATCTCCCCCCCAGCATATAATAAATAGGCCTCAGTGGTGTTATGGGCTATATATCCCCAGCATAATCAGTGTAAGAATGTATGAGGCATAACACATCTGACAATATCACATGGGCTCAAGAGATCATGAAGGAAACCATAAACGGAATCACAAACATAATCTGACGTTGGTCGTCCATAAGTTGGACAGAGAAGCCTATCCCTATTTTAGTGAGAAACTGAGTATGTACATGAGATACTAAGGTTAATTAACTCATTAATATCCCTCTATAATCAATTTATAACCAAGGAACTCAAGATTTGTCCAACTCTTCGAATTTCAAAAAATTTCGGCAGAGTTTCCCCTAAAACTGGATAATCCCCAAAAACAACAGCAAGCACCACAATATACACGGGAATGGATACCCAGACAAGATAATAACATCATACTAAAGGAGATCTAGTTATCCACAATAGTGTCAAACAATTGACAAAACGGAATTATGAACTAAAAGTGGCTAACCTGTGACATGAAAGTCTAAATATGATTTAGGAATAATCTAAGCATCAACAAATGATAATTTTCTTGTACAATCTTAAATGAATTTACTAGGATAATATGGTGGTTAGGTATGCATAAAAACATCAAAAGAACGGAACAAACAAAAGTCCAGATGGCATAGGCCAAATGGGTGTTTCGCCCTTTTTGTTTTTGTTGTGTTTTTAAGTTCTAACCTAAACTAGTGTCTTCCATACTTCACATATGGATTTGAATACTATTATACAAGGATACAATACATGCTGAAATTTCCCTTGAACAACTCTTAAAAGATCAAGAAGAAAGGCTAGAACATATTTAGGAGGTCTAGAGAAAGTTTTTAGGTCTTATTTGGGTCGAAATGAGGCGTAGAGACGAAGGCTACAACTTTATATATCAAGATAATCCTCAACCGACCTTGTGGGTCCCAGAGGGAGGTGCTTGCACAGTCTCGTGAAAATGCTAATTTCTCTCGTCATATCGATAAAAAAGAAACTAGACTCGTCTATCTTCAGTTTGGTGAGTGGATCACCCCGTAATTCAAAGTACATTGAGAGAAATGCTCAGTAACATTAGATCTAAATTTTAAATAAAATTATGAACATAACTTGCAACAACCTTTGTCGACTTTTGTTTCATTACTCGTTTGACTTCAAAACTTAACACACGATTATAATATGACTAAAATATTTCATACTTCACTTCCTTATCATGTTAAGCACCCTAGTATCACCCAAAAAGTACAGATTATAATATTCCCAACTTGCCGACTTTTGACAAAACTTATTTTATTCGATTTGTTTTGCTTCTAAACCTTCCAATCCTCTTAGTGCTTGCAGTTGATGATATTAAATATTTGTAAACTCTAAGCTAACATGATTAACTTACTTTATGTACTTTCAAAGATGATCCAGTTTTCGAGCATACATCAACTGACTTACAATGTACTTTTACGTATGAAAACATGGGGTGTTATAATTATGGTGATTCGTCACATGTTTTGGACTTCAGTGCGATGCATTTAGATGGGGATTTGAATTATGATGAGAAGCCGGTGGCCATTTTGGATTGGCAGGTTCAAAAATTAAGTTCAAAGAATATTGCATCGATGAAGGTTCATTGGAGAGAGCAGTCGGTTGAGGAGGCTACTTGGGAGACCAAGAAGGATATCGAAGCAGTTATCCTCACCTTTTTGAGACTCCAGATATGATTCTAGACTCGTTTGAGTTCGAATGTTTGTTTAATAGGGTGAGAATGTAAACGCCCAGTTGGTTGTTTTGAGTACTTTAGCCTTGTTTCCCCTATTTGATGCTTTAATTATGTGTATTTAAGGTTACCTGACTTTCCGGGGTGGTTGGATTGGTTTCGGTGAAGTTTCGGAGTGAACTGGGACACTTAATCCCAAGGTTGGAAGCTTAAGTTGAAAGAGTTGACCGGAGTTTGACTTTTGTGCAAACGACTCCAGAATGGTATTTTGATAATTACAATAGCTTCGTATGGTGAGTTTGGATAAAGGCCTGTGTCCGAACTTGGATTTGGAGGTCCATAGGTTGGTTTGGTACTTTTTGGCGAAAGTTAGAAAGTTGGATGTTTGGAAGGTTGAGAGGTTTGACCGAGAGTTGACTTTTTTGATATCGGGTTCAGATTTTGGTTCCAGAAATTGGTATAGGATCGTTGTGTCATTCGAGAATTTTGTGCAAAATTTGAGATCATCCCGTGTTGGTTTGATGTGATTCGGCATGTGTTTCGGAAGCTAGAAGTTCATTAATTCATTGGCTTGAATTGGTGTGCGATTCGTGATTTTGATGTTATTTTATGTGATTTGAGGCTTCAAGTAGGTTCGTATTGTATTTTAGGACTTGTTGGTATGTTTGGATGGGGTCCTGGGGCCTCGGGTGTGTTTCGAATTGTTGACGGATCATTTTTAGACTTTGATGAATTGCTGAAGTTTTGGAGATCTAATGCATTCACACCTGCGAGGGATTGGCTGCTAATGGTAGGCTATAATTATGTATTTTAGTCGCTTATTGCACTCAAATTCACTCCGCTTTATTTGTGGTTGAGCTTTAATTGGTAGTGTTTTGCACTTATTGTGTGTTTTAAGCCTTGCATGAAGTAATTCCGAGCTATTAAGATAATTTTGAGCTAATTTGAATAAGTTGGAGCTTTGAAGTCTGAGTAAAAGCCCAAGAAATAAAGTCGGGATCACGTTCGAGAGTTGAGGACCAAGTCTGGATGTCAAAAAATAAGAAAACAAAATTATCTGAGAAAATTGCACTACCGCCCCGTGCCATACGTAGCAGGGCGCTAGTCGAAAATTCCTGCAAAGTGAAAAAATCAGGCGCATGTGCAATTTTTACAGAGTTATTTTCCTATTCGGCTAGGAAAAGGTGATTTCGCTTGGGCCCGACCCTACTTAGTATAAATGCATAGAAAAATGTTATTTTCTAGACTTTTGACACATATTCGACCTAAGGGAGGCTAAGAAGAACACGAGCACAAGGATTTCATCATTCCTTCCTCACTCAAGACTCGAGTTTGGATTGAATTTATGTTTTCCTATACTTTAACTTTATTTTTGATGAATATCTGCATATCTTTGGAGTATTTCTCTTAGGGGTTTGATGGATTAGGTGTATTGATGATTATTTGTGGATTATAACTCTAGTTTTATGTATTAAAGCGTTCTTTGGATGATTTAATTGTTGCATCTATATTCACTTGTTCATGTAATCGAGAGAGACATAACTTGTGATATCTTTGCTTATTTTGTTGGTTGAGTTCATTAATTCTTCTTAGTAATCGAAAGAGGCTAGTTGAATCATTGACTAAACCTAGTTAGGAGAATAATCTAAAGAGCTTCTTCTAAAGACCAATCTACTATGCATTTCTTGCATATCTTCATGTGCTTAAATTGGTTCATCTCGTGAGGTTCAAACCTAATCGAGAGAGGATTTTTTGTCTAATGTTTGAACTAATAATTGACTGAATTCGAGAGACTCACTTAAACATTAGAACTTAAGTATCTAGAGTTAGATCCTAGACAATTATCTTGCACCTATCATATTAACCCCTATTTTTTTCCCCCACTGATAATCCTCTTTGTTTCGATTGTCATTAGTCAATAGCTTTGGACTTTTAGTTAATTTTAGTTAGAAATCTCAATTGTTGATCATCTTGAATAGCAATCAAGCTAGAAACTATAAGAATACTGTTTAAATCCAATCCTTGTGGATACAATATTATACTATACTATATTTGATTACCGAGCAGAATTTAAGTGTGTGTTTTGTGCTCGTCAAATTTTGGTGTCGTTGCCGGGGATTGGCAATCAACAAGGTTTTAAATAGTTTGTATTGCTAATTCAGAAATTTTTTCTTTTTATTTAATTTTATTTTTCTCTTTTTATGGTTGGTGTTCTTCGACTGTGCGCAGGTTATAGGTTAAGATTGGTGCATGACTCGAACTTCTGCGAAGGAAGTGCTACCATACGAGCCAGAAATTCAAAAACAACTGCGACAACTGAGGAAGGAAATAAATCTCACCGAGACATCAAAAAAGGTTGGCCAATCCTCAGCCAAAGAACTTATGGTTGGAAACGGTGAGGATAATATAGATTTGGCTGAGAGAGAAGCAGCCCAACGAAGGGAACAAGCTGCACGGGATGCTGAGGAAGCAGCTATTTGAGATGCACAGATTATCTACGATGAAGAGAGGGGTCAGAGAATTGCTCAAACTCAACCCTTTGTTGCAGATCAGTTCGGAAATATAGCTCCCCGGCCTGGGATACCACTTGATGATTATGCTAGACCGGTCTACAATCAAGGTTTATCAAGTGTTAGACCACCTCCAATTGTAGCAAACAATTTCGAGTTGAAGCAAGGGTTGCTTCAAACCCTTCAGAATTGTTGTGTCTTTAGAGGGAAGCCAAACGAAGATCCAAACACACATCTAATAGACTTCGAGGAGATTATGAACACCTTTCCATACAATAGTGTGTCACAAGATGCAGTGGAATTAAGGGCATTCCTCTTTCTCATAAAGATGATGCAAAACAGTGGATTCAAAGCTTGATCATGGGATCAATTAGAACTTGGGAGGAGATACCAAAAAAGTCCTTGATAAATATTTCTCCTCAGCTAAAATGGGCGAGTTTAGAAGAGAAATCCATAACTTCTACTAGAAAGATATGGAAACTATTTTTGAAGCATGGAAGAGGTTTAAGGAGATTGTTCAAAAGTGTCAACATAGCGGATTTGAACACTAGATGCAACTCCAGGACGTTTGGGAAGGATTGACACCGGCCTCGCGTAGAACATTCTGCTGAAACAGGTTCATGTAAATTTTTCATTCACAGAAGTGCTCTCACAAATGCCTGCTTATGCAAATTCTTGAAGGAGATCCTTATAAAGAAGAGAAAAATCGAGGAGACCTCAGTGGTGAAGCTCACGGAGCATAGCAGCGCGATATTGCAAAATAAAATCCCACAAAAGTGTGGAGATTCAGGGAGTTTTACCATACCTTGCTCATTAGGAACTATTAATTTTGATACGTCTTTATGTGATTCGGGTGCCTCAATTAACTTAATGCCTCTATCTATTTACAGGAAACTGGAGAAGGAAATTGTAGAGATAAGGTCTGCACCAATATCATTGTAGCTGGCGGACAACTCTAATACCCGAGGGGATAGTGGAAGATGTGTTAGTTCAGGTGGATAAGTTCGTATTTCCTGTAGATTTTATAGTGGTGAATGTGGAGGAGAACAATGAGGTCCCCCTCATCTTAGGAATACCATTCTTAGCGACGGGCAGAGCGATATTAGATATACATGAGAGAAAACTCATGCTTAGAGTGGGTGAGGAGACTGTGACTATCGAGATGGATGTAGAAAAGGGGGTGCAAAAAGAAACATTAGCTGCTAGTGTTGAGTGGAAATAGGGCTCGAAAGAGAAGGCTGCACTGAGCGAGAAAGATAAGTCTGGGGTGTACCCCAAAAAGGTTGAGAAAAAGCTACGGCATGGACGTGTTATTTGGTTCGGGCACGAGGAATGAAGCCCGACTTCGACTCATACCCCGACTAGACTTTCAGGGAAGTTTCCTTTACCAAATTCACAACTTAAAGTGTGGGGTGGGGGATATTTGTATGTATGTATATTAGTTTTCTTTTTGTTAGTTGTAGTAGTTAGAGATGAAAAATAATTGGATAAAACATAAAAATTGAAAACAATTTAAAATTTTCGATTTTTCCCTACGATGGATATCATTCGACAGGTTTCTTGAGCGATTAAAGTTGAAAGTCGAAAGAAAAAGACAAAATGATTTTCTCTTTTGTTAGGCAGTGTAACAAGTCCCCCTTGGTTTTTCTTTGTGTCGCAGTTCTTTTTCAAGGGTTTTGTTTGAACCGGGTGTAGTTAGTTTTTATTTTTATTAGGAGTACAAAATCTTGTGTTATGGTTTAGATGGAAGGAAATATCTCTTGACTCTATTATACCTTGACAATAGTGTGAGTGCTTTAGTGTGACGCTTAGGCTCAGTTTTTTACTCTTCTATTAGTACCTTAAATTGTTTGATCTTTACTTTGCTTAACTGCTTTGACTAGAGTGTCTTGATGAGTCCGATCCTGAGTGAGTTACGTCCCATGTGTGTGTGAGGTTTTGTGTTATTCTATGTATTGCATTTGATGTCTAGAACTTGCCTCGTAGGGTTTGCAAAGAGAAATAGTAGTTGCATTTAGTCTTGAAAGTGATATAGGCATTTCTTTGTTGAGCCAGTTATATGTTTTTACCCACCTAATTGTTATGTATCGTAGTTAACCACTTTGATCCTGTAATATTGTTTCTTTGGCAACCACATTACAAGCCTTACCCATTTGTTCGAATTAACCATCTATTTGAACCTTGTACCTCTCGTGAGCACTTGAATTTGGTATGAACTTTGTCAAAATTGAAGTGTGGGGTGATTGATTTGGCTTTTGAGTGGAACTAATAAACTAAGGAGAAATGTGCACTGTATTGAAAAAGTAAGAGCCATTTGAATTGAAAGAGAAAAGAAAAAAAAATTGTATTGTTGTGCAAAATATTCTTTGATAGTGGTGACTCTTGATTTAATTGTGCATAAAGAAGTAGGGAGTTAATGTATATTGATGTGAAGGTGGAGTTTTGGTTTGACACAAGTATGGGGTTTCAATGAAATGTATGTATTAAAGTGCTTAGGGAGGTGTAGTCACTCTTATATATAAATGTATCCTACCCGTCCTGCGGCCTACATTACAACCATGTAAAGTCCTACTTGATCCTTGACTGAATGGGCTCGATTAGTTGAGTAGTACACTACGTGCAAGCTTATGGTACGTCTTTTGCGGCACATGAATGTTGTTTCTGAGAGTGAGTGAATTATTTCTATCTTGAGTTCCTAATTGTTCTTAAATTCCATTACGTTTGGAACTACTCTCAATTGTTGTGTGAGGGCATTTAATTCATGAAGTAAAGGTAATGTAATTGACCTCTGTGTTCAAGTAAGTGAGCGGGTTGTGAAAAGTGTGGTGCTTTTGAGTCAAATCTTGAGGCAAGGATGTTACGTTAGAGTGCTTAATCTGTTTTAACTATTCTTGGTGTGATGAGTTATGAGAGTTGTTTAAAAATGTTGTTAAATCTATGTGAAGTGTAGTTTGATTGCTCGAGGAAGAGCAATGGTTTAAGTGTGGGGTGTTGATGGTAGGCTACAATTATGTATTTTGGTCGCTTATTGCACTCTAATTCACTACACTTTATTTGTGTTTGAGCTTTAATTGGTAGTGTTTTGCACTTATTGTGTGCTTTATGCCTTGCATCAAGTAATTCCAAGCTATTAAGATAATTTGGAGCAAATTTGAATAAGTTGGAGCTTTGAAGTCTGAGGAAAAGCCCAAGAAGTTAAGTCGGGATCACGTTAGGGGGTCGAGGACCAAGTCTGGATGTCAAAAAATGAGAAAAATTTGCTCTGAGAAAATTGCACTATCGCCCCGCGCCATGCATAGCCGGGCGCGGGGCGCTAGTGCAAAATTCCTATAAAGTGAAAAAATCAGCTCTTTGGATTTCCCCGCTAATGCCCCGCATGGCCCGTCTCCCCATGCGGCGCGCCTATGTAATTTTTACAGAGTTATTTTCCTATTTTGGCTAGGAAAAGGTGGTTTCGTCTGGGCTCGACCCTACTTTGTATAAATACATGAAAAAATATTATTTTCTGTACTTTTGACACATATTCGACCTAAGGGAGACTAAGGAGGAGTTGGAAGAACACGAGCACGAGGATTTCATCATTCCTTCCTCACTCAAGACCCGAGTTTGGATTGAATTTATGTTTTCCTATACATTTTTTATGATAAATTTCTCCATATCTATGGAGTAGTTCTCTTTAGGGTTTGATTCATTTGGTGTATTGATGATTATTTGGGGATTAGAACTCTAGTTTTATGTATTGAAACATTTTTTGGATGATTTAACTGTTGCATATATATTCACTTGTTTGTGTAATCAAGAGAGGCATAACTTGTGATATATTTGCATTGTATTGTTGGTTGAGTTCGTTAATTCTTCTTAGTAATAGAAAGAGGCTATTTTAATCATTGATTAAACTTAGTTAGGAGAATAATCGAAAGAGGTTTTTCTAAAGACCAATCCACTATGCATTCTTGCATATCTTCATGTGCTTAAATTGGTTCATCTCATGAGGTTAAAACTTAATCGAGAGAGGAGTTTTTGCTGAACGTTTGAACTAATAATTGAGTGAATTCGAGAGACTCACTTAAACATTAGAAGTGAAGTATCTAGAGTTAGATCCCAAACAATTATCTTGCACCTATCCTATCAACCCCTATTTTTTTCACCACTGATAATCCTCTTTGTTTCGATTGTCATTAGTCAATAGCTTAGACTCTTAGTTAGTTTTAGTTAGAAATCATATAAATCCCAATTGTTGATCATCTTGAATAGCAATCAAGATAGAAACTACAGAATAGTGTTTAAATCCAATCCATGTGGATACGATATTATACTATACAATATTTGATTAGCGAGCAGAATTTAAGTGTGTGTTTTGCGCTCGTCAGCTGCAGGTGCGAGGCCGCAGAAGTGTCCTGTTGATCGCATAAGCAGATTAAGCCTAAGCAAGGCTTGGTACGCAAATGCGGACGCACAGATGCGTAGGCGAAGCCGCAGATGCGGATGCGCATAGTGGTACAAAAATGTGTTAGGTTGGAGACTGGGAAAGACTCGCAGATGCGAGCTTGAGACCGCAAATGCAGAACCGCAGATGTTGTTAGGTGACCACAGATGCGGAATCACTAGCAGACTTCATATATTCAAAGGGTTTGATTATTTTATCATTTTGGGAGTTTTGGATCTCGGCTAAGGGCAATGTTTGGGAGACCTTTTGCTGCAATTGAAGAGGTAAGTGAAGTTTATTCAATTTTGATGATAGATATTGATTACCCATTGATTATTATACCTAGTTTATGTGAATTTAAGGTGAATTTAAGGATTTTAGACAATGTTGTTGGAGAGTGAGATTTGATGATTTGAGGGTCGATTTGTTGTTGGAATTGGGTGAAACACATAGAGTTGGACTCATATCGGAATGGGTGTTCGGAATGTATGAGTTTGGTCTGATTCTGGCATGCGGGCCTGGAGTTTAATTTGCATATTTGATTCAAGACCTTAGCTTTATCAATTGGAATTATTTTCGATGGCTTTTATTGATGACATTAAGTTGCTTTGGCTATATTCGAGTCGCTCAGAGGCAGATTCACGCGGTAAGGGATTTTTGGAGTATTGATCTCCAGGTTTTGAGGTAGGTAACATATCTAATCTTGGATTTGAGGGTAAATATCCCTGGGAACCATGTTATATGAGATGTATTGGGGTGACGCACGCGCTAGGTGACGGGCGTGTGTGCGTGCACCTGAGTATTAATGATTTGAGGTTGCTTTTAGACTATTATGGGATTTGTTCTGCTATCATGCCTCATTATATCTGTGTTTTCTAAACCTGCATGATTAATTGAGTTTTGATTCATGTTAGATATCATGTCTAGGCTATGTGCTATTTGTTTGAGACATGATAAGGCTATTCTTGTTGTTTCTCAGCTATTTGCCTTAATTGTACACATACTCTCAGTCATGATACTATATCTGTGTATGATATATCTATCTTAGTACTTTCTTATTTGATTCCTCACATGTTGTTGATTCCTGATATGCGTAACATTGTTTAATTGAGTACTCTAAGATGCGGTTAACTGAGACTTGAGCGGTTAATGACTGAGCTTGAGCCATATAGTCAATTTTTTTAGTCAAATCCACTAGGCACAGTGCCTAGGGTTAGTTTTTATATATATGAAGTCAACTAATACAACCACGAAAGGGGACATGAACCTTACCTCCAAGACTATGGTGGATATCTAATTGATTGTTCAAATGTGACAATCAATTGAATCATGTACACAATGTGAAGTTAGACCTATGAAATAGTGCCATATGCCTTTCCATATTCGATTAGCAAATGGACCCCAAAAGATAAAGAAAACAAGGTTAAATATGCAAAAAGGATGGAAGGACTCCTTCCATTTACAGAAGGAACAATACCTAAATTTTGAACTAACTATCCCCGAGTAGAGTGACAAAAACCAGATGTACAATCGTGAGTGGTGAGTAGTTTTGTAACACACGGAACTTGTCTTCGTCATAGCTTTAATATTTAGGAGAGCCATTGTGAAGAGAAGAATAAGATAGATTGATGGAGAATAAGCAATCAACTGTCTGTATGTGATGCCCCTGACAGAAGAGATGGAGCACTGCATTGAGGAGATTGAGCTGCCTGTTATATAGCCATTTGAGTGACCAAGAAAATGCTTCAACAGTATATTCAGATGCATGGAAGAGGTCATGATATGTTGTTGATGACACGGAGCAAGTGTGATATTTTCTGCAATCAGAATATGCAGTAATGGTAACCTGGAAGCTGCTTGATGATATAGCATAATGGTTAGATATGTTGGAACTCTTAGGCATGTTCTCAAGGGTCCTATCAGCAATGTATGAGTGTGCTCTATATGCCAAACTGGCATGATCTTGGAAACAGGCCTAGGAGGATTGATGTATTTCTAACAGACTAAGCATCTGGGATGCTAATACCACACCTTAGAAGTGCATCAATTATCTAGACTTGTCAGTTGTACCTGCAAAATTCAGCAAACAAGTTAGTAATGAAGGGCCACCATTGCCTTTCTTCTCGGAGGAGGAGATTGTGATTTTGCGAATAGAATGCTGCAGGTTGTGAGCATCACACCTTCACCCTATGAGTAAAAGAGTAAGGCATTGTTCTCAAATTTTTGTGGATTCTGAGAGCTGGTGTGGCCTTTGAGCTGTAGCTAGTGTCTCTTCGATGAATATTTCACTGTTGTGTTGCAGTCATTGAAAGAGGATTGTTGTAGGCTTTGGGAAATAATGTCCTCGGTCTTGTGGGGGAATATTATGCCATTGCTATTAGGTTCTTGTGGATTCTGAGTGCTGATGGAGATTGTGAAATATAACTGCAGTTTTGTGGTGATCTAGAGTTCTAATATAAGAGTTGTGGCAAGTTTAACTTACTGCTATGGCTTTTGTGTTTGGCAATTGGTAGTTGTGGTATTACCAATTTGTTACCTCCGCATTCTGATGTCAAGAGATAGCATGAGTGACAAACAGTGACAAGCAGATCTCAACTACATTTCATCAGATAAGGCTGACTGTGTGTCTGCAAAGAGGAAAGAGGAATGAGAGATGTGAATCTTTTTTTCTGTCCTTGGATTGTGGGAATGCATCACTAATCCCAGGTTCTTTTGGATTTTGCGATTTGGTGTCACATTTGAAGCATTAGCTGTGGAGATGGATATCTTAATGAGTTTGTAGTATTGTTAAAATATAGTAGGGCTGTTAGGAGGGGTTGCTGATAGTGTACTGATATTAGGGTGTTGTGCTGATAGTTGTTGGTATGATATCTTCTATTGTCTGCATTGTTTGGTGGTTCTATATGGGGCCTTCATAGACCACCACTCTTTATTTTATTAATAGATCTCCAATAGACTAAGCACTCCAGGTGCTAATACCAAACCTTGGAGGTCTATCAATGCTATGAGTGTGCCCTTTGTACCTGCACAAAATAGTAAACGAATTAGTGTAAAACAGACTATCAATTGTTGTTGCATTTGCATTGTTCTTATGGTGGACTAAGCATCTGAACCACCATTCTTGTTCCTGCTTCTAGGATGATGTTTCATGATGATCAGTTGGACAAAATGGTATGCTCCCCTTAATTTGTCCATGTCAACCATAACCATGAGAAGTGGTGGAGACCAATTGTGGTGGAGTAATGATTCTTTGAGTTTTTGTAAGCCTGAAAGTAGGGGTGCCAGGAAGTCTTGCTTAATTTGACCTCTAATATGAGGAGGTAGATTAAAAGTTCTAGAGAAATGTGTTAGTGAATTGAGACTATGGCTGAGATTGGATAAAGAATCAGCAGGGAAGTTGGCCTCTCTATACACATGAGGGTATGTGATCTCCACACACTAATGACAGAGTGTTCTCAGCTTTTGAAAATTCATCTTGATGGTCCAGGGAGGCTCCTTGTTGCTTGTTAACCAATTGATCAATAGCTCAGAATCAACCTCCATATGTACTCTGTTATACCCATTAGAAATGCACCATTGGATGCCCATGAAGGCTACTTCAATTTCTGCCAAGTTATTGGTGCCATCACCCAATGGGGATGCAATTTCTTGAAAGAATTCTCCTGAGTGATTCCTTATAACAACACCACCACCTATCCTCACACAGTTGGTCAAGGAACTTCCATCACTGTTAACTTTTACAAACCCATATAATGGTCTGGTCCATTTAACTTGTTGGGTAGTAATGTGTTGTTTTATATTCTCATTGATTGAGAATAGATTCACCCATATATAAGGCCAGTTAATTGTAGGAAAGTTGGTGTGTAGCAGCAAATGTACATCAGAATTGATGGAGAAGATTACCATGGCTATGGAAGAGGTCTTTGATCCATACTTTGCATTGCATTTGTTCTTCCACAAGTTCCAGCATATGATAATGGGGAGAGTGGCTAAAATAAGCTTTTGTACTTTATTGTGATTCTTCTGAAGCCACCATGTCATCAATATTAATCTGAGAGGCATATTTTCGAATTTGATGCCAGTAGGGTCTCCGTAATTCTTCCACACAGTCTTAGCAAGACTACCTTGACTAAAGATGTGTTCTGTTGTTTCATCTTTATGTGTGGTGCAACATACACATCTTAATGTTGTAATATTTCCAAAGAATCTTATCCTGGCGTCAGTGGGAAGTTTATTTCTGAGAGCTCTCTAGAGAAAAAAGGACCATTTAAAGGGGATCTTTTTTTGCCATGCCATTTAATTGGTAAAGTTGAGTTGTTTCTTATTCCTTGACACCTCCCAGGAAGATGCACATGTAAAGTTTCCAGATGTTGTGGGAGTCCATATGGGTTGATCTTGGACATGTGGCTTGTAGTAGATGGGAATCTTCATAATGTCTTGAATCTTATGCATTGGGCCACTCTGTTTAGCTCTTGTAAGTTCCATTGTCCATTTTCCAATAATTGAGCCACAATAGTGTTTCTAGGTCTACGTCCTTCAATTCTATAGTTAGCAAGAGTAGTTGTTCCCAGCCAATTGTCCCACCAGAAGCTACAGTTACCAGAGTGCAATCTCCAGTGAATGTGTTTCTCAACCTCTTTTTTGTTGATCATCATTTTGTTCCATGTCTAAGACTGCCCGGGATCCCATTTCATGGATATTGGATTTGATCTTTGGCAGTATTTAGCCCTCAGGAAGTTGTCCCTTAGTGACTTCTTAGTTCTAAATAACCACCATTGTTTGTACTCTAGAGATTGACAAACATCCTCCATTCTTTTGAAGCCAACTCCTTCTACACACACTGGGAAATAAAGCTTATGCCATGAGGACAAGTGATATTTGGCTTTGTCATTCTCTATTCCCTAGAAAAAGGTAGCAGCCAGTTTTGTATTTGTTTCAGAATAACTTTAGGAGGAGAAAGAGCTAACAGGAGGTGTATAGGTATTGATTGTAACATATTTTTTATCAAAGTAGCCTTGCCTCCATAGGACAGGAACCTGCTATGCCAACCTTTGATTGTGTTGACTATTTTAGCCACCATGTATTTGAAGTGCACAATCTTTTTCCTACATGTATTGTGATAACCTGTAAATTCACCTACTTGATTATGCCTAATGTGGTAAGTGTGTATGGGCCTAAGAATAAGAAGAATAGTTGGAAAATATTGAAATGTGTTGAAAAATGTTAAGAAAAAGAACAAAATGAACAAAAAGCGTTAAAAGGGGGATTATGCGAATCGCTTTTTACATATGCGATTCGCATATTTGACAAGAGGGGTCGCAAACTGAAGCAGAGAACTGGGCTGAAGGAGATGCCAAAATGCGACGAGAAAGCGAACCGCGAAACTGAAAAGCGGTTCTCGAAATCACCATGTCCATCGCGAACACAGACAGAAAGTTGAGGCGAAGAAAAGCGACGAGAAAGCGATTCGCGAAATGAAAAGCGAATCGCGAAATCAGCCTTCTGCATTGCGAACTGAGGCAGAGAGTTTAGGCGAGGAAAGCGACGAGAATGCGGTTCGCGAAATGGAAAAGCGAACCGCGAAAATGGCCACCCACGTCGAGAAATGAAACAGAACCTGAGGTCGCATTTTCGCGACCAAAGTGCGAACCGCACTTCCATTTCGCGATGGGTAAGGGGTCGCGAATTTGACACTTTTGCTGAAATTAAGTTTCTGATTCTTTGACCTATAAAAGGGACCTAAACTCGTTCCCTCTTCATTTTTCAAGACCCAAAACATTTGAGAAGCTCTCAAACAACTTCTCTCAAAGAACCCATAAGCCCTAACTGATTTCCCTTCTTCCAAACACAAGAAATTGAAGAAGGAAAGCATAAAATTGACGAAGTGAGAAGAAGCCCTAGCTGAAGCTTGTCTCTTGCAAGCCCAAATTAAAGGCAAACTTAGAGATTAAAGAATTAAGGAAGGGAAATAAGGTAATCAACATGCAAGGTAAGTTCTTACACCCATTTACTTAGGGATTCTTGGAAATCCATCGCATGCATGTAAGAATCCATGAAAAATGGGAAGGGAAGCTTTGGGTCTAAACTAAACACCACCAATGGAGTGGGTCATGAACAATCTTGAATTGCATGTGTCATAAGAATGCTTAATAAATCTAAGAGGGAAGAAATTAAGGAAAAACACCTCATGAACTTCGGAAATTATGAATAGTAGTATGAAGCCTAGTAAGTAATGGTTGGGTTGTTCCTAAATTGTAGATTAAAGGATTGTACGCACTTCCATACGCTTGGAAGCGGATGCTAGATATACGTTCCAGGTATGTAAGACTATACCGTTCTTTCTTTGCACGATTCTTGTTAAATACAATGTGTCTCAAAGAAGCCCCAAACGAATACTCTACTCTTAGAAGCTAAGAATGCTTATATTGATTCCCTCCTATGGGAGATTCCACATATTGCTATTTGTCCGCAATTGTGTTACTTGATAAGTACGACTGATGTAAGAATCAAATGCTATGGTACGACGAAGAAGAAAGAGTAATAAGAACGATAAGAAAGAACGTAAGTCACGAGTGAANCCAAAATCAAAGGCAAACTTAAAGATTGATGAATCAAGAAAGAGAAATAAGTTAATCAACATGCAAGGTAAGTTCTTACACCCATTTACTTAAGGATTCTTGGAAATCCATCACATGCATGTAAGAATCCATAAAATTGAGAAGGAAAGCTATGGGTCTAAATTAAACACCACCAATAGAGTGGGTCATGAACAATCTTGAATTGCATGTGTCGTAAAATGCTTAATAAGTCTATAAAGGAAGAAATTAGGGGAAAGCGTTACATGAACTTCGGAAATTATGAACAATAGAATCTACGAGGCATAGTAGTAACAATTGGGTTGTTCCTAAATTGTAGATTAAAGGATTGTACGCACTTCCATACGCTTGGAAGCGGATGCTAGATATACGTTCCAGGTATGTAAGACTATACCGTTCTTTCTTTGCACGATTCTTGTTAAATACAATGTGTCTCAAAGAAGCCCCAAACGAATACTCTATTCTTAGAAGCTAAGAATGCTTATATTGATTCCCTCCTATGGGAGATTCCACATATTGCTATTTGTCCGCAATTGTGTTACTTGATAAGTACGACTAATGTAAGAATCAAATGCTATGTTACGACGAAGAAGAAAGAGTAATAAGAACGATAAGAAAGAACGTAAGTCACGAGTGAATTGTATGAATTGAATGTATATGTATGAATGAATGATTGTATATGATTGAGTTGAGAAATGAAGAGTGACGAGAAGTAACAAGAAAGAATGTAAGCCATAAATGAATTGCTATGAAATGAGTGTATATGTATATGTGATTGTATATGAATGAGTCGCTAAGAATTGAATGTATATGTATGTATGGTTGGTTATGATTGAATTGGCACGATCTCATGTGATGAAGAAATGAATGAATGAATCAACTTATGATAAGTTGTTTATGTGCCGAACCGTCTTATAAGCCGGTCGGACAGGCGCCTAATGCGCGAATATATATATATATACTATACCAAAATATATAGATACACCGAGCCATAATAAATTGGCCGGGCAAATGACGATACACCGAGCCATAATGAATTGGCCGGGCAAATGACGATACACCGGGCCATGATGAATTGGCCGGGCAATGTTATCACACCGAGCCATGATAAGTTCGGCCGGGTAATGATGACGTATAAACACCGATTAGTCAGGTATGTAATAATAGTAGTAATGGTATTAGTAGTACAAGCCCAAGGAGGCATATGCTATTATAAAACTTGCAAAAAGCGAGGTTATGATTACAGTTATGATATGATTATGAGCCCAAGGAGGCATATGTGTGTGTGATTGTATGTGATAACAATAATTGTAATGATGAACATGAAGCCCACGGAGGAATGATTATTGTTTGTGGTCCTATAAGGACGTATGCACGATGATTATATAAATAGAATGACTATGTGATGTATATGTTTGAAATGATATACTTAAAGGTAAGAAGCCCACAGTAAAGCAAGTGTAAACTAAAGAGATGAATACTTAATGTTTGATATAATGAACATGTATGAAACTAACAGGCTTGTGAGAATGAAATATGTCTTAAATCTCTGAAATGATGGGAATGAGTTCCATAATGAAAAATGTTAAAGGTATGCAGCCCTCAGAGGTAAATCCCAATATTATGAGTTGTATACTCCCATTATGTTGCTTATGTTATTGCTTTCAGTTATATTCCTGTCTTACATACTCAGTACATATTCCGTACTGACGTCCTTTGTTTGTGGACGCTGCATATCGTGCTGTAGGTCCAAATAGATTGACAGGTGAAGCTCCTCCTCCACAGTAGGCTACCATATCAGCCCAGCAGAAATAGCAAGGTTCATCTTTCGGACTTGCTATACTTGGGTATGCTTTTGTACAAATATTTTTTTGGGCATGTCGGGGTCCTGTTCCGACTAAGTATTTTGTATGTATTCCATAGAGGCTCATTAGACAAGATGTCAGTGTGTGTATAGGCAGGAGTTGGACTATTTGTAATTATGTCGCCTAGTTGGCATCGTATATATTTTGTCGTATGGTTTTGTGTATATATATATATAGCCCAGCTGATGATGTTGTGGGTAAATGTATGTTATGGTATGACATGTTATTATGAAAGGTTTATGTTATTACAGTTAACAGGAATAATGTTGTTGTTGTCGTTCAGGCAAGTATGTACACCTTATGAACAATAAGGGTAGTCATGTACAGGGTTCACCGGTACTCTGCAAGCAGGGTCCGGTGCCCGGTCGCGGGCCCCCTAGGTTGGGTCGCGACATGTATACAGAGGGCATCATGGGTTTGTGAGAGGGGATTCTTTCTTGGCTAATCTAGTTACCTACTATACTCTCTTGCCTGTGCTATTGAATGTAGAAGGGGCTCTTAGGGCCTCTTCTTTCCATGTAGAAACCATTGAACAACTGATCGAGGGCTAGGTTGTTGAGCATCCTGGACAGAAGTTCAGCACCAATGATAAAGAAAGATGGTGCCAATGGATCTCCTTGTTTCAGGTCCCTTGTTGAGTGAAAAAAACCCCATCTGATACCATTAATGATGACTGAGTACTTATTATTAGACATGGTTCTCCAAATCATAACAATGATCATCTCATTGAAGCCCATTCTTCTCAACATTATGCAAGTAAATCCCCAGGAAACTCTGCCATAAGCTTTAGCCATGTCAAGCTTGATGACCACATTCGAGCCTTTGTTGGATTTTTTATCCCATGAACAATCTCCTAAGCCAGCATTATATGTTTTGAGATGCTTCTACCTTTGACAGAGGATGTCTAATAGGCAGAATTGATTCTAGGAAGGATAGGAGCTAGTCTACAACTTATGACTTTGGAGATGATTTTTTTGATGAAGTTGTTGAGACTTATTGGTTTAAACTCGGTTAAAGAATTTGGGAACTCCACCTTGGGCAGTAGTACTAGGAAAGCACTATTCGTGTATTTTGGCATGGTAGCACCCCTAAAAAAAGCTAGTATCACATTCAGCAGATCAAATTTAATGATATTCCAACAAGTTTGGAAGAATTTTTTGTTCGTTCCATCAGGACCGGTAGCAATATTAAGGTTCATGGAGAAAACAACTTCTTTGAGTTCTGCCAAAGTGGGATCCCTAGTCATAAGCTCATTATCTTCCTCTGTTATTATGGAAGGAATATAGAACAGTAAATGTTCTTTGATGGCACCTTCTATGTGGCTGAAGAGATTTTGAATATAGTTTCAAGCTGCTGTACCAATAGCTTCACACCCTGAATCCATTCCCCATCATCATGTTTGATTTTATGAATGAACAATTTTCTTCTTTTGCCTCTAATCAGACTGTGAAAATACTTGGTGTTAGCATCCCCTTCTCTAAACCATTGAAATTCAGTTTTCTATTTCGGGATGGATTCTTCTAAATTTATGTATCTCACATATTGAGCCTGAAGCTCATGATATACTACTCTATCAGAATCATCATTTGTTTGAGCATAATTCATCTCACCCTACTTCAGAGTTTTTCATACTCCTTTCCCTTTAGAAAGATGTGCCCGTACTGTAGTCTAGACCATGTACTTCCACCATTGGATAGTGCTTCGAGCTTCTGATGAAAGATCCACATAGCATTGCCATTGACCTCTTTATCCCAGACTTCCTCTACAAGTGGGATAAAGCTTTCATTTTCAACCCAGCAATTGAGGAAGTTGAAGTATCTTCTGCCAGAGTCTTGTCTCACATTCATCTCCGTGAGTAGAGGATTATGATCTGATCATGCTGAAGATAGATGGGTGATAGCAGAGGCAGGGTAGGAAATCAGCCAATTATCATTACCAGACCTCTGTCTAGTCTTTCCAAACTATTGACCATTGACCAGGTGAACCTGCTTCCACAGAAACCTAGGTCCATTAAACTACAATCTTCAATCATGCTTAAAAATTTCCAGACTCTTGTTCATCTGGTAGGGAAGGCCTCCAACTTTCTCTTCTATGTATGTTATCACATTGAAGTCCCCAATGCCATACCATGGGATTGTGCATGTAATGGATTTCTTTCTTAGAACCTCCCAAAGGAGTCTTCTCACAGCTATTTTACAATTGGCATAGATTACAGCGATTTAAAATGGCTCTCCTGCTTCAGTGTGTTGCAAATCCATGGTCAGTTGTTGTTCATCCTGGTTAACAACATGGAGTGTGAATTCTTGATCCTAGAATACTCAGATTTTGTTGTTGATATTGGAAGATGAATTTTGCATGGATAGCTGAAGTCTATAATGGTTGATATGAGTATCATCAATAAATAGCTCCAACACAGCAATAAGGGAAAGTTTATGAAGTTGCTTCGAAGTTTTGAGTCTTTCAATGGCCCCTTTGGTTCTGATACCTCTTGCATTCGATATGATTGTGCTAATCATAAAAACTGCTTAGGAGTTGGTGTTTTTGGTGTTACTTTAGAACTGCCTGCTCTGCTTCTAGTGAGATGGTGAGAGGTGTTGCCTCTAGGTGATAGGCCATGAGATTCAACCATATTTTCCATATCAGGAGCCCCATTGATAGCATTGAGTAGTTGATTACATGTGTCCTCTGCCTCCATATCATCACTATGTTCATCATCTGCTTCTTCACCAATGTTTCTTTCATCTTCAGATTGTATATGGTTGTACTTATCCTCTTTCCTTCTACCATGTTAATCAGTCCTTGGGATAGACTCAGTAGGTGGAATTGCAGCTACTATCTGAATTTTGGCTTCTGTTGGGGAGGGTGCATGTGCATTTTGTGGTGCCTCCTTAGCATGAGGAGGTAGCACTGAATCCTTCATCCTGATATCAGGTGGGACCTTCATTTGAAGGCTCTAAGGATTAGAATCAGTAAGATTTTGGGGTGCAGCTTGTGTATTAGCACCCTTCTATTTCCTCATTTGCCTTCTTTTTTCTGACTAGGATTGCTCTTTGATTATGTTGTCACATCTTCAGTAATCTGTGGATCTGTTCCTTTGACTATTTTGTCACTGTGATTCCCTTCCCTGGAGGTAGAGATCTCACTAGTTTCTGACTCTTCTTGAATTGCTCCCTATAAATCCATCAATTGATCAAGGGTAGCAATTTGTTGTATGTTCATTAAGACGCTCATCATGAGAAGCCACCGGACCATTCTTCCTTCCCTCAATATTTCAGTATCAGTACTTGGTATTGATTTTGAGGTGACGCATACGCCAGGCTCATCTTGGGCTAAGTGTTAGTGCTTTGGCGCGATGCGTGCACCAGGCCCCACTATTGGGTTATGTGATTTTGATTAGCGCTTGGGCCAAGATCACCCCTCTGGAGTCTGACATGCCAGCAGTGAGCGCAGGCACAATGTTATATATATATGTGCTTTGGTGAGGGACATATATGCCAGGCACCGATACAGTGCTAAGTATTATTGTGTGTGATGGTGAGGGTCTTGTGCCAAGCACCGTGAGCATGCTACATGTGTTTTTTCTTGATGGCTTCACTGTGATGATATTGAGTTGACATGTATATTTGACATATAGGCATAGAGATGTACTGTCCTCATGCTAGCTTGTAAATCAAATATTTTTATCCGTGTTGGGCTTCAAATGTTATACATGGAAACCATGACTAAATTCTTGAAAGGTGAACAAGTTGAACATGATATCGTTGGGTTACTTACTTATACTGTTTTCTTTATATCCTAAGCTATTATTGGTCGTTAATATTGGTCTCTGACTATTACTTCTGAACTCGTCCCTGCTGTCAGCCCAAGGTTAGGTATGTTACTTATTGAGTACATGGGGTTGGTTGTACTCATACTACACTTTGCACTTCATGTGCAGATCCAGGTACTTTCGGACGTGGTGATTGCTAGAGTGGTGTTTGTATCAGCTTTTGGGAAACTGCGAGGTAGCTGCTATGTCTTCCACAGACCTTGAAGTTTTCTTTCATTTATTTCTATTATTACTGTGCTATTATTCAATAGTGCTCATCTACTCGTTGACACCAGATCTTTGGGATGGTTTTAGAAGTATTACTATTGTTTCGTAGTTATTTCATGATATCTCCGCTGTTGAGTTTATTAAACTATGTTTTATTGAATTTACTGTTAGTGTGGAACTTTTGGTTTGCCTAACAAGTAGTGCTAGGCGCTGTCGCGGCTCCGGTGGGAGTTAGGTCGTGACAGTGGCACTCCTTCTATGCTGGGTGTGCGCCACCAAAGCTAGCCTTAGAACCTGCTCACAAAAAATACAGAAGTGTAGTATGAGTACAAAACGGGATACTCCGTAAGTGTCAAGCCTATCCTTAAAGAAGTAGTGGTAGAGGCCATTACTACTATCAGCTCAATAATCATAAGAGGCATGAACATATATGAAATAAAGCATGATATTATCAATCAAATCTTAAAACAACAGCATAATAACGCCGATATGTAATGTATTTTTCAAATAGGAGATAGCATAAAATATCAGGTATCTCAAATCTTTCACAATTAGGATGTGAGGCAATCAACCGTCAAAAGTCATAAGTAGACACTGCATGAGTCTAAGCTACCAGGGCAATCTCACAACCCAATACCAATTCCTTGCACATATCCATGTAACCGACACAGATCGATTGTCAAAATCAATACCAATCTTAATATCATACACCTCACAGGGACCAAGATAATATGAGTAATCACCTGACTCTAGAAGGAAGGTACCAAATTCAAGCATTGTTGCAGCGCGCAACCCAATCCAGTAATAAATTATATAATGTTGCGGCGTGCAAGACGATCCACAAATATTTCTGTGGCGGCCTGCCACAAAATCCACATTTGTACCCGTAGCAGCGTGTCACCCGATCCACACATAATACTATTATGGCGTGCACCCAATCCATAACAATCTCATCAATAAACAACGTCCGCTCATAATGGTTGTGGTGCCAAAACTCTTTATCTTTTCACAAAATTCAACTTTCCAACTCATAGATGTATGCATATGAGGTGATATGTCAAAGGCACTGACATAATAATAGAAATACATAAAAAAAAAAAATACAAATGGCTAAAAGATGTCCATGGCAAATCATGTAATTCAATTTATCTCAACAATATAATAAGCAATTTCATTATTCAAGAATTTTATCATAATATTTAACATGTATGAAGTAAGCCATTTAATCATCAAAGAATGAAGCAATAAGACAACTATGTGACTATGGCTCGACAAGGAAGCTCACTATGGAAAATAATCATTTATGCCCAATTTCTATCAAGTCATAACTCTACACATGTCTCGAATCCAAAAATACGAGTCATCACATACTCATAAAATCAATGAAACATGAATAATAAGCTCACATAGTCAAACAAGGCATAAATATAAACCAAACTTATTATGGATATGGTCATAATCTAGCTATACATATACACTCGTCACCTCGCATATACATGGCTCCAAAACCGAGCAACAAAAAGTAAATAGGTCACCTACAAAGAATTTCCTCATACAAGGATAGAATAGAGACTTACCTTCACCCGGTAGTTTTCAACCTTCCAAAATAGCTTTCCCTCTCAAATCAACCTCCAAACAAGACGAATCCAGTTAAATAAAACTCAATAACGTCAAATAAATCCATATAAATAAATTTAAAACAATAAAGTTGCAGTATTTAATCAAATCTCCAAAAGTCAAGATAAGTCAACCCGAGCTTACATGGTCAAACCCGAGTCAAGGGGTAGATCTCGACTACCCATAACCCCACGAGTCCAAATATGTGATTAAATTCCAAAACTGGGTCCAAATCGACTCCCAGATCCCCAATTTATACTTTCCAAACTTATAGACAAAACCCCAAAATTTCTCTTCGAAATTCCATAATCAATGTGTAATAATTCATGGGAAAACAAGATATATTAACAAATTCAAGTAGAGATCACTTACCCTCTTGCCACGTATGAAAATCTTTTTCAAAAATCGACCCTCTTCAAGTCTAACGTTAAACATATGAGAGCATGGGCTAATTCCGAAATTATAACTTAAAATAGTTTGTCCAGCACTACCCTTCTCGATCGCAATAGGAGCTTCGCGACCGGAAAGGACAAATTTAGCCACTGCCTCAAAAGCCTCTTCATGAACACGACACAAACATTGCGAACGCTATGCACAGACACCCCAGACCTACGCGAGTGCAGCCCTTTCCTGTGATCATGATGGCTAAACTCTATCCAACTTCCAACCTACCTCACTGCCATGCGAATGCGACTCACAAAGTGATAACGTGAAGACCAACTTCCACAACCTATCGCGAACGCGACCACCAGCCCGCGGATGCGAAACACCAAACTGCCTGCTCCAAAATCGTTCTATATGATCATATGATTTACTCCGCGATCGTGAAGCACACCAGACACTAGCAAAATCTACAACATAAAACATGTCCCGGGTGGTCCGAAACTCACCCAAACCACTCGAGACCCCGTTGAATCAAACCAACAAGTCCATAAACACTACCTGAACCTATCTAAAGCTTCCAAATATATACGAGATCATCACGTCTACGAATTGAAGATCAAACCACAAATTAAACTTCTCTTAAGTTCAAACACTTCCAAACATCCAACCAAGCATCCGATTCGAGCCTAACCAATCCGGATTACATCCAAAATTTGCACCAATTTTCAAATAACAAAACGAACCTATTCCAAGTTTCGAAACAATAATATGTATCTGATTTAATCGAATTCAACTCCCAATAAAACTTATAAACTCTCCAAACCTTTAAATTGTCAAATTTCGGTAAATATAGCCAAAACCTTCTAAAAACATCCAAATCCAAATCGAAACATACACAAAAACACCACACCAACCTATTGGAATCATCAAATCACCAATCCGAGGTTGTCTACCCAAAAGTCAAACCTTGGTCAACTCTTACCACTTAAGCTTTCAACAATACAACTAAGCGTTCCAATTCACTGACAAACCTTCCCGAAACCAAACTAACAATCCCCATAAGTCACAAAGCAGCAAACAAGTATATGGAAAGCATCAAATAAGGGAATGGGGCTCAAATACACAAAATGACATGCCTGGTCGTTACATTCTCTCCCTCTTAAACAAACGTTCATCCTCGAACGGGTTTAGAATCATACTTGGGATGCCAAAAAGATGAGTATATCTACTACGCATACCATGCTCGGTCTCCCAAGTCGCTTCCTCTATCAGTTGAACTCTCCACAGAACCTTCACTGATGCAATATCTTTAAACCTCAACTTCCGAGCCTATCTATCTAAAATGGACAGTGGCTCTTCTTCATAAGCCAGATTCTCGTCCAACTACACTGAACTAAAATCCAACACATGAGACTAATCCTCACAATACTTTCTAAACATCGAAACATGAAACACTAGTTGAACTCTCGACAAGCTAGGTGGCAAAGCAAGTTTGTAGGCTACCTCACCAACCCTCTCTAAAACCTTAAATTGACCAATGCACTGAGGGCTCAACTTACCTTCTTCCAAAATCTCATCATTCCCTTCATTGGCAAAACTCGGAGAAGAACCTTCTCACCCTCCATGATAGACATATCACGAACATTTCTATCAGCATAACTCTACTGCCTGGGCTGGCTATACAAAGCTGCTCCTGAATCAATTTCTGCTTCTCCAAAGCATTACGAATGAAATCTATGCTCAACAACCAAGCCTCACCAAGATCTAACCAACAAATCGGAGAACGATGTTGCCTCCCAAATAAGGCCTCATATGGAGTCGTATGGATTTTAAACGGATAGTTGCAAACTCTGCTAATGGTATAAACTGATCCCACTGGCCTCTGAAATCAATAAAACAGGCCCTTAACATATCCTCCAAAACATGAATGGTCACTCGAACTGCCCATCTGTCTGAGGGTGAAATGCAATGCTCAAATCAACCTTCGTGCCCAGATCACGCTGAACAGCTTTCAAAAAGTGCGATGTAAACTGAGTGCTCCAATCCGAGAGGCACACCATGCAAGCGAACAATCTCTCTGATCTAGGTCTGAACCAACTTCTATGAAGAGCAAGAATTCATGACCGGAATGAAATGCGCATAATTGGTCAGTGTGTCCACTATGACCCAAACAGCTTCACATCTCCTCAAGTATGTGGTCGTCCTACCACAAAATCCATGGCACCGTGCTCTCACTTCCACTCCGATATGTCTAACCTTTAAAGTGAACCACCTGATCTTTGAGGCTCATACTTGACCTGCTGACAATTCAAACATCGTGACACATGTCCAACATTGTCCTTTTTCATCCTCTGCCACCAATAATGCTGCTTCAAATCACAGTACATCTCCGTAGCACCAGGATGAATACAATATCGCGAACTATGAGCGTCCTCAAGAATCAACTCTCTCAAACCATCCACATTAGGAACATAAATCTGATCGTGAAGTCGCAATACACCATCATCACCAACAGCCACCTCCTTAGCACCACCTAGCAACACTGTGTCCTAAAGGACAAGCAAATAAGGTTCATCAGACTGGCGAGACTTGATGCGCTCAAACAAGGACGACTGTGCAACAACACAAGTAAGAACCTTGCTAGGCTCGAAAATAAGGCATCTCACAAACCTATTAACCAAAGCCTGAACATACATAGCCAATGGTCTCTCCACAGCTAGATAAATACAACTTCCCACACTCTTCGCCTTTCTACTCAAAGCATCTGCTACCACATTAGTCTTGCCCGGATGATACAAAATAGTGATATCGTAAACCGTCAACAACTCCAACTACCTACACGGCATCAAATTCAAATCCTTTTACTTGAATAGATTCCAAAGACTCTGATGATCAGTGTAAACCTCACAAGACACTCCATACAAGTAGTGCCTACAAATTTAGAGCATGTGAACAATAGCCGCCAACTCTAAATCTGTACCGGATAGTTTTTCACATGGGGTTTCAACTGGCTTGATGCATAGGCAATCACCCTACCATCCTGCATCAGCACACACCCAAGACCAACACACAAAGCATCACAATAGACAATATACATCCCCAATTCTAAGGGCAGCACTAAAACTCGAGTTGTAGTCAGAGTAGTCTTGTCTGAAAGCTCTCGTCACACGCATCAGACTATTTGAATGGAGCGCCCTTCTGAGTTAACTTGGTCAATAGATCTGCAAAAGATGATAACTCTTCCACAAAACAATGATAATAACCCGCCAAACCTAGGAAACTCCATATCTCTATAGCGGTAGAAGGTCTAGGCCAACTCTAAACTACCTCAATCTTCTTCGAATCCACCTTAATCCTATCATTAGACACCACGCAGACGAAGAATGATATGGGGTCCAACTCTCACACTTGGAGAACTTAGCATATAATTCTTCTCCTTCAAAATTTGAAGCACAATCCTCAAGTATTACTCGTGCTCCTCAGCACTACGGGAATACACCAATATATCATCAATGAACACATTGACAAAGAATGCAATTAAGGCTAGAACACATTGTTCATCAAATGCATAAAAGTTGTTGGGGCATTAGTAAAACCAAAAGACATCACCAACTCATAATGATTATAACGAGTCCGAAAAATCGTCCTAGGGATGTCGAAAGCCCTGATCTTCAACTGGTGATAACACGATCTCAAATCAATCTTCGAAATACCCTGGCACCCTGAGGCTAATCAAACAATTCATCGATGTGAGGCAATGGATACTTGTTATTTATAGTCACCTTGTTCAACTATCTATAGTCAATGCACATCCTCATAGAACCATCTTTCTTTTTCCCAAACAACACCGGCATACCCCAAGGTGAAACAATTCGGTCTGATGAATCCCTTATCCAGCAACTCCTATAACTGCTCTTTTAATTTATTCAACTCAGTTGGATTCATACGATACCATGGAATATATGTGGGCTGAGTTCCTGGTACCATATTCAATATCCCTATGGGGTGGCATGCCCTGTAGACTGTAGGAAACATATCTGGAAACTCCTTCACTACTAGAACTGACTCAATAGTAGAAGTATTGGCAGTAACATCTCTAACAAAAGCTGTATATGCCAAACATTCCTTCTCAATTGTCCGTTGAGCCTTCAAAAATGAGATCACTTTATTAGGAGTGTGATCAAGAGAATCTCTCCATTCCAAGCTTGGTAACCCCAGCATAGCCAATGTCATGTCTTAGCGTGACAATCAAGAATATGGCATAGAGATAATTAATCTATACCCAAGATCATATTAAAGTCCATCATATTAAGCAACAGAAGATCAACCCTAGTCTCATAACCCTCAATGGTAACCACACAAGTTTGATACACATGTTATACCAAGAGAACCACGAGGCATATCCAAATAAGGAGCAATATATGTTGACATATAAGAATAAGTAAACCCCAGATCAAACAACACAAAACCATCTCTTTGACAGATCGAAATCATACCTGTAATCACTACAAATAAGGCCATTGTCTCAGGTCTACTTTGAAAAGCATAACATCGAGCCTGACCACCACTAGTTGAAGCTCATCTAATCTGGCCCTCTCTTATGGGGTGACCTCTAGCTGCACATCCTCCCCCTCTAACTGTCTGGGCAGGGGCTAAGGAAACTGGTGCCGAAACTACTGCTAAAAAGACTGTGGAACTATGCCCCTAACAAACCTAGGACAAAATCTCCTCATGTGTCCACGCTTTCCACACTCATAAAAACCTCTAGCTGACTGAAGTTGTTGGACTAGAATCCCCCCCTAATGTCTTGAACACCTACTGCAAGAACCTTGAATAGACGGTGCATGGTATGAACTAGCTGGGAGGGCACTAAATGATGGAGCTAGAGTACTAAAAGAAGGTCGAGACACTACTCTACTAGCCATATGTAGTGCAGAATTAGCAGGCCTACCATGATGGCCTTTACTAAACTAACATCTACCTCCAGATGAGGTACCACTAAAACTACCAGAACGATGAGGCCATCTGTCTCTCTCCATAGCCTCTCGCTTCTGACTACGAATATGCTTGATCCTCCAAGCTATCTCCATAGCCTGGTGGAAAGTAGTCCTAACCTCCTACTCTCGAGCCATAAAATTCTCATGGCCATAGTTCAAACCCTCAATGAATTTCCTCACCCTCTCAACCTTATTGGGGATCAAAATAGTAGCACCACGATATAAATCTGCAACTCTCACCTCATACTTGGTCACGATCAAGCGATCCTACTGAAGCCGCTCAATCTAGCCCCTCAACTCATCCCTCCTGGTGTGTGGGATGTACCTCTCAAGGAACAAATGCAAGAACTGTACCCAAATAAGAGGAGATGAAAATGCTAGTCCAGCTCATAAGTCTGTCACCGTCTCTGAATAGCTCCTCTAAACTGAAAAGTAGTAAAGTCTGCCCCATTGGACTTTACCAAGCACAAATTTTGAAGCATCTGGTTACATCTACCTAGAAAATCCTGGCATCCTCTGAAACAACGCCCTCAATGTATAGAGGAAACAACCTCTAAAACCTCTCTAATCTCTTATGCTCATCGGTAGACATGGCAGGCAAAATTTCAGGCTTACCTGTAGTAGGAGGCTGCTCCAGAGTACGAGTGGTAGGGGTCTGAACCCCCCCCCCCCCCCC
>MCJB01014536.1:84566-112103 GCA_002018475.1 Nicotiana obtusifolia
CCCCCCCCCCCTCCAGCCTGAGACATGGCTGGGGCCACAAGAACCACTCCAACCTGAGTCAAAGCATCGATAAAACTAGCCATCTTGGCCATGGCTTCTTGGAATACCAGTGCAGCAAGAAAGCCCTCTGGGTGTTGTGTGGGAGTTGGGGCCTCAATCCGATCACCAACAAAATGATCATCTACCTTATCCATGGACGGATCTACTGATACTACCCGAACACGCTCCTAGGCTCTAGAGGGTGCTCTACCCCTAGTCACCACTGTGAAACCCACGATAGGTGCCCTACCCCTACCCTGGGCCCTGCTCTTGTGGCTGCAACTAGAGGTACTGCCTCTCCATCACTAGGTGCTACTAAAGCACGCGTTCTCACTGTTTGTGAGAGAGTTGAAGAGATAATTTTGGCTCAGACAATAATTAATGCATGAGAGAGAATCAAGAAAATAGAAGTTTTCCTAAAGACCTATAGCATCTCGCATATAGATACTGACATCTTTGTATCGATCCAAAAGACTTTACTAGGCCTGCTCGTGACTTGTTAGACCCCTAGAACCTAGATTTTTGATACCAACCTAGGCATGCTCCTGACTTGTTAGACCCTTGAACCTAGAGATTTAATACCAACTTGTCATGACCTGAAATCCCACTAAAGGTCGTGATGGCGCCTATCCGCTTGCTAGGCAAGCGAACACTCAACAACATCAACAATGTGCAGTGTAGTTATTACTCCAATAACTAACTTAAGATAATAAAATAAGCAAAATAAATCACAACTCAAACATCAACATGTATAAATCTCATACAGTGTCTACATGACCACAATTGTCTCACAAAAGCTTCCCAAATCCCAGGTGTCACAACTCGTCACAAGCATCTGACGGGAGTACAAGATCTCAATTTAATACAAAGTCTCTCCGGAAATGACTAATACAAAGACATATGTAATGAGTAAGGAAGGGAGGACTCCATCTGTTGTGGATCAAATCACGTAAGCAGCTCACTACGAAGTCTCCTAGTAGCACTCCTACTAAGCTGGGTGTGTGTCACCAAAGCTAGCCTCAAAACCTACACAAAAATATGTGGAAGTGTAGTATGAATACAAAATACGGTACTTAGCAAGCATCAAGTCTAGATTCGAAGAAGTAGTGGAGAGAGGTTAATAGTCAGACCTTATATCTGCTCAATAATCATAAGAGTCATGAACAATATATGAAATAAAGCAAGATATCCTCAGTCAAGTCTACCAACAAGAGCACAATAACGTCGATATGTAAACATGCTTTTCAAATATGAGATAGCATACAATATCAGGTATCTCAAATCTTTCACAATTAGGAAATGAGGCAATCAACAGTCAAAAATCATAAGAGACACTACATGAGTCTAAGCTACCAATGCAAGCGCACAACCCAATACCAATTCCTTGTACGAATCCATATAATTGACATAGATCGAGTGTCCAAATCAATATCAATCTGAATATCTTACGCTCATAGAGCCCAAGGTAACATGGGTAATCACTTGATTCCGGAGGAACGGTACCAATATTCAAGAGTTGTTGCGGCGTGCAACCCAATCCATAAATATTCCTGTGGCGGCATGATACTCGATCCACACATGTACCCATGGCGATGTGCTACCCAATCCATACATAATACCATTGCAGCGTGCAACCCGATTCACAACAATCTCATCAATAATCAATATCCACTCATAAAGTCTATGGTTCCAAAACTCTCATCTTTTCACAAAATTTAACTCTCTACCTCATAGATGTATGCATATGAGGCAATATAATCAAAGGTACCGAATCGTAATAATAGAAATGCGGATAAAAGCACAAATGTCTAAAAGATGCTATGGATAATCATGTAATTCAATTCATCTCAACAATCTAATAAGCAATTTTATCGTTCAAGAATTTAGTTATAATATTTAACATGAATGAAGTAGGCCATTTAACCATCAAAGCATGAAGCGATAAGACAAGTACGTGGCTATGGCTCAACAAAAAATCTCAATATGGCAAGTAATCATTTATGCCCAATTTCAATCAAGCCATAACTCTACACATGATTCTAAGCCGCAATATAAGCCATCACGTAGTCATAGAATCATTAAAACATGAATAATAAGCTCACATAGTCAAACAAGGCATAAACATAAGCAGAACATATAGTGGATATTGTCATAATCTAGCTACGCATATACACTTGTAACCTCGCATATACGTGGCTCCTAAACTGGGCAACAAATAGCAAATAGGTCACTTACAGAGAAAATTCCATCTTACAAGGATAGACAAGAGACCAACCTCTTCCTGGTAGTCTTCAACCTTCGAAAATAGCTTTTCATCTCAAATTAACCTCCAAACGAGTCGAATCTAGTCAAATACAATTCAATAACTTCATAAAAAGCCATAGGGTAAATTCCAAACAATAAAGTTTCAATCTTTGATCAAATCTCCTAATGTCAACAAAAGTCAACACAAACCCACATAGTCAAAACCCGAGTCAAGAGGTAGATCCCGACTATTCATAATCTCATAAGTCCAAATATGTGATTAGATTCCAAAAATGGATCCAAATCGGCTCCCAAATTGCCATTTTAAACTCTCCAAAATTATTGATAAAACTACCAAATTTGTCTTTCAAATCCTATAATGTATGTATAATAATCTATGGGAAATAAGATATATAATCAAAATAAAGTAGAAATCACTTACCCTCTTGCCTTGTGCGAAAATCTCCTTCAGAATTCACCCGTCCAAGTCTAGAGTTCAAAATATGAGAGAATAGACTAAAATCCTGAAATTAAAACTTAAAATAGTCTTCCCAGCACTAACCTTCGTCATCGCGATAGGACTCTCGAGACCGCAAAGGCCAAACTTAGCCACTGCCTCAAAAGCCTCTTCACGAATGCGACATTAACCTCACGAACACAATGCACAGACGCCCTAAACCTACGCAAATGTGAGCCCCTTACTGTGATCGTGAAGGCCAACTTCTAGCCTACCTCATTGCTACCCGAACGCGACACACTAAGTGAAAACGCAATACCAACTACCACAACCTATTACGAACGCGAAGAACAAGACCAGCCTGCTCCAAAATCCTTCTCCTCGACCGCGAGACTTGCTCCACAATCGCGAAGCACACCAGACACTAGGAAAATCTGCAACATCAAACATCTCTCCAAGTGGTTCGAAACTCACTCGAGCCAACCAACAAGTCTATAAAACCTATTCAAAGCTTCCAAACACATACGAGAACATATATCAATCGAAAATCAAACATCTCTTAAGTTCAAGAACTTCCAAGCTTTTAACCAAGCGACGATCCAATCCTAACCAATCTGGATTACATCCAAACATTGCACCAAGTTCCAAATAATAAAATAAACCTATTTCAAGTTCTAAAACAACAATTTGAATCTGATATCATCAAAGTCAACTCCTGGTCAAACTTATGAATTCTCCAAACCTTCAAATTACTAACTTTCGGCAAATATAGCCAAAGCCTCTAGGAACCTCCAAATTTAAATCCGAACATACGCCAAGTCCAAAATTAGTATAGGAAACTATTGGAATTATCAAATCCCCAATCAGAGATCGTCTACTCAAAAGTCAAATCTTAGTCAACTCTTACAACATAAGGTTCCTACAGTGCTAAGTGTTCCAATTCACTCCCAGACCTTCCCGAAACCAAACCAACACAAAATAACAACAAGCATATGAGAAGCATTAAATAAATGAATGGGGCTCAAATACATAAAATGATCAGCTGGGTCATTATAGGATTGTAACAATTGCAACAAGAAAATGTGTTTTACCCTTATATGCATCTATGCAAGCAAAGTACAATCTTATAATTTTTGCTAAGGATTGTGATTGTCATTATTTTTCTTTCTTTTTATGCATAATTCTATTTTTTGAACCAATATTGTCATAAGCTCTAATAAATGGAGTATTGGCCGGTCTCTTGCATCTTTATTTGTAGTATTAATAGACTTCGCGATATTCGAAGCTATCATTATATTTCTGTTGACTTTAATATACTCTAGACCAGCTGTCATAATAAAATCTCCATTAAGTAATCCCCACTCTAGAGTCAATCCTATTCACCTCTACCATCTTGTTGTCAAATCTTTTAGTTGTGTAAACTCTTTCCAAATATGTGATTAGATTCCAAAATCAAGTCAAATCGACCTTCAAATCCACACAGTACACCCTCTTTAATTGTATACAATATCCCAAATATCACTTTAAAAATCCATATTTAAGATGTTGAATTCCATGGTCGATCAAGATATAAAGTCAAATCCAAGTGACAATTTCTTATCTCCGATGATGTAGTGAAATTGCTCTCCAAAATCTCCACCGCTTGAAGTTTATGGTTTAAAATATGAAAGAATGAGTAAAAGTTCCCAAGTTACATTTCTAATAGGCTTCCCATTGATATGAATCGCGATTGCAATACACCCTTCACGATCGCGAAGGGAAAAAATCTTGTCAACTGCAACTCCACTTTGCAAACGTGAAGTACCCCATGCGAACGTGATGTCCAAGCTTGCCCATCCTATGCATACGTGATCCATGCCCCGCAAACACAAAGGTAATCCATCCAACTGACACCAAACCTTCGCGAATGCAGCCCCTGGCATGCTAACGTAGCCCCCAGTATGCGAACGCGAAGCACCTGCCCTTAGCTATCCGCGAATGCGGCACCACTCACACGAATGTGTAGAGTAAACATTCGCCTACCAATTCCCTTTTCCGTGATCTTGAGACTCTGCTCCGCCGTCACGAAGCACTACATCACACCATCAAACCAGCAGCTGCAAATCAATGGAAAATTATCTAAAACCAACCCGAAACACACCCAAACCCCTCGAGACCCCGTCTAATCATACCGACAAGTCCTTATGCCTAATTCAAACTTATACAAAGGCTAGAAACATCACGAATAACATCAAAATCAAGAATCACCCAAAATCCATCTCTTGACTTCCTAACATTCTAACATCGTCGAATGCATGTGAATCACACTTATACATTTTGGATTTTGACCAGACATCGCACATAAATTATAATAAACTAAATGAACCTAACCAAAGTCTCGGAACACCAACTTGACATGGATAACATTAAAGTCAACTCTCGGTCAAACCTATTAACTCTCTAAATCTTCAAATTGTCAACTTTCAACAAATAGAGCCAAAACCTTCTAGGAACCTCCAAATCCAAATCCGAATATACGCTTAAGTCCAAAATCACCATATGAACCTATTGGAACCATCAAATCACTAATCCACGGTCGTCTAGTCAAAAGTCAAATCCTAATTAACTTTTACAACTTAAGATTCTAAAATGAGACTAAGTGTCTCAATACACTCTCAAACCTTTCCTAAGTTAGACCAATCATCCCCGCAAGTCACAAAATAATAAATAATATAAGTGGAGCATCAAATAGGGAAATGAGACTCAAATGCACAAAATGACCGGCGGGGTCATTACATTGGTAATTTGCTTTTTTGCTGTTCCACAAATGGTATATGCATACTCAATGTGGCACTGATAGATAAACAACTAAAGTGACCTTTAGGATGATCTAATTTCTACTGGACACTATGCACATTCCTTTTTGAACCCTATAGGTATTCTTAAATTGTTGGAAGAACCACTACCAAGATTCTACATTCTCTGAATTAACTATTGCATATTTAAGAGGCAAGATTTTACCTACAAGTGGGAAAGTGAGATATATATTTCAGTATATTGTCACAACCCAAAATCCCTACCAATTGGAGTCGTGATGGTTCCTAACACCACTTGCTAGGCAAGTCAACACACAATAAAAAATACAAAGAACTGCAATTAACTACTAACAGCAAGATAATAATATAGTATAAAAGCAACTCTGAAGTATACATGATAAGTCTACGATCAACACTAACGTTCAACCATCCCAAGACATGGAGACACAAGTACATGAGCTTCTAGAGTTTACTAAATACATTATCTTGAAGGAAAATACAATATTATCTGGAAAGTAGAAACACTATAACTAAAATGGAAAGATGACTCTAAGGCCTGCAAATGGAATGCAGCTCTACCTTTAGTGGTCTATGTGGTATGCGCTAAGCACCTCTCGGACTCCGCTGGCACCAATGTATAAATATACATAAGAAATATAGAAGTGTAATATGAGTACAATCGAACAATGTACTCTATAAGAGTCAAGCCTAACCTTGAAAAGGTAGTGACAAGGCTAAGACAAGACACCTACAATAAACCTGTGCAGTTATATATATCAAATAATAACGAGATGACAAGTAAAATACCAAGTACAATAACAAGTTATCAACATATGCGAGAGATAATAAGTACATAAGTGAAAGAACATAAAACGGGAAAGTAAAGGAAGGTGTTACTAAGTAAACCATTACTCATATTTTTACAACAACTCCGAAAAGCCTTACAAAACTAAATTATGAAACCACAAAGCCAAGCCATCTATCCGAATAGCAAATAAAGAACAATCAAATCAACTAATGGCATGACATCACCTTTAGTGATTTTACTCTCATCCTCGTAACATAATATAATAGTTAGCACGGAAATACCTTTCGTGCATATCATCACTTTCTCTCAAGCGCAAAAACAACCTTCGTGCAAAGATATACATGAATAAAGAACGGAAACACCCTTCATGCACAATCTTTACCTCACAAGCACGGCAACACCCTTCGTGCACTTCACTCTTTCTCACCAAGCATCACGTATAACACAGTACCAAGCAAGGGGGAAGCATATTCAACATAAATGCTAGTATTTGAACATACCTCGTCATAGGAGGATTTACCAATAATTTTGCACCAACAACCAAATCAACAATTCAATGATCTCAACGGTCAATATATCAATAAGCTCAACATAGGAAATAAAATTAATACAAGAAATCAAAGAGTTTCACAATCTATCAAAAGCATGGAAGACACAATACATAAAATAACATGGCACAAATAAGGCTAGTTCTACCTGCGTGTTCATTGCAACCCAACACATAGATCATGTAGTAAATAGATGCAATTACACCCTAATTCCCTCAATCAAGGTTAACCAAGAAATTTAACTCTTTCCGGAATACGAACAACAATCCAACACAGCTTTCCCTTTAGAATAAGCGTTCAAACCACCCGAATCTAGTCAAACATTGTTTATAAAAGTAAAAACAAGCTTTATAAACTACCCTCGAATGAAAAATGTTCGATCTTTAACAAAATCAAAAAATTCAAGAAAAAGTCAACACGAGCCCACATGATCAAAATCTGAAATTAAGACCACATTCCGATTACACATTCACCCCCGAGTACAAATATGTGATTTATTTTGAGATCCGACCTCAATTTGAGGTCTAAATATCAATTTTACAAAATCCTTAATTTTTACCCAAAATAACAATTTCCACTATATGAAATCATTTGTGAGCAAATGCGATCAGAGTCTGAGCCTCCTAGATGTTGCAAATGCGACTAACCCTTTGCATTTGTGAAGGCCTAACCCATGCAAAAGAGAACCAAACTTCACATTTGTGAAGCTTTTCCAAAGTCCCCCAGCATCGCAACTGCGACCCAGCCCTCGCAAATGCGGTACATATCCATTCGTAAAAGCGGACAGAACTTCACAAAAGTGAAATGTTACACCCGATACTTTTGACGTCGATTGTATCGTTAGTAAACTAACGTAAGCCTGGAGATTTTAAGATCCCTCCAAAGGGTTAAAAGAGTTTTATTGAGGTGATAAGTAAGTTTCGTAATTATTCGAATCAAAGAAAATACTTTTCGATGAAGTTCGCCAAAGGGAAGTAGATTGCCATAGCCGTACTTTTGGGGTAAGAATAAGAGCGCTTATAATCATAATAAGGTCTTTTTATAAGGTATTTGAATAGTACAATAGTCGTATATCAAGTTTTGAAGTCAAGTAAGTTGTAAAACAAAAATTTGCAAAAGTTTCCACAAGATACATTCATAATCTTACTGAAGTTTGGGTCTAATGTCGCTGAGATTTTCTCTGAAGATTTATGAGGTGATCCATCCACCAAATTGAATCTCTTACGAGTCTAGTTTTCAATGCATTAAACCGTTTACTGATATGACATTGGAGTAGAGAGCTATTCATATTTTCGTGAGACTTCGCAGCTCCCTATAGGACCCACTTTGGACACTGGAAATATTCAGATATATACCAAATGCCTACAGCCCATTTTCATTCGTTTTTTTCATTATATCCTGAACCAAAAAACTCCCAAACCCTCTCTACGAGTTTTCATATGATCCAAGGCCAAAATCAAAGGCAAACCAAGTAAGTCCAACGTGAAGAATGTTTTGGTCAACGTCTTATCACTTTTCTCCTTGTTGTGTTGATTTTGGAGACTCCTTGGTGGTGAAGTGATCTCGGAATTGGACGGATTCTTGTGTGTAAATTCCATCTTCTCCTTCTTGTTCTTAAGTTTATACAAGTGTTAGGAGTGTTATTACTAAGAGGTTGTAAAGCCAATTCTTGGAGGAACTTGAAATTTAGTTGTGTGTTGTGAGTTGCTCATTTGACATTGTATGTTGGTGTTAAATTATTGGATTTGGTTGGTTGTGTTGCTAAAATGACAAGAAAGATAAGTAGGGCGAAAGATGCGGTTTTGATGTTAAGCTACCATTGTTAAGGAACTTGGGAGTTATATGTACTTAAGGTGTTTGACAAATTGTCTAAGTGAAGACTACCAATAGTTATTGATTCTATTTTAGGCATGACTCGATGTAAATATTCCTTTGAAACAATCTTCATCTAGTAAGATTTAACCCTAAGCCTTTCGTGACTAAATTGATCGTGTTTTATGTATTCCTAATCAATACAATTCTCCGGATTTGATATGTCTCAGAATGATTATCTTGAGGTTGAAGAAAGTAGAGACAATAACGATAGTCGGAGGATAACAACAATAGGACACTCCAACTCGAATTGTGATATATCTTGCGATTGGTCTTGCATTACACGTATATATGTATCTATTTTCTTACCGAGCTATGCTATAGTTGGCTGGGTATGGCACTTATATGTGCACACTGCTGCAGCTGGTTTTGACATTACCGAATGTATTAAGGTCGGGTCTGACCGAGTCCTCTTCGAGGCCAGGTACATTATGATATGATATGATTTTCCCTAGAGAGTGGCTTGAAACTATATTATATGGCCCCATTGAGTGGCTTGATTTTACAGACATGCATATATATTCATGGATATAGCAGTTGTATGCCCTCAGCGGCCTCTTTCTAAGTTCAGGTTGATTACTATATCTTTTGTTTACACATGTTACCTGCCTTACATATTCAGTACACCTTTCAGACTGATGCCTCTTTCTAGGGCACTGTTTTCATGACAGTAGGTACAGATAGACAGGGCGACATACCTCTTCAGTAGGGTGCCCGTCCCAACTATTGGTTGTCGCACTCCACTTCTCCGAAGTTGCTATACAAGAGTCAATAGGTACTATTGCATATACTTCTGGAATTTGGGTATGGCAAGGCCCTGTCCTGACCTATTTATGTATTATCGCACTCTTAGAGGCTTGCAGACTAGCGCTCAATGTGTATACATTTTGTTATAGCCTTGTATGCCTTCTTGTTTAGTTGATGATACTCTCTTTACGGCCTTGTCGGCCTTGGTTATCTGTCTATACTGTGTAACGACTCTTCTTCTTGTAGGTTGTTGTACATTCTTTTGTTATTAATGTTATTTGGAGGCCTTGTCAGTCCAGGTTCCATGTCAAAGGTTCTAGGTACTATAGTTTGTCTGCTCGGGCCTTCGAGTGTAGGGTGCCGGCCCAAGGTAGGGGTGTGACACGAAATGCCCTATCCCTTCCCATCTTTGCAAATGCAAGCTAGCACTCGCAAATGTGAGGCTCGCATTTGCATATAGATCTTTGCAAATATGAGATCTGCAGCACAACATACCAGCAATCCTTCAACTATGCAAAAATAGACTACAACGTATCGATTGCGGGATATCGCCGTGACTTGGTATGAGAGCTTGGAGTAGTCTAGGGGACCTCGTGCCCCGTCAACAGGATAGAGGGTGTTTTTTGAGGCATTCTTGCAGCAATATTTTCCTGCTGAGCTCAGTCAAGCCAGGCAAGACAGGTTCTTAAGTTTGGAGCAGGGCAATATGAGTGTTCGGGAGTATAGTATGCAATTCAACTCTTTGTCTAGGAATGCTCCTACGAATGTGGCTGAGATGAGTGACCAAGTATGTCGATTTGTAGGTGGTCTGGGACCACATTTGGTTAACGAATGTACTACGGCTCCTTTAAATCCATATATGGACATCGTCTGCATTCAGGCCTATGCACAGAACTTGGAGGATCATAGAGGCAGCAACTGGCCAATTGAGAACATGATAAGGACCACAATAAGAGGGCCGGGTCCGCAGGTGATATGGGAGAGTTTTGAGGTGGGTTAAGGACTCAATTTCATAGATGCCCATCTTAGTGCACCACTATAGTTTCAGGCCCAACGTCATGATCGGACCATTTATTGTTGTCAGGGTCAGAGTTCACGGGCACCAGGCCCGCAGTATAGGGGGGATTCCAGTCAGGTGAGAACTACATTTATGCATTGCCAGGTTGATAGGACCTAAAGTCGTCTTCGGATGTGGTTACAGGTCTATTATCCGTATTTTCCCTTGATGTGTATACCTTGATAGATCCAGGTTCTACTTTGTCGTATATTACTCCTTTTATTACTGGTAAATGTGGTAAAGAACCTGAATTGTTGCATCAGTCATTTGAAGTGTCTACGCCAGTGGGTGAGTATGTGATTGTTAGACGGGTATATCTGTGACGACCCGGTAAATCGTCTCATGGGTTACTACTCCATCTTCCCCAATATCTGTATCATTATGCCTTGTTATCAGTGTTTTAGGTAATTTAATTGAGTAAGTTGCATTCGGAGTGAAATCGGTAAGAAATGAGACACTTAGTCTCTTTCAAGGAGGCTTAAGTTGTAAAAGTCAACTGTATGTTGACTTATGAGTTAGAGGGCTCGGATGTGAATTCCGATGATTTGGTTAGTTTCGAGAGAGGCTTTATGACTTAGGAGTATGATCAGAATTAGTTTTGGAGGTTCCGTGTAGAATTAGGCTTGAATTGGTGAAGTTAGAATTTTGGCGATTTCCGGTTGATAGGCGAGATTTTGATTCGAGGGTCGGAATAGAATTCCGAAAGTTGCTGTAGCTTCGATATGTCATTTATGACTTGTGTGCGAAATTTCAGGTCATTTGGACGTGGTTTGGTTGGGTTTAGATCAAAATAGCGACTTAGAGGATTTTAAAAACCTTAGGCTTGAATCCAACGTGAATTGGTGTTGATAAGTTGTTTTGAACGTTCTGAAGGTTGGAACAAGTTTGAATAATGTTATGGGACATGTTGGCATGTTTGGTTGAAGTATCGAGGGCCTCGAATGGATTTTGGATGGTTGATGGAGTTTAACTTTGGCATTTCGAGAATGTATCGATGTCGTCTCTTCAAGAATAAGTGGTATAATATTATGTAAATGGACTCCAAATTCAGTTTTAATTGCAGCATTAGATCCATATCGAAATTTCAGAGCCATAGCAAAAAGAATCGTCCAATTCGGACATCGTATGAGAAAGTTATACCTATTTTCGTGTCAAGGAAAAATTCTGCAGAAACGTCAAATCTGCGATCGCAGATTGACCGCAGATTCACCGCAAATCAGCTATGCGAACCGCATTTTTGACACAGAAATCGCAAACTGAGACAGAAATTGGGGCGAGTTTGCGACCAAAGATGCGAACCGCAAAGGTGAAATGCGAACCGCATTTTTGACATAGAAGATCGCATTTTTGACCTGACAGGGGTGTTTTAACCCGATTTTTTATGCTTTTTAAGTAGAACTCAGTGCTCATTTTTCCCTACAAGACCCATATTCGTTACCCACGAAGAGGAACACCTCCAAACACCATATAATCACAACAAATCAACTTCAAAACCATATCCAAAGGAGATTATCTCGTGTAAATTCTTAAAGAAGGGGGTTTGACCATTCTGAACACATTTGGAGCTAGAGAGCTCGGATTGAAACAAGTTTTGAAGCAAATCTTGGAGAGTTTCTAAGAGAAACATCGGAGTAAGTATTCCTAACTCAATTTTGGAGGAATTACCTCAGTTTATCACTATTTTTAGCAATTAATTGGTGATTTAAGTTGGGAAAATTGTGGAGAACCCTAAGGCTTAGGTGTGAGGGTTAGAGGTCGATCCAGTGTCGGAATTCGACAAATTTTATATGGTTGAACTCATGAGAAGATAAGGAACCCGTTGGGGTGAAAAGTATTGAATTTCAAAATGTGAGCCCGGGGCTCGGGTTTTGCTAATTTCGAGATTTCTTAGTAAATTCGATTGTTTTTGCTTGGGTTTTATTCCCTCAACATATTGTGACGTAATTGTTCTGAATTTGGATAGATTCGACGCACGTGGAGGCCAATTCAAAGGGCAAAGGCATCGCGGGCTAAGGATTTAGCCGGTTTGAGGTGAGTAATGTTTGTAAATGATGTCCTGAGGGTTCGAAACCCCGGATTTGCACATCGTAGTGCTGTATTGTGTCGTTTACTACTGGGGATTGTGACTTGGTCCATCCCGTTTTGATGATTTTACTACATGATTGATTGAAACTTATGGATATCATCATATTTGGGCATCTAGCCGGTTATGAACCCTTCAGGGGTATTTGTCATTGTTTACTAAATCATACTTGGGCATCTCGCCGGTTATGTGGACCCTTCAGGGGTATTAGTTGGCATCTAGCCGGTTATGTGGACCCTTCAGGGGTATTATTTGGCATCTCACCGGTTATGTGAACCCTTCAGGGGTATTATTGCTGCATTGATGCATTTCATAAACTCAGTTTTGAAACTTAAATGATATTTTCAAATGATTTAAATGGATCGGGTGGCACGCCGCCACGAGATGTGACATGCATGGATCGGGTGACACGCCGTCACGAAATATTGCGCTACTGAACCCCCCACAGTAAGCGCCGGGTACCCAGGGAACGGGTGGCACGCCGCCACGATAGTCATGACTTGCATTGCATTGCATTCGCATTGCATTTTTGGTTGTGTTGGTGTTGTCTCCATTTGCTTCACGTTATCTATTTGAGATGTTACATGTTTTTACTGTTCCATCGTGGATTGCTTTAAGTCCTATGTGTTTCTTACTTCCAGTCATTATTTATATTTATTACTCACTGAGTTGGAAGTACTCACACTACTCCCTGCACCATGTGTGTAGATTCAGGCGTTATCGGTTCCGCCCCGAGGTACTGACTACTACTATTGTCAGGGTGGTGATTCAGAGATTACGAGGTAGCTGTTGGCGTTCGCAGCCCGTATCTATTTATTTTGTTGCTTTCACTTTCTTCAAATAATTGTGCCAAAGATATTGTAATAGTTATTTTATTATTAGGATTTCCTTAGTGGCATGACTTTGTAACACCCCGATCTGAAGGTTGTAGTCGGGATGGTTTACTATATTTTTCCGCAATTTACTGTTATTAAACCATACTTATATTATTTTCGTATTATTTAACTGTTAAAATGAAGTTAGTTTGGATTGGCTGGCCTTGTCTTCATGAGAGGCACCATCACGACCGGGTTGGAATTTTGGGTCGTGACAATATCGGGGTTGTGATGTGATGATTTATGATACATCACACCTTAGATTATATGAATGAATTAGAAATGGTGGAATTTGATATTGTTATTGTTATGAACTGGCTGGCTTTTTTCTATGCTAATGTGGATTATTGGACGAAAGTCGTTCACTTTAACTTTCCAGGCGAGCCCGTCATTGAATGGAAGGGTAATGTGGCAGCACCTAAGGGGAGGTTTACTTACTACCTAAAGGCTCGGAAGATAATCTCGAAATGAGATATATATATATATATATATATATATATATATATATATGTGTGTGTGTGTGTGTGTGTGTGTGTGTGTGTGTGTGTGTGTCATCTAGTGTGAGTGCAGAATGCAGAGGCAAAGCCTCCAACCCTTCAGTCAGTCCCTGTTGTAAATGAATTTCCAATGTATTTCCTTATGAACTTAGTGGCATTCCTCCTGAATGAGAAATTGATTTCTCTATTGATGTGTTTCCAAACACCCAGCCTCTATCTATTCCTTCGTACAAAATGACCCCTGTTGAATTGAAGGAATTGAAAGTTCAGTTGAAAGATCTTCCATATAAGGGCTTTATCAGGCCTAGTACTTCCCCCGAGGTGCTTCAGTGTTATTTGTTCGTAAGAAAGACATTGAGAATGTGTATTGATTACCGTCAGTTGAATAAAGTAACTATTAATAACAAATATCCTATTCCAAGGATCTATGACCTGTCTGGTCAATTGCGAGGTGCCAAGTATTTCTCAAAGATCGATCTTAGATCTTGGTACTATCAACTAAGACTCAAGGAGAAAGATATCCCAAAGACAACCTTTCGAACCAGATATGGCTATTATGAATGTCTCATTATGTTCTTTGGCCTAACCAAGGCACCAATGGCTTTTATGGATCTGCTGAATCAGGTGTTGAAGTAATTTCTAGACATCTTTGTGATTGTGTTTATTGATGATATTATGATGTATTCTCGATCAAAAGTGGAGCATATAGATTATTTGTGAATGGTATTAAAGACGCTCCAGGATCATAAGTTGTATGCTAAGTTCTCCAAATGTGAGTTTTGGTTGAACTCAATGGCTTTTCTTCGGCATATAGTATCGGATAAGGGCATCAAAGTTGATAATCAAATAATTGAGGCAGTTAAGAATTGGCCGAGGCCCACAACTCCTACAGCGGTGCGTAGTTTCTTAGGATTAGCTGGTTACTATTGGAGGTTTATAGAAAACTTCTCTTCCATTGCTGCTCCATTAACAAAGTTGATGCATAAGGCAGCTAAGTTCTAGTGGATCGTTACTTTTGAAAAGAGCTTCCAGGAGTTAAAGAGGAGATTAACATCAACACCTGTTCTAGCCTTTCCCGAAGGATCAGAGGATTATGTTGTATACTGTGACGCTTCCAAAGTTGGGGTGGGTTGTGTTTTGATGCAACACAGTAAAGTTATTGCATATGCTTCAAGACAACTAAGCAAACAAGAGCAGAATTACCCGACTCATGATCTTGAGTTGGCGGCTGTTATATTTGCTCTGAAAGTATGGTGTCACTATCTGTATGGAGTTCATGTTGATACATTTACAGATCATAAGAGCTTGCAATATATATTCAGGCAAAGAGAATTGAATCTGAGACAGCTGTGATAGCTTGAATTGTTGAAAGACTACGATGTTGATATCTTGTACCATCCCAACAAGGAAATATTGTGGCCGACGCTAAGTCAGAAATCTATAGGCAGCCTGAGGCATGTGAGAGCTGATAAATTGGAAATGACTAAAGATTGTATTTATTGGATAGTTTAAGTGTACGATTGTTTGATGCAGGTGACGGGGTGCCATAGTTCAGAATGCCATCGAATCCTCATTAGTGGCAGAAGTAAAGGTGCAGAAATTTGAAGATTCAACCTTGGTGAGAATAAGGGAAAGGATTCCCTTTCAGAAAAAGCAGTTGTTCAAGTTGTTCGAGGACAAAGTCCTTATATATATGGGCCGGTTGTGTTGCCTGATGTTGCGGGACTCCGAGGATAGATTATGGAGGAGATTCACCCGTCTAGGTGTTCTATTCATCCTGGATCTACTAAGAAGTATCATGACCTTCGACAGATATACTTGTAGAACGATATGAAGAGAAATATTGCCCAATACGTCGCTCAATGTCCGAATTGCCAACAAGTTAAGATTGAGCACCAGAAGCCCCGAGGATTTCTTCATAATATAAAGATCCAGACCTGAAAATGGAAGACAATCAATATGGATTTCATTACGGGATTCCCAAATTCTCGTTGGAAGTTCGATTCTATATGGGTTATCATGGGTAGACTTACAAAGTCAACTCATTTCTTACCCGTCAGAACTACCTTTTCAGCCGAGGATTATGCCAAATTATATATTAAGAAAATAGTTCGACTTCATGGAGTCTCGATTTCTATTATATCGGACAGAGGTCCCCAGTTTAAGATAACTTTTAGAGGTCGTTCCAGAAAGCTTAGGGTACGCAGATCAGTCATAGTATAGCTTTCCATCTGCAGACAGACGGCCAGGCCGAGCGCACTATTCTGACACTTGAAGACATATTGCGAGTATGTGTTCTAAACTTCAAAGGATATTGGGAAGATCATCTGCCACATATTGAGTTTTCTTATAATAACAGTTATCATTCCAGTATTCAGATGGCACCATATGAATCCCTATACGGGCAGAAGTGCATGTCTCCTAATGGTTGGTTCAATGGTGGCGAGAGTAAATTATTAGGCACTACTTTGGTCTAACAGGTCGTAGAGAAGGTGAAAGTGATTCAGGATCGATTGTCGATCGTTCATAGCCGACAAAAGTCCTACTTAGATAACTGAAGTCGAGACCTAGAGTTTTCTATGGGAGATTGGATGTTCCTGAAAGTGGCTCCAAAGAAAGGCGTGATGAGGTTCGGCAAAAGAGGCAAGCTTATCCCTAGGTATGTCGGACCATATCAAATTATCTAGAAAATCGGCGAAGTAGCTTATAAGCTTGAGTTTCCCCTGGAAATAGAAGCAGTTCATCCTGTTTTTCATGTATCCATGCTTCGTAAGTGCTTGGGTGACCCCTCCCGCATTACCCCCATTGAGGATGTCAGGTCATAGAAGACCTATCCTATGAGGAAATTCTGGTAGCTATCCTAGATCGCCAAGTTAGTAAGTTGCGAACCAAAGAGGTGGATTCAGTTAAGGTACTTTGGAGGAACAACAATGTAGAGGAAATGACATGGGAAGCCGAGGAGAATATGAAATCCAGATATCCGCATCTGTTTCAGACTGCAGGTTTATATCGACACTTATACAATACAGTTTCTTTACTCTTAAATTACTTAACGAGCTTAATTCACATATATTGTTTAGGTGACAATGCTAAGACAAATATGACAAGCACAATTCAGAGTACAGCAGATGATAGTTGAGATGAGTCATGGCTAACCCTTTTTGATTTTGCGTAAATAAACAGCCATGTGAGGCCAATTGGATGTAATTATTATATTTTGTAGCCCTATGTGGCATTGGTTGTGTGTTTGGGCTGCTTATCAAATTTTGGATAGCCCTATTTACAAAAGAAACTCTACCATAACTTATAGAAATCTTGGAAGTTAGAATATTATTCAACATTTGAGGATGAATGTTCCTAAGGGGGGATGATGTTACACCCAATACTTTGGACAACAATTGCATCGTTAGTCAACTAACATAAGCCCGAAGAGTTTAAGATCCCTCCAAAAGGATAAGAGAGTTTATTTAGGTGATAAGTAAGTTTTGTAAGTATTCAAGGTTATAAGAATCAAAGAAAATACTTTTCGACGAAGTTCACCAAAGGGAAGTGGATTGCCGTAGCTGTACATTTGGGGTAAGAATAAGAGTGATTAATATGATAATAAGGTCTTGTTATAAGGTATTTGAATCGTACAATAGTCTTATGTTAAGCTTTTAATTCTTGTTATAAGGTATTTGAATCGTACAATAGTCTTATGTTAAGCTTTTAATTCAAGTAAGTTGTAAAACAAAAATTTGCAAAAGTTGCCGCAAGATACGTTAATAATCTTATTGAAATTTGGGTCTAATGTCACTGATATTTTCTCTCAATTTACTTGGATTTATGTGGTGATCCACCCACCAAATTTAAGCTCTACGAGTCTAATTTACAACGGATTTTACTGTTTGTCCATACTATACCGTAGTAGAGAGAAATTCTCATTTTTGCGAGACTGCACATGCAGCTCCCCACGGCACCCACTTTGGACGGTGAAAATATTCAAATATATACCAAACGCCTACAGCCCGTTTTCTTTTGTATTTTTGACTATTTCCAGACAAAAAACACTCTCAAACTCTCTCTAAGATTTCTAATATGATCCAAGGCCAAAATCAAAGGCAAACCAAGTAAATCCAATGTGAAGAATCCCGTGGTCATCGTCTTATCGCTTTTCCCTTTGTTGTGCTGATTTTGGAGACTCCTTAGTAGTGAAGTGATCTGAAAATTAGAAGGTATTCTTGTGCTTGAAGGTAAGTTCCACCTTCTCCTTTTTGTTCTTAAGTTTATACAAGTTGTAGGAGTGTTATTACTAAGAGGTTGTAAAGCACATTGTTGGAGGAATTTGGATTTTAGTTGTATGTTGTGAGTTGCTCGTTTGAGACTCTATGTTGGTGATAAATTGTTGGATTTGGTTGTTTGTGTTTCTAAGATAATAATAAAAATAATTAGGGTGAAAGAGGTGGTCTTGATATTAAGCAACCATTGTTAAGGAACTTGAGAGTTCTATGTACTCAAGGTGTCTGACAAATTGTCTAAGTGAAGGCTACCTATAGTATTGATTCTATTTTAATTCCAATCATTTGTATGATGTAAATAATCGCTCCTAGGATGTGTGAGTATCTGTGGAACATAATTAGCTTCATTAGCAAGGTATGTACGACAACTTTTCTTCTTGGCATGACTCGACGTAAATATTCCTTTGAAACAATCTTCATGTCGTAAGATTGAATAACCCTAAGCCTTTCTTGACAAAACTGATCAAGTTCTTGTGTATTCCTTATCAATAGCATTTTTCCAAATTCGATATGTCTCAAAATGATTATCTTGAGGTTGAAGAACATAGCAACAATAACGATAGTTGGAGATAACGATAATAGGTCACTCCGACTATAATTGTGATATCTCTTGCGATTGGTCGTGTATTGCACGTATATATGTATCTATTTTCTTACCAAGACGCACTAAAATCGACCGGGTACGGAAATTATATGTCCACACCACTACAGCTAGTTTTGGATTACCGCGTCCTATTAAGGCCACGTACGATCGAGTCCTATTAAGGCCGGTACGACCGAGTCCTTTTCGAGGCCGGTTACGTTATCAGTAGCATTTTCCGAATTCAATATGTCTCAGAATGATTATCTTGAGGTTGAAGAACGCAGCAACAATAATGATAGTCAGAATGATTATCTTGAGGTCAAGAAAGGCTTAGAGTTATAGCAGTTGCATGCCCTCAACTGCTTCTTTCTGAGTTCAGATTGATTTCTGTACCCATATTTCTTGTACTATATCTTTTGTTTTCACATGTTACCTGCCTTACATATTCAGTACATCTTTCATACTGATGACCCTTTCTAGTATTGTGTTCATGCCCGCAGGTATAAATAAACAGGGCAACATACCTCCTCAATAGGGTGCCTGTCTTAGTTGTTGGTTGTCGCACTCCACTTCTTCGGAGTTGCTATACAAGAGTCGATAGGTACTATTATATATTCTTTCGGGATTTTGGGTATGGAGGGGCCCGGTCTCGGCCTATTTATGTATTATTTCACTCTTAGAGGCTTGCAGACTAGCGCTTAGTGTGTATACATTTTGTTATGGCCTTGTCGTCCTTTTTGTTAGTTGACGATACTCTCCTTGCGGCCTTGTTGGCCTTGGTTATTTGTATATATTGTGTAAGGACTCCTCTGCTTGCAGGTTATTGTACATTCTTATCTTGCTAATATTATTTGGAGACCTTGTCAGCCCAGGTTCCATGTAAAAGGTTCTAGGTACAATAGTTGGTCCGCTCAGGCCTTCGAGTGTAGGGTGCCCGCCACACCCCTAAGGTAGGGGTGTGACACGAAATGCCCTAACCCTTCCCATCTTTGCAAATGCGAGCTAGCACTCACAAATATGAGGCTCACATTTGCAAATAGATCTTCGCAAATACGAGATCTGCAGCCTAACATACCAGCAATCCTTCAACTATGCAAAAACAATCTGCAACCTATCCGAAATTTACCTGAGCCCCTCCGGCTCCAACCCCAACATTCACACAAATATATTAACATCAAACAATCTCTCTCATAAGCTCAAATCATTCCAATAACATCTAAAGTCAACAATCGCTCACCAAAACTCAAGATTTTTAAAGTTCAAACTCAATTTTTTAATTTTTTACATAAAGCGCTGAAACGGTCTCGGGTCACCCAGACCCCAACCAAATATGTGTACCAGTCCAAAATCATCATATGAACCTACCGGAATCGTCAAAATACCGATCCGAGTTCGTTTACCAAAAATATTGACGTGGTCAACTCTAGCCACTATCAAAGTTAAAAACCACATTTTCTTTAAAAATTGGCATTTAGACTTTCCAAAAATCAACGTGGACAATGTGCACAAGTCATAAATCATCAAAATGTCTCGAAACACAAGAAGGAGAGCTAGTGCTCAAAACAAGCTATCAGGTTGTTACACATATGCACACCTATACATATATATACATTCTTATACATATATTATACACTAAATATAAATTATTATACATAAGTTATACAAATTATCACTACCAATTGCATTCAGTGTTGAGCAATAAGTATTGTTCCTGTGTGTTCTGGTTTCAGGAAACTCCTATCCACAACCACTATAGGTCTGTAGTATTCTCATCCCTGAATAGATGGATAAAGTGAAACAAAATAATAAAGGAAGCGTGTATCCTCTTCTTTTTGTCCCCTTTGTAATTAACTCGGGATATGAACCAACATATAAAAGTATATTAGAAGCTTACCATACGATTCAGTAGGGTTTCCTCTTATTAGTTATACTATATTTTCTGTGGCCCTCTATCCTTGCGTATAGTTCATCTCAATCGAGTAATATATTTGATTGTTGTTTATCACATCCTTAGGAGTATAAATTATCTTCGTCATATTTGTCCATTATCATACTTGTAACTATAATCGAAGAAGCTTGACATTGTATTATGTATCTTTCCATTACGTTGCACGCATGAAATTCATTGGAAATTCTAACCTTGAATATATTTGGCTTGTGTAAATATGATCATCTACAACACCACAAGCAAATGTCATCGGCACATGAAAGGCAATACATAATCATAAAGACCACACAATCGTTAAAGATAAATTGAAAGTAGTATACATATCTTTTCTTATATTTTGGATGAAGATTGTAAAAATTTGGCTTGGTCATGCAGATGTTTCTATCTTTCTAGCGCGAGAAGTCAGGTACAAAATCTTCAGTTAATTAGTTAACATATTAATTGCTGAAATTTTCTTTCTTGACGGGTTTGAGCTATTTTTGGCGGGCAATGGTTCCATAAGAGTTTGGACTACAGCGACTTCAAACTAGTTGTTTGGGCCGTATATTAATGAAATTTTCTTCAAATATTTTTAGTATATGTATATGAAATAAAAATTTCGATAAAACGGTGTCAGACTGCTTCCTCCCACGTGCATTTGTCCATGAGTACATGGAGTAGCAAAGCATTTTTCCAAGCCCAATACTAGTTAAAGAATCAACCTACTCATAAGTGACGTGCAAATTCAGTAAATTAATATAGTAAACCCCAATGATCTTAATCGTTGCAAATCATATTAATTGGATTATTAGATTTCTCTAGTAATTTAATGAGATCAATTTAGTCTGTGATACTTATCTTTAAGTAACATATATAGAAAGAATTCTTCTTTTGGTCTAACATTTTTATTTGATTAGTTCAATGGTTTGTGAACAATACTTTGGTGATGGTTTTGGATTTGAATTTTGAGCTTAGTAGTTCAAGCTTTAGACATAGGTCTGAAGTTTGAAGTTGCCAAGCAATGTTTGAAGCTTGAACTACCAAGCTCAACTTCAAATAAAAATATTTGAAGTTTTAGAATTGTCAGGCCAAAACTTGAGACAAAAATAATTTTGGGATTGTAAGGCCAAACTTTAGATAAAATATTTGAAGTTTGCTCGTACAAGTAACAAAAATATTTGAAGTTTTGGAGTTTCAAGGCAAAACTTCAGACAATAGCTTGTTTGCGCAAGTAATAGGCCAAAGTTTAGGTAAAATTTGTAATTCCAGACGCGTATGTTTACAACTCAGCCGTGTATGTATGAAATGAATCAACTTAATAAAATTTATAAATTTTGGCTATATCTTAAAATAAAGGTCCTGAAGTCAGCTATTTCTGCAATTGCCCCTCCTAAACAACTGATCATATGGCCTCTGTTCTGTTCCTTTTGATTAGCAAACTTGGGCTTTAGCCCACTCCATTTTTTTTTCTTTTTGGTTAAATGACAAAAATAGCTCATTCTACATTAGGCTATTATAGTGAAGGTATCAGTAGATTATCGTATTAAAGACTAAGTAGGTTTTGCAATATAAAAATGGATGTATAATAAGCCGATTAGGCGGAATTTGGGTGGGTTAAAATAAATTTTATTTTTAAATGGGATGGTCATTAATTCGTCCAAAAGTTACTTAGGCCACACTAGGTTGGATCGAGATGAGCTAAATATAGGTCATAGCCAAACCTGCCCAGCCCTAACAAAATTATAAATAATTTATTTCTTATGATTTATTTAATTATCAGAAAAACTAGTAAAACTATTTTTCTTTTATATGTTTGTCTTTGACATATAAATAATTTTTCTAATAAATAATTTGGCAAGTTTGTTTATAGGTCAGATTGGGCTATATGGTGAGTCCAGATTAGTTTATCTAATATGAGCTAACTTGTGATATGCCCAAATTGATCGGTCACAAAAATAGGCACAACTCATCTCATCCAAACTTGGTTAGGTTTGATGGATCATAGTTTCATGAGCAAATTTATCAAGCTACAACATTTCACATTAATGGAAAATAGGTTAAAAGAAATATTATAATTGAATTATAAATTAAAATAAAAATTCAGCATAATATTGTAAATCACACGAAAGATGTGTATTGTAAAATCAAACTTAAAGGTCTAAATTTATCCCTATATTTAAAGAATGAAACAAAATAGGAAATAATCTAGCACAATATCGAAGTAAAGTGAATATTTTTGAAGGCCTAATATTTTTTTATTTGCCCCTATTAAACAGTGGAACATAATCTCGGGAGAATTTTTTTCTTATTTATCTTTGCGTTAATGTATTCGTGTTACAACCCAGTCGGTCGTTTTGAGTAGTTGTAGTCACGTTCCCCCATTTATTGCTTGTTCTATATTGATTTGTGGTTATGTGACTTGTCGGGGTGGTTGGTTTGGTTCCTGGGATATTTCGGAATGAATTGGGGTTTTTAGTCCCAAGGTTGGAAGCTTAAGTTGAAAAAGTTGATCGGATGTTGACTTATCTGTAACAACTCTGGAATAGAATTTTGATGGTTCTGATAGCTTCTTATGGTAATTTTGGACTTAGGAGTATGTCCGAATATTGATTTGGAAGTTTGTAGGTCGTTCTAGATTGAATTGGCGACAGTTGGAAAGTTGAGAAGTTTAACCGAGAGTTGACTTTGTTGATACCGGGCTCGGATTGTTGTTCCGGGAGTTAGAATAGGTCTGTTGTGTCATTTATGACTTATGTGCAAAATTTAAGGTCAATCGGAGTTGGTTTGGTATGTTCCTGCATTAGTTTTAGAAGTTGAAAGTTTAATAGTTCATTATGCTTGAATTGGGGTGCGATTAGTTAATTTGATGTTGTTTGATATGATTTGAGGCTTCGACTAAGTTTGTAACGTGTTTTAGGACCTGTTGGTAAGTTTGGATGGGGTTCTCGGCGCCTCGGGTGTGATCAGATCATGTTCGGCTCATTTTGGACTTGTTGGACTGCTGTATCTGGTTTCCTTATACTCGTTCGCGAGGGAGGGCTCGCGATCACGAAGAGTCTTTGGGCAACTGCTGAAGTTTGTGCATCGCGTTCGCGGGAAATAGGACGCGTTCGCAAAAATTCTGCGAGTTGTTCATCGCGAACGCGGGAGTCATGTCGCGTTCGCGTAGAAGGGAGGCAATGCACAAGGTGGCAGGTGTTCTATTCATCGCGATCGCGAGGTACGGGACACGCGAAGCTTTGTGGTCTTGGTCATCGCGTTCTCGACTGGGATGTCGCGTTAGCGTAAGAGGAATTCTTCAACTGAAAATTTTTGTGCTTCACAGACGCGAGGCATTCCCGCGTTCGCGAAGGAGGAGCACCTGGGGCAGATTTAAAAAATCCAAATCGTGGGTTAGAGTATTATTTTTTATATTTTGACTTGTGGAGCTCGGCTAGGAGCAATTTGTGAGAGAGATTTCACTACAACTCAAGAGGTAAGTAACTTTTGATTATTTTTGTTCATTAATATTGAACACCCATTAATTTTCCCACCTAAATTAGGTGTTTTTTAGGTGAAATTTGGAAAATTTTGGACTAGGTATTAAAGAGTAAGATTTTGGGGATTTGAGGGTCAATTTGTGGTTGAAATTGAATGATTTTGGTATGGTTGGACTCATTATTAAATGGGTATTCGGATTTTGTGAATTTTGTCGGGTTCCGAGGCATGGGCCCGGGGTTGACTTTTTGAATTTGGTTAAAGAACTTAGCTTTATCGTATGTGATCAATTCCTATAGCGTGTATTGATTAGATTAAGTTGTTTGTGACTATATTCGAATCGTTCAGAGGCCGATTCGCGAGGCAAGGGTTTGTTGGAGCATTGAGTTGCGCACTTTGAGATATGTAACTCTTCTAAACTTAGAACTGAGGGTACAAATCCCTGAAAAATATGTTGTGTGGGTTGTTTTGAGGTGACACACATGCTAGGTGACGGGCGTGTGAGCGTGCACCGTGGTAATCATAATCCGGGTGGATTTTTATACTATGTTGATATCAAGTCTTGCTTTATCCATGTAATTTCTACGTGTTAGAGTAATTGAGTTGTGATTCATGTTAGAATCATGTTTAGGCTATGTGCTTATTCTGTTAGGACCCGCTGAGGTTATTTCTATTATTGAGTTATTTGCTTAAACTGCAATTATATACTCAGTCATGTTTATTCATTTGCATATCATATCTCAGTCTCCATTATCATTCACTATTAAATCATTTTACCATTCATCGGGCTGAGCAGTATGAGATTTGTAAGCCTGTGATACTGGAGAGATTGATAACTGAGTTAGGCCTGATAGCTTGATTGTGAATGTTATTGTGGATCGAGCTGCGCACCGCAGTAGGCCTTATTGGCTTCTTTATTATTATGAGTCAGGTTGCACGCCGCAGCAGGCCTTATAGGTTTTACATTAGTGCTTGGGCAGGATCCGTCCCTTCGGAGCCTGACATACCAGTAGTGAGTGCAGGCACGGTGATTTGTATACACGTACTTTGGTGAGGGGCGTTGATGTCAGGCACCCGTACAATGCTAAGTGATTGTCTGTGATGAGTGGAAATTTGAGATAGACAGATTGAGTACTCTGAGAGTGTGAGTACCTGGGATTATCATTGTGATACATTACATTTGACATGCATATTTGACATGTAGGCATAGAGATGTAACATTTCTCATGCGAGCTGTACTTGGCATATTTTTATCAATGTTGGGCTTAAGTTGTGGAACTTGAAAACAAGTCTAAATTTCTGTACGAGCTGAATATGGAAGTTTCTCTGAGTTATTGTTGTCATTTTCTTTGTTATATATGCGTTGTCATTACATTGGTTATGAATGTATCCTTCTAAGCTCGTCACTTCCAGCCCAAAGTTAGTCCTGTTACATTAGATCAGTTGTACTCATACTACACTCTGTATTTTGTGTGCAGATCTAGGTACATCTGGATGCGGTGATTGCTAGAGTGGTGCTAGTATCGGTTTGAAGATATTTTAGGTAGCTTTTATGACGCCTGCAGATCTTGACTCTCCTTCCTTTCATTTTTTTCCAGTATTGTTCTATTTTCTCAGACAGTTGTACTACAATTTCAAACTATGTTGACACTTAGTAGCTCATGTACTCTAAAACACCAGGTTTTGGGATGGTTGTATTAGAGTTGTACTTGTTTTAATCAGATATTTATGAGACTTTCCACTGTTGAGCTTATTAAAACATGTTTTTAATTCAAATGCGTAGTTGTTATGTGATTGTCGGCTTGCCTATTAATGTGTTAGGCGCCATCTTGACAGGTTGGGATTTTGGGTCGTGACAAGTTGGTATCAAAGCACTAGGTTACTTAGGTCTCATGAGTCATGAGCAGGCTTAGTAGAGTCTTGCGAATCGATACGGAGACGTCTGTACTTATCTTCGAGAAGCTACCGAACCATTTGGAAACTTTACTTTCTGGTACTCTTATCGTGCGGATTTGTTGATGCTGGAAACTGAACTTCTATTCTTGTATTCTCTCACAGATGGCGAGAAAACGTGCGACTGGATCAGGCGGACAGCCACCAGTACAACTAGCTAGGGCCGCGAGAGACCGGGGCCGCGGTAGAGGCCGAGGTGCGGCTCGTACTGTAGATAGAGCAGCACCTTACTGTAGCTAGAGCAGCACTTGTGGAACCACTAGTTGCTCCGCCCTAGAAGCAGGTACCAGATGTGGTTGACCCGGTGGAACCAGCTCAAGCACCAGCCGTACCCATTGTGATTCCAGGCCTTCAGGAGGCTTTGGCCAAGATATTTACTGTATGTCCGAGCCTTGCTCAAGTTTCGGTTTCAGCCGCACCAGCCACTTCTCAGGGCGGAGGAGGTGCCTAGACTATCGTTGCCCGTACTCCAGAGCAGGTAGCTCAGGGACTATAGACACCGAGGGTACTACCAGCCCAGCCGGTTGCAGCTGCTCGGGCCCAGGTTGGCCACCTATGAGTGATGAGGAGTAGGAGATTAGTGCGATTTGGGAGGCTTAAGCCTCCAGAGTTCAGTGGGACCAAGTCAGACGATGCTCATGATTTTATAGACAGGTGCCAGCGGATCCTTCGCACGGCGAGTATTTTGGAGACCTATGGAGTTTTATTTACTACTTTTCAGCTGATAGGGGTAGCCTATAGATGGTGGGAGGCCTATAAGTTGAGCAGGCTAGCCGGCGTTGCACCACTTACGTGGCATGAGTTCTCAGTACTCTTCTTAGAGAAGTTTGTTCTACAAACTCGTAGAGAGGAGTTGCGTAGGCAGTTTGAGTAGCTACGCCATAACAGTATGTCAGTGACTCAACATGAGATGAGATTTCCAGAGTTGGCTCGTCATGTTATATGGTTGGTTCCTACTGAGAAGGAGAGGACAAGGAGGTTCATTCATAGCCTCAACTATGGACTATGTTTTATCATGACTTGGGAGATTGTGATGTGTGCAAGGTTTGAAGAGGTGGTTGATATTGTTAGACGCCTAGAGTTGGTTCGCATTCAGGAGCATGAGGAGAGGGAGGCCAAGAGGCCTCGTAGTTTGGGTGGTTTCAGCAGTGCCTCATCTGTAGGACAGTCCCACCACAGCAGGGGTCGTCCTTACAAGCGCGCTCAGATGGCTCGTCCAGTTCATTGTGGTGCATCAATTAGCCACGGTTCATACAGTGCTCATTCAGGTCAGTCATCTTTCAGTGCCCCCCCCCCCC
>MCJB01014536.1:112123-133322 GCA_002018475.1 Nicotiana obtusifolia
CCCCCCCCCCCAGCTCAGAGTTCATCCTATACTCTGTCAGTTCAGAGTTCGTCTGCACCAGGTTCTTCTAATGTCATTCTGATTCTCGGGGTCCGATTCAGTCCCCGCCGTCGTTGTTAGAACGAGGTTGCTTCAAGTGTGGAGAGTTGGAGCATGTGAGGAGGTGTTTTCCTTGTTTTATAGGAGGTCCAGTTCAGTAGAGGGGTCAAGCTATGACTTCTGCACTAGTTACTTCACCACCCGCTCAGCCAGCTTAGGTGGGACTCAGGCAGCTCGATCACTACCCTAGAGAGGGAGGTCGATCAAGTGGTGGTCAAGCTCGATATTATGCTTTTCCTCCCAGGCAGAGGCCTTTGCTTCAGACGCAGTGATCACATGTATTGTTTCAGTGTCCCCTAGGGATGCTTCCACATTATTTGACCCTGGTTCCACTTATTCATACGTATCATCGTATTTTGCTCATTATCTGGATATGCCCTGTGATTCCTTAGTTATGCTTGTTCGTGTATATACGCTGGTGGGTGATTCTATTATTGTGGACCGCGTGTATCGGTCATGTATGTTGAATATTGGGGGATGAAGACGAGAATTGATCTTTTACTGCTTAGTATGGTTGAATTTGACGTGATTATAGGCATGGATTAGTTGTCACCATGTCATGCTATTGTAAATTTTCATGCTAAGACTGTGACGTTAGCGATGCCGGGGTTGCTAGGATTGAGTGGAGAGGTTCTCTGGACTATATCCCCAGTAGAGTGATTTCATATTTGACGGCCCAACGGATGGTTAGGAAGGGTTTTCTGGCATATTTGGCCTTTGTGAGGGATATTGGTGCTGATGCCCCTACTATAGAGTCCGTGCTGGTAGTGAGAGACTTTCCGGATGTGTTTCCTACTGACCTTCGGGGCATGCCACCCGTCAAGGACATTGATTTTGGTATTGACTTAGTACTGAGCACTCAGCCCATCTCTATTCCTCCGTATCGTATGGCACCAGCAGAGTTGAAGGAATTAAAAGAGCAGCATCAAGAGCTTCTTGCTAAGGGGTTCATTAGGTCTAGTGTGTCACCTTAGGGTGAACCGGTTCTGTTTGTGAAGAAAAAGGATGGTAATATGCGGATGTGCATTGATTATAGGCAGTTGAACAAAGTTACAATTAAGAACAAGTACCCACTACCGCGCAATGATGACTTATTTAACTAGCTTCAGGGAGATAGAGTGTGTTCTCTAAGATTTATTTGAGGTATGGGTATCACCAGTTGATGATTTGGGATTCTAATATATTTTGAAGACGGCATTCAAGACTCGCTATGGCCACTACGAGTTCCTTGTGATGTCTTTTGGGCAGACCAACGCCCCAACAACATTTATGCATCTGACAAACAATGTATTCTAGCCATATCTTGATTCTTTTGTTATAGTATTCATTGATGATATACTGGTGTACTCACGCAGCTAGGAGAAGCATGTGTAACATCTGAAGATTGTCGTATAGATGTTGACGGAGAAGAAGTTTTATGCTATATTCTCCAAGTGTGAGTTTTGGCTTGATTTTGTGGCATTCTTAGGGCATGTAGTGTCCAGTGAGGGGATCAAGGTAGATCTGAAGAAGATTGAGGCAATTCAAGCCCAGACCGTCTCAGCTACTGAGATTCAAAGTTTTCTTATCTTGGCCGGATATTATCGCCGATTTATGGAGGGTTTCTCGTCCATTGCTGCACCTTTGACTAGATTGACCCAGAAGGGTGCCCCATTGAGGTGGTCTGATGATTGTGAGGAGAGATTTTAGAAGCTCAAGACTGCCTTGACCACAACTCCGGTTCTAGTTTTACCTTCAGCATCGGGTTCATATACAGTGTATTGTGATGCTTCTTGGATTGGTATTGGATGGGTCTTAATGTACGAGGGTAGGGTGATTACTCATGCTTCACGCCAGTTGAAGCCCTAGGAGAAGAACTACCCCGTTCATGATTTAGATTTGGCAGTCATTATTCATGCATTGAAGATTTAGAGGCATTATCTCTACGGTATGTCTTGTAAGGTATTTACAGATCATTGAAGTCTACAGCACATGTTGAAGCAAAAGTATCTAAATTTGAGGCAGCAGAGATGGTTGGAGCTGTTAAAAGACTATGATATTACCATTTTGTATCATCCCAGGAAGGCTAATGTGGTGGCTGATGCCTTGAGTAGAAAGGCGGTGAGTATGTGTAGTCGTGCATATATTCCAGTTGGTGAGAGACCACTAGCATCAGATGTACAGGCCTTGGCCAATCAATTCATGAAGTTAGATGTTTCAGAGCCTAGTCCGATTTTAGCTTGCGTGATTTTTCGGTCTTCTTTATATGAGCGCATCAGAGAGCGTCAGTATGACGACCACCATTTGTTTTTCCTTAAGGACAAGGTACAGCACGGTGTTGCCAAGGAGGTATCTATTGGATATGGTGGGGTCTTGCAGATAAAGGGTCGGATTTGCGTGCCCAATATGGATGGGTTACGTGAGTTGATTCTTGAGGTGGCCCATAGTTCCTGGTATTCCATTCATCCAGGTGCCGCAAAGATGTATCAGGACTTGAGGTAGCACTGTTGGTGGAGAAGAATAAAGAAAGATATAGTGGAGTATGTGGCTCGGTGCTTCAACTGTTAGTGGGTGAATTACGAGCATGAAAGGCCGGGCGGTTTGCTTCAGAGGCTTGAGATTCCTAAGTAGAAATGGGAGTGTATAATCATGGACTTTGTTGTTGGGGTCCCATGAACTTTGAAGAAATTCGATGCTATTTGGGTGATTGTGGACCGGTTGACTAAGTCCGCATATTTCATTCCAGTTGTTACTACCTATTCTTCAGAGTGGTTGGCTGAGATCTATATCCGCGAGATTGTTCGTCTACACGGTGTGCCGATGTCCATCATTTCTGATCGGGGCACGCGTTTACATCGCAGTTTTGGAGAGTAGTGCAGCGAGAGTTTGGCACAGGGGTTGAGTTAAGTAAAGCATTCCACCCCCAGACAGACGGACAGTCCGAGTGCACCATTCAGATATTGGAGGATATGCTACGCGCCTGTGTTACGGATTTCAAGGTTTTTTGGATCGTTTTCTACCGCTTGCAAAGTTTGCCTACAACAACAGCTATCAATCGAGTTTTCAGATGGCTCTTTCTGAGGCCTTATATGGGAGGCGGTGTCGTTCTCCAGTTGGTTAGTTTGAGTCTGGAGAGGCTAGGTTGTTGGGCACGGATCTGGTTCAGGATTCCTTGGAAAAGGTCAAGTTGATTCAGGATCGGCTTCGAACGGCACAGTCTAGAACGAAGAGTTACGTCGATCGGAAGGTTCGTATGTTGAATACATGGTGGAAGAGAAGGTATTTCTTAGAGTATCGCCCATGAAGCGTATGATGAGGTTCGGGAAGAAGGGCAAGTTGAGCTCTCGTTGTATTGGCCCTTTTGAGGTTCTTGAGAGGATTGGAGAGATGGCCTACAAGCTTGCATTTCCACCTATTCTATCGAGTGTTCAGCCAGTGTTTCATGTTTTCATGCCCCAGAAGTATTATGGTGATCCATCTCATGTTTTGGATTTCAGCACAGTTCAGTTAGATGGAGATTTGACTTGTGATGTGGAGCAGGTGGCCATTCTGAATCGGCAGGTTTGAAAGTTGAGATCAAAGAATATAGCTTCAGTGAAAGTTCAGTGGAAAGGCTAGCCAGTCGAGGAGGCTACTTAGGAGACCGAGGGGGAGATGCGGAGCAGCTACCCCCACCTATTTGAGACTCCAAGTATGATTCTAGACCCGTTCGAGGACGAACGTTTGTTTAAGAGGGGGAGAATGTAACTACTCAGCCGGTCGTTTTGAGCATTGTAGCTCTGTTCCCCCATTTATTGCTTATTCTATGTTCATTTGTGGTTATGTGATTTGTCGGGGTGGTTGGTTTGGTTCCGGAGATGTTGCGGAATAAATTGGGACACTTAGTCTCACGGTTGGAAGCTTAAGCTGAAAGAGTTGACTGAATTGTTGGCTTATGTGTAACGACTCCGAAATAGAGTTTTGATGGTTCTAATAGCTTCGGATGGTGATTTTGGACTTAGGAGAATGTCCGGATATTGAGTTGGAGGTCTGTAGGTCGTTTTGGCTTAAATTGGCGAAAGTTGAAAAGTTGAAGGTTGGAAAAGTTGAAGGTTTGAAAAGTTGAAAAATTTAACCAAGAGTTGACTTTGTTGATATCGGGCTCGGATTTTGGTTCAGGGAGTTGGAATAGGTACGTTGTGTCATTTATGACTTGTGTGAAAAATTTGAGGTCAATCGAAGTTGGTTTGGTATGTTTCGGCATTGGTTTTAGAAGTTGGAAGTTCAATAGTTCATTAGGCTTGAATTGAGGTGCGGTTTGTGATTTTGATGTTTTTTGATGTGAATTGAGGCTAGGGATGGCAAGCGGTGCGGGTTCGGTTTTTACCCTCAAAATTTCAACCCGCCCCGCCCCACATAGCATTTGCCCCCCGTGTTCACCCGCCTCACACATACACCTACATCCACCCGCCCCACCCTGCTTAAGATATTTTTTTTAATTAAATTTTTTTAGCTTTTGGACCAAGTCTCTTCACCAAGAAAATTGACGCAAAACAACATTTTTTGTGTTATGATATAGTTGAAAATGTAATTAAGTGCAAAATACCCATGTTTTTGGACTCTTATTCATTAAACTATAGGTGAGATAATAAGATGTTCTAAATACTAATAAACAAACGAAGAATTCAAACATTTTGGATAATTGAATTGGAATGACAGAAAAAATTTAATTCCATTACCATAAATCTGTAGTAATTAGTACCAGAAGGAAGCATGGACTTCCATATGTACATGAAAAAATTCTGATTAAATCAAAAGCTCCAGCAAACTCCCTGTTTAAGTTTCTTATATTTTATTTGAAAATTAGAAATCTAAAAGGAAGAGAAAGGAAGTACCAAAACGGAGGAAAATTATTTATTTTTCATTGCTTGATTTGGGTATAACAAGAAAATGAAATGGAATGTTTAGAAACCAAAATAATACTTAAAAGATTGGATTAAAAAGCTTCAATAAAAGTAAATCGATTTAAAGTTTTTTTAATAATGTAGGACAAAACAACAAAATAAATGGGTTTAGGACAAGTTTGCTATGTTCCGCAGCAGTATGTAGTCATTTTATGACTTCAACCCGCAACCGCCCCACACCCGCCTAAATTTTAAATAATGATGTTTCAACCCCCACCGCCTCGCATACGCAAAACCCGCACCGCATCGTATACATCGACAAAGTTCCTAACGTGTTTTAGGACATGTTGGTATGTTTGGATGGGGTCCTCGGGGCATCGGGTATGATTTGGGTCATGTTCGGCTCATTTTGGACTTATTAAACTGCTGAATTTGCTGTATCTGGTTTCCTTATAAGTGTTCGCAAGGGAGGGCTAGCGATCGCGAAGAGTCTTTGGGCGACTGGTGAACTTTCGCATTTGCGGGAACTAGGACGCGTTCGCGAAGATTCTGGGAGTTGTTCATTGCGAACGCAAGGGTCATGTTTCGTTCGCGTAGAAGGGAGGCAAGGCCTAGGGTGGCAGGTGTTAGATCACGAGGTAAGGAACGCGATCGAGAAGCTTTGTGGTCTTGGTCATCGCGTTTGCTACTGGGATGTTGCATTCACATAAGAGGAATGCTTCAGCTGGAAAATTTTGTGCTTCGTGAACGCGAGGCATTTTCCGCATTCACGGAGGAGGAGCACTTGGGTTAGAATATTATTTTCATATTTTGACTTGTGGAGCTCGGCTAGGAGCGATTTTTGAGTGGGATTTCATTACAATTCAAGAGGTATGTGACTTTTGATAACTTTTGTCCATTTATATTGAATACCTATTGATTTTACCACCTTGATTAGGTGTTTTTGAGGTGAAATTTTTGGGATTTTGGACTAGGTATTGGAGAGTAAGATTTGGGGATTTGATGGTCGACTTATGGTTGGAATTGAATGATTTTGGTATGGTTGGACTCGTTATCGAATGGGTGTTCAGATTTAGTAAATTTTGCCGGGTTTTGAGGCATGAGCCCGGGGTTGAATTTTGGAATTTGGTTAAAGAACTTAACTTTATCGTATGGGATCAATTCCTATAGCTTATATTGATTATATTAAGTTGTTTGTAACTAGATTCGAGTCATTCGGAGGCCGATTTGCGAGGAAGGAGTTTGTTGGAGCATTAAGTTGAGCATTTTGAGGTATGTAACACTTCTAAACTTGGAACTGAGGGTATAAATCCCTAAAAAATGTGTTCTGTGGGTTGTTTTGAGGTGGCGCACATGGTAGGTAACAGGCATGTGAGGTGCACCTTGGTAATCATAATCCGAGTGGATTTTTATACTATGTTGATATCAATTCTTGGTTTATCCATGTAATTTCTACATGTGAGAGTAAGTGAGTTGTAATTCATGTTAGAAATCATGTTTAAGCTATGTGCTTATTCTATTGGGGCCCACTAAGGTTATTTCTACTGTTGAGCTATTTGATTAAACTGTAATTATGTACTTAGTCACGTTTATTCATTTGCATATCATATCTCAATCTCCGCTATCATTCGCTGTTATCATTGTTTGGGCTGAGCAGTATGAGATTTGTGAGCCCGTGACACTAGAAAGATTGATGATTGAGTTGGACCTGAGAGCCCGATTGTGGGTGTTATTATGGATCGGGCTGCGTGCCGCAGCAGGCCTTATTGTCTTATCAATTATTGTGGATCGAGTTGCACGCCGCAGCAGGCCTTATAGGCTTTACGTTAGCGCTTGGGCAGGATCCGCCCCTCCGGAGTCTAACATACCAGCAGTGAGCGCAAAGACAGTGATTTATATACACGTGCTTTGGTGAGAGGCGTTGATGCCAGACACCTGTACAGTGCTGAGTGATTATATGTGATGAGTGGGAATTTGAGATAGATAGATTAAGTACTCTGAGAGTCATAGTACCTGGGATTATCATTGTGATACATTACATTTGACATGCATATTTGACATGTAGGCATAGAGATGTAACATTCCTCATTCTAGTTGTACTTGGCTTATTTTATCAATGTTGGCCTTAAATTGTTGAACTTGAAAGCACGCCAAAATTTATGTACTGTGAACGAGTTGAATATGGAAGTTTCTCTGAGTTATTACTATCATTTTCTTTGTTATATATGTGTTGTCATTATTGTGGTTCTGACTGTATCCTTCTGAGCTCGTCACTGCTTCTAGCCCAAGTTTAGTCCTGTTACTTATTGAGTATATTAGGTCGGTTGTACTCATACTACACTCTGCACTTCATGTTCAGATCCAGGTTCATCTGGACGCGGTGATTGCTAGAGTGGTGCTAGTACCGGTTCAGAGACTTTGAGGTAGCTACTATGATGCCCGCAGACCTTGACTCTCCTTCCTTTCATTTTTATTCAGTATTGTTCTATTTTCTCAGACAGTTATACTAGAGTTTCAGACTATGTTGACTCTTAGTAGCTCATGCACTAGACGACATCAGGTTTTGGAATGGTTGTATTAGAGTTGTAGTTGTTTTTATCAGATATTTATGAGACTTTCCACTGTTGATCTTATTAAATCGTGTTTTAATTCAAATGTGTAGTTGTTATGTGATTGTCGGCTTGCCTAGTAATATATTAGGCACCATCACGGCAGGTTGGGATTTTGGTCATGTCAATTCGGCATGTGTTTGTACAACAGGGAGTAGGATACAAAGTTAACCCTTGTGCATAGTTACAATAGTTATAATTGGATAGCACACTAAGTTAACTCTTATTAGCTAGAGTTATACTTGAAGTACAAGTAGGTAACGTTGATGTAATACTCCTCTTGCAAGGTGAATGTCCTGGAGAACTCTTGGAGCAAAAGAACTCAAATCTGGATGATGATAAAAACTTGCTTAGAACGCCAACTAGCCATTACTCGAGGATAGAAATTGCGCATGCAGATCCCTTCTAATAACTTTGTTATGAACGAAGCGGAAATTGATAAATTTTCACATGCTTTATACGAGCATGGAACATAGGGTTTGAGGATAAATAAGATGCACCAATATTGTCACACCATAATATAGGTGAGTGTTGCAGTGGAATACCAAGCTCAAATAGTAATGTCTGAGGCCAGGTGAGCTCCGTAGTAGCATTTTCTAGAGCCTTGTACTCTGATTCAGTAGAAAAACTAGCAATTGTTTGTTATTTTTTGGATGACCATGACACAAGAACCTTGCCATGAAAGATTGCACAACCTCCTGTGGATTTTATCATCAACTGCTCTTGCCGGTCTGAGTCTGTAAAAGCTTGAACATAACGTGCAGAAGACTTTGGAACTAGAAATTTATGATCAATCGTGTGCTATAGGTACCAGAGAATTCTTTTGGCAGAAGGCCAATGGTTTATCTTGGGAGAATGCATAAACAGTCATACCTTGTTAATAACAAAGGCAAGATCTATTCTGTTAAGAATAACATACTATGCAACTCCCAAAATTGTACGATAAGGTATAAGATCACGAAAGGAGGGGTTGTTAGACACATAGAACTTTGAATGGTAGCCATGAGAGTACATATAGGCTTGAAGGTATTCATGCCAGCTCTAACCAGGATATGCAAAATAAATTGACTCTGAGAAAGAGCTATGCCAGTCGAGGTATATGTAACCTGAACAGTGAAGAAAAATAGGAGAGGACTAAGGTCTCTAGTGGAGAATTATGTGCTTAGCTTAGTAAAGATAGAGTCAATGAAGGACAAGTTGTTCCTAGTTAAAATAAGATCATCAACATAAACTAGCAAGTATACCACAGTTCCCTTGAACGAATAGACAAATAGTATCAGTTTTTGTTGGAGAAAAGCCAATGACAACCAAAAATTGATGAAGACGTACGTACTAAGCTTGTGGAGCCTGTTTGAGTCCATAAAGCGACTTCTTCAGTATATAAACATAATTAGTTTAGGATGGATCAACAAATCCAGATGGTTGAGCCATGAACACCTTTTCTTGAAGCTGCCCATAGAGGAAGCAGATTGAACATCGAGTTGTCTCAAAGGCCAACTATTGGAGGTTGCGCTAGCATGAACACTCAAATGGTTTAACAATAGGATTAAACGACCCAAAATAATCATGTCCCTCAATATGATGGAACCTTTTTATAACCAGGCGAGCTTTGTAGCGTTGTATTATCCCAAATGAGTTTTGCTTAATGTGAAAGACCCAATTGCTCCTAGGAAATTCATAAAAGGAATATAAGGAACTAATGTCCAAGTACCATTGCGAAGGATAACATTCACCTCGGAGGCCATATTATCATGTCATTCCTAATGTTTGTTAGCTTCAGTAAGCAAGCAGGTTCAATTGAGGAGAAGAGGAGGAAAACAAGGTTAGATTTGAGAATGGAAGCATGCGACGCGAGACCATGTGATAAGTTCTTTGAGGAGGAGCTGTGAGACGTGAGACACACTTGGTTGGACATGAAGGTAATGTAGGAGGCTGGGGAACTAGATTATAGTTACTGAAATCAACAACTACCGGTAAGGATGAAACTGGAGCAGAAGAGCTAATCTCAGGTGTATTAGAAGAAGGAGGGAAACGTTAATACTATATGTAGGACTTAGCTTTTCTGGTAAGTCATGTACAAATTAACATGGAGATTGATTAATGGTGGAGATGGAAATGCTGGAGCTACGAAAGGACTTTTTGATGGAGAAGTAATAGAAAGTGATTATTGAAAGCTAGAAATAGAGATTAGAGATGAAGCCCATGATGAAAGTGATCTAATAGTAGAAGGATATTGTTACACTCCACACCTAAATAAAGCTTGGTAAGTTTGGCTTCTAGCGCGGCCAATCCATCAACGACACATATGAGGGTAGAAGGTGGTTGCATGTTTCAAGGTACTGGCGCCAGATGTCTCACGGGGTGCAGTGACCGGGGCAGGGCGACCCATTTTGCATGAGGAGTGGAGGAACTTTCTATGCTTGGTAACAGTATAAAAAGGGTAGTGAGGCTCTTTCTCTTTCATTCTAGGAGTTATCACCAATATTAGTTCTCTCAAATACTCTCAACACCCCTTTAGAATTACCAAGCAATTTAAGGCAAGGTCGAAGGTGAATCTAGCAGGATCTAGTGTGAAGGAGATTGGAATCATCATTGTAATATCTATTGTCTTTGTGTATCGCCTTTGGGGGTTCATTGGAGGCGGGGTTAACCATCCTAGAAGTGTAGCTAATTCTTCAACAAGGTATATAGGACAACTTCTTTCTTGGCGTGAGTCAGTGTAACTCTCTCTCTCTCGCTTTAAAGTATTTCTGTATTATAAAAATTTGGTTGTTCTGAGTCCCTCTCAATGATGTTGTATGGTTCTTGTATATTCTTACCAGTAGCATTTCTTTCAAAGTCCAACTGGTCCTGAGGCCGGGATGAATGATTCATCCTAAGTACAAACTTGATGTCTTTTGAAATTTATTCTGCATTGCACTTATATGTATGTATATCTATTTTACTCTATCGAGCCGTACTATAGACGGTCGGGTACGTACCTATTGTGCAACCACTGAACAGTTGGGTATAATGAGACAAGATATGAGATATTATCGAGCCCTTGTATGGTCGGGTACGATGATATGTAATGTGAGATTACCTAGCCCTTGTGTGGTTGGGTACGACCGAGTCCTCTACGAGGCCGGGTATGGAGTGATGTGATACGAATCATTACCGAGTCCTTCTAAGACGGAGCATGCCAAGATTCTGTGAGACCGGTTATGATAGAGATCTCCTAAGGCCAGGTACAACCGAATCCGCTATGAGGCCGGGTATGGAGCGGTGAAATATGCCCCAAAGAGTGGGAGAAGCTAAGTATATATGGATATTATAAATAACACGTGGCCCCAATGAGTGGTGTGGTTTTACAAAAGCTTGCACGTATTCATGATACATGATTTATATTTTTCACAGAATACGCCCCTGGTGGCATGTCTTCGGTATGCAAGTTGAAATCACGTACCCATATATCTTATGTTAATGACTCTAATTTACATGCTTTTTTAGTCTTACATACTCAGTACATTTTCAGTATTGACGCTTTTTTCTTAGGGCCCTGTGTTCATGTCCACAGGTACAGATAGACCAGTGACGCCCCTCCCCAACAGGGTGTTATTCCAGCTGATTGGTTATTTCTCTCCATTCCTTTGGAGCAGCTGTTCAAAGTCAAACAGGTACTGAAGCACATGTTCTAAAAGTTTTGGGTATGGTGGAGCGCTGTCAAAACTAAGTTGTGTATATGTTTAATTCTTTTGATACTCTTAGAGGCTTACAAACTAGAGTTTGGTGGTATGAAGAAGGGTGGATTATGACTCTGTTACAGTTGTGAATATGTATAAAATGTCAATATTTCTTTTGCAAGTCAGTCGTACACATTTCTAATTTTGGTATTATTAGTTGGAGGCCTCGTTAGCCCACGTTTTTATTACTAAAAAGATGTAAAAGCAGATTTCGGTTCGCACGGGCCTTCAGGCGTCATTTGCCGGTCGCACCTCCCAAGTTTAGGGTGTGACAAAATTGATATCAGAGCAGTGACAAGCGCAAAACACAACACGAAATTGATGCTCGCTAGCCAAAGACATTATAGTTTAATTATCGTCTCCACAGGGATTGGATTAAAACAATGTTCAAGTAATTTCTGGCTTAAATGTTATTCAGGATGGTTAACCCTTTGGTTGGAATGATTATGAACTAAAACTAACTATTAAATCTAAAGCAATTAACAATTGATCACGGAGAGACAGGAATTGAACAACACAGAAATAATCAGTGGAGAAATATGGGTCGTGACACGATAGGAGCAAGATAATTATTCAGGATCTAACTCTAGTTCAATTTATTCTAATATTCTAATGATTCTTATGAATTCACTCGATGATTAGTTCAAATGTGTAGCCAGGACTCCTCTCTCAATTAAATCGTAACTCTATATGGTGAACTAACATGAAGCACTGTGAAAATATGCAAGAACACGTTAATAGACTAATCTTTAGGAAAACGTCTCTCGAATATTCTCCTAACTTCATTTAATCAACAACTCAACTAGCTCTTTCAATTACTTAAGATAATCAGTGAATTAAACCAAACGATATAATGCAAAGGTAATCACCCAAAATATTCCTCTTTCGATTAAATAATTCGGTGAACAAAATTCCAATCAATTCAAAGCTCCATAAACGAATTCATGCAAATAACTAGAGTTAAAATCCACAAATACCAATCAAAACACCATATTAGTCAAACCATAAAGTAAACTACTCCATAATCATGGAGAAAGTCATCACAAATAAAGTTGAAGAATAGAAAAACATGAATTCAATCCAAACTCGGGTGTTGAGTTGAGGAATGAACAGTGAATCCTTGTGCTTTGAGTCTTCAATGCTCTTCCCTTCTTCCGTAGGTCCAAAGTCCCCTAAAAACATGTTTCTAGTATATTTATACCAAGCCGGAACGTCCTGGACTAAACTACCCTCTTTGAGCCGAAGTGGGAAAAGCTGAAAAACTTTTTATACTTCATGCGTCGCACAGTTCTACGCGCCCTGCGTCGCATTAGTGTATTTTTCTCAAGTGTCAACTCTCAGAACTTAGCTTGTCTGACAAACTTTTGTACTAATATGTCGCACCCTGCATCCCATTAGTGTATTTTCTTGTCAGATGCAAAAACTCCAAGTCTTTGAACTTCTCAAACTTCTAACGAACTTTTGTACTAATACGGCATTCAATGCCAATCTTTATGCGACACATTAGTGGATTTTTCTCTAGCCCGTGTGCTTTCTTCCAACTTTCATATGCAACGCCAGTCCACGAATCCCAGATATGGTACCAGATGATCAATTGAAGCTTTTACTCAGACATCGAAGTTCCATATTTTATTATGGCTCTGATTTAAGTCTTGAACACACAAACCACGTTTAAAAGTACAAATTTCTCATAATTAAGCTCAAAACACACTTGAGATGAAATCAACAATGGGTGAAATTAAAAATAGAAGGAATTCGCTCACTCTTAGAATAAAATTCATGTGCCACATAAGACATACCATAGACTTGCCCGTAGTATAATACTCTACTAATTTGAGCTCATTCAATCAAGAATCAAGTAAGACTAAATTTGGTTGTAATGTAGGCTGCGAGACGGGTAGGGTACATTTGGATACAATGACTACACCTCCTCGAGTACTTTAATATGTACAATTTACAATCTAAACCCCATACTTGTGTTGAACCAAATTTCAACCTTCAAAAACATCAGCTCCCAATTTCTTTAACCACAAATATATCAATAGCTACCACTAGCAAGGAATATTTTTTTCACAATACATACAAACACTTTTTTTCTTCTGATTTTTTTTTCTTTCGAGAAATTCAGTTTTTTTATTTTCTTTTTCATTTCCCGACAAGCTGCTCTCACTTTTTTCAAAACAGTGCACCTTTCTCCTAATGTTTATAGTTCCATTCAAAAACCCCTACCATACCTCAATTTAGCTTTTAACAAGCTCATAACAACTTCAAGTGCTCAAGAGAGGTAAAATGTTCAAATGATTGTCAATTCAAACAAAAAGGGGTCAGGCTTGTAGTGTGATTGTTAGAGAAAATAGGATTATAGGCTCAAAGGGGCTAACTAGGATACACAACAATTAGGCAGGTCACAGGCATATATCTGACTCAACAAAGAAATAACTATATCACTTCCTAGACTAAACAAGACTTCTATTTCACTTTGCAAACACACGGGAAAAGTTCTAGACATCAAATGACATGCACAGAATATCAACAATAACCTCACATACACATTGGCACCTAACTCACTTAGGACCGGATCTATCTCGACTCTCTAGTCAAAGCAGTTGAGCAAAGTCAAATCAAACAATTTAAGGCACTTATATTTATACATGAGTCAAGAAATGAGCCTAGGCGTCAAAACTAAGGCACTCACCGCTCTCAAGGCACAATAGAGTTTAAGACAAGTTATCTCCATTTAACATCATATCACAAGACTTCTCTAATCCTAGCAAAAAAATTAACTACACCCGATTCAAGAAGAACCCTTGGAAAATAATCGCGGCCCAAAGAAAAACCAAGGGTAAATTATTACACTACCTAAGAATATAAAAAAAAAAATACTTTTTGATTTCCAACTTTTTTTTTCCTTTTCAACATTAATCCCTCAAGAAGACAGTCGAGAAAATCCATCATTAGGAAAAGTCAAAGAAGATTTTGTTTTTTAATAAAATAATGATGAAAACACCCAACAAACACACATATACATATCTACATCCCCCACCCCACACTTTAAATTCTGGCATGTTCCCGTGACACATAAATAAAAGGCAAGGGGTAAAGGAAACTTTCCTGAATCGTCTAGTCTAGGTGTGAATCAATGTCGGGGTCTACTTTGCATGCTCGACCCAGTGCACACATCCATGAAAAAAGTTTCTTTTTTTCCTTCTTCGGGTACACCCCACACTTGTCATGCTTACCCTACCAGCTCGCTCTTTTAGGGTCTTTTCCTTGAACTCAGAGTGTGCAGTCGCACTCGTGCTCGCTAGCCAAAGATAGTATAGTTTAATTATCATCTCCACAGGGATTGGATTAAAATAATGTTCAAGTAATTTCTAGCTTAAATGCTATTCAGGATGATTAACCCTTTGGTTGGAATGATTATGAAGTAAAAATAACTATTAAATCTAAAGCAATTAACAATTGATCTCGGAGAGACAAGAATTGAACAACACAGAAATAATCAATGGGAGAAATAATGATCGTGACAGGATAGGTGCAAAAAAGCTATTCAGGATCTAACTCTAGTTCAATTTACTCTAATATTTTTTAATGATTCTCACGAATTCACTCGATAATTAGTTCAAACGTGTAGCCTGGACTCCTCTCTCGATAAAATCTTAACTCTATGTGGTGAACTAATATAAAGCACTATGAAAATATGCAAGAATATGCTAATGGACTAGTCTTTAGGAAAACGTCTCTAGAATATTCTCCTAACTTCATTTAGTCAACAATTCAACAAGCTCTTCCGATTACTTAAGAGAATCACTGCATTAAAGCAAACGAAATAATGTAAAGGTAATCATCCAAAATATTCCTCTTTCGATTAAATAATTCAGTGAATAAAATTATAATCAATTCAAAGCTCCATAAATGAATTCATGCAAATAGCTAGAGTTAAAATCCATAAATATCAATCAAACACCATATTAGTCAAACCCTAGAGTATACACTCCATAATCAGAGAGAAAGTCATCAAAAATAAAGTTGAAGAACAAGAAAACATGAACTCAATCCAAACTCGGGTGTTGATTTGAGAATGAATGATGAATCCTTGTGCTTTGTTTCTCCAATTCTCTTCCCTTCTTCTGTAGGTCCAAAGTCCCTAAAAAAAGTGTTTCTATTGTATTTATACCAAGTCGGAACGTCCTGGACCAAACTACCCTCTTTGAGCCAAGTGGGAAAACTTGGAAAACTTTTTACACTTCATGTGTCGCACAGTACTACGCGCCCTGCGTTGCATCAGTGTATTTTGCTCGAGTGTCAACTCTCTGAACTTAGCTTGTCTGAAAAACTTTTGTACTGATGTGTCACGCCCTGCTATGCACCAGGCGTCGCATTAGTGTATTTTCTTGTCAGACCCAAAAACTTCAAGTCTCTAAACTTCTCAAACTTTTGACGAACTTCTATACTAATGAGACTCAATGTCACGCCCTATGTGACGCACTAGTACATTTTGCTCTAGCCCATGCTTTTTGTTCCAACTTTTGTATGCAATGCCGGTCCACGAACCCCCGATATGGTACCAGATGATCAATTGAATCTTTTACTCAGACTTCAAAGATCCATATTTCATTATGGCTCTAATTTAAGTCCTGAACATGCAAACCACATCATAAGTACTCTCATAATTAAGCTTAAACATGCTTGAAATGCAATCAACAATAGGTGAAAATGAAACTAAAATCCATGCTTTTAGCCTACCATCAAGCAGGTCTGTCCTGGGGAGTCTACAAGGCGTATCTAGTAGAGTCTTATTTATAGGTATGTTGTTCACCATACTTATAAACAGGAGGCTACCGGGTATCTAGGGTGGATACCATTCTTTCTTATCTTGATCGTGCAATAGAGCTATGCCATAAGTAGTTGTTTTAATCCCCATCTTGTTTATGCTTATTGTGACTCCTACCACGAGATGTCAGGTAGTTATTCAGGGATTGAATGAAGAAGCGAGAGAAGGTACCAGTCAGGTGCCACCTGCCCCTATGGGTCAACATGGACCAAATGATGGTACTCAAGTTTCGGGGACAACACATCCACCCCAGAGCAACAAAGAGAAACTATTGTACCTCATATTCCTCATCTAGTTGCTTCTGACCAAGATGTAGATATGAGAAGTGCAGTACAGCTATTGACTCGAATGGTGGCTTCTCAAGACCAACATCAGGCCCATGCCACCGTAGATAGAGTAGTCAGTACGAGAGTTCGGGATTTCATAAATTTGGACCCCCCGGTATTCACAGGAATAGATCCCAACGAAGATCCCTAGAATTTTCTAGATCAAATACCGGGGACCTTACGAGTTATGCATGCCACTGATAATAAGTCTGTAGAGCTTGCTTCTTACAAATTGCGGGATATAGTCGTGGTTTGGTATGAGACTTGGGAACAGTCTAGAGGATCTATTTCCCCAGTAGTAGGATGGAAGGAATTTTCTAAGGCATTCTTGCAGTATTATTTGCTCGTCGAGCAAGACAAGATAGATTCTTACGGTTGGAGTTTAACTCCTTGGCTAGGTATGCTCCTTCGGTAGTGGCCGACATGAGTGATCGGGTACATCGATTTGTGGGGCCCATTTTTTATTAATGAATGTACCACCACATCATTGAACTCGATCATGGATATTGCTTGCATTCCGGCCTATACGCAGAACTTGGAGGATCACAAGAGGCTACAGTGAGCCGCCTGAGAACATGACAGGGGCCAATATAAGAGAGCCTGGTCCGCAGGATGGGTGAGTCTCGAGGTAAGTTCAGACCTCTGTTTTCTCGGCATTCACCTAATTCGGTGGATAGCATGCCATCACAATCCCAGCACCAGCATCGAGAAAGGACCACCTATTTTGGTCAGGGTAAGAATTCCTGAGGGTAGAGCTCACAGAATAGTGTATATCCTAGTAAGGTGAGACCCCATATGCCGCATTGTGGCCGATGTGGTAGAAATCATTTTGGGCATTGCGGTCAGGGTTCCGATTTGTGCTATTCTTATGGGTAGACCGATCACATATGCTTTTTTGGCCAGTAAGGAATAGGGGAAATATGATGCCACCAACAGGGTTAGTAGAAGCTTCCTCTTCATTAGCTCGACCTCGTGATCAAGGTATGCAACCGCCGGCGGGAAGAGGAAGAGTTAGAGGTGGAGTGACTAGCTCAGGCGGATAACAGAATTGTATTTATGCGTTATCAGGCCGACAGAACCTAGAGTCATCCCTGGACGTAGTCACATATATATTATCCGTAGTTTCCATTAGTGTGTATGCTTTGATAGATCCAGGTTCTACCATGTCGTATATTACTCCATTTGTTGCTGGTAAATGTAGTAAAGTACCTGAATTGTTAAGAGAACTGTTTGAAGTGTCCATGCCCGTGGGTGAGTCTATGGTAGTTAGGCAGGTATATCGAGGCTGTGATATGGTGATTCATGATCACCATACCTAGGTTGATTTGAATGAATTAGAAAGGATATAATTTGATGTCATCATGGGCATGGATTGGCTAGCCTCTTGTTATGCTAAGGTGGAGTGTTGGAAGAAGTTGTTTGCTTTAACTTTTTGAGAGAGGCCTTTGCTGAGTGGAAGGGCGATGTTACAGCGCCAAAAGGAAGTTTATTTCTTACCTTAAGGTGCGAAAGATGATCATGAAAGGATGTTTCTACCATTTGGTGCGGGTGCAAGACGTGGAGGTAAAGCCTCCCACCCTTTAGTCAGTTCCAGTCGTTAATGAATTTCCCAATGTGTTCCCGAATGAGCTCCTGGGTATTCCACCCCATAGGGAAATTGAGTTTGCCATCGATGTGCCTACCCGATACGTAATCGATATCAATTTCCCTATACATGATGGCTCCTACCGAGTTGAAGGATTCAAAGATCAGTTGAAGGACCTTCTTGATAAGGGCTTTATTCGACCTCATACTTCCTCGTGGGGAGCCCCAGTACTATTTGTTTGAAAGAAATATGGTTTGCTGAGGATGTGTATTGATTACCAGCAACTGAATAAGGTAACCATCAAGAACAAGTATACGTTTTCGAGGATCAATGATTTGTTTGATCAATTGCAAGGTGCTAAGTATTTTTTGGAGATTGACCTCAGGTCTGGGTATCAGCAGTTAAGAATTCAGGAAGAAGATATTCCAAAAATAGCCTTTCGGGCTAGATATGGTCATTACGAATTTCTTGTCATGTCCTTTGGTCTAACTAATGCACCAGCGGCCTTCATGGATATGATGAATTGGGTGTTTAAGCCATTTTAGGATATTTTTGTGATCGTGTTCATATATGATATATTGGTGTATTCTCGATTGGAAGCGGAGCACTTGCGAATGGTTTTACGCATGCTCTAGAATCACAAGTTGTATGCTAAGTTTTCCAGGTGCGAGTTTTAGCTAAACTCGGTGGCTTTTCTTGTGCATATAGTATCAAGTGAGGGTATCAAAGTTGATAGTCAAGGTTGAAGCACTTAAGAATTGGCCAAGGCCCACAACTCCTACCGAGATACGCAGCTTCTTGGGCCTAGCCGGTTACTATCAAAGATTTATGGAAAAATTTTCATTCATAGCTGCTCCCTTGATGAAGTTGACGCACAAGACAGCTAAGTTCCGGTGGACTGATGTTTGTGAAAAGAGCTTCCAAGAGTTAAAGGACAGTTAACCACGACACCAGTTTTAACTCTTCCTGAAGGAACTGAAGGCTATGTCATATATTGTGATGCCTCTAGAGTGGGATTGGGTAGCAGACAAATGCAACACGTTAAAGTTATTGTATATGCTTTAAGGCAGCTGAGAAAACATGAGCAAAATTACCCCACTCACGACTTAGAGCTAGCAATTGTTATATTCGCCTTGAAGATATGGCTTCACTATCGGTATGGAGTTCATGTTGACATATTCACTAATTACAAGAGCTTACAGTACATATTCAAGCAAAAATAATTAAATTCGAGGCAATGGAGATGGCTTGAATTGTTAAAGGATTACGATGTTGATATTCTATACCACCCTAGGATAGGAAAACGTTGTGGCTGATGCATTAAGTCGGAAATCCATGGACAGTCTACAACATGTGGAAAACCATAAGTTGGAGATGAATAAAGACCTATACTGGTTGGCTAACTTAAGTGTACTATTGCTCGATATCGGTAACGGAGGAGCCATAGCTCAAAATGTTACTGAATCCTCGTTAGTAAATGAAGTGAAGGCACGACAATTTGAAGATCCGGCCTTGTTGAAAATAAGAGAAAGCATTCCCTCTTAGAGGAAACTAGTGTTTGAGTTATCCGAGGACTGGATCCTTAGATACAAAGACCGTCTATGTGTGCTCGATATTGGAGGACTCCGAGGAGTAGATCATGGCAGAGATTCATTGGTCCCAGTATTTTGTTCATCCAGGATCAACCAAGATGTATCACAGTCTTTGACATATATACTGGTGGAATGACATGAAGAGGGACATTGCTGGATACGTCACCTCGGTGTCCAAATTGCCAACAAGTTAAGGTTGAACATTAGAAACCGGGAGGGTCGCTGCAAAATATGGAAATTCCGACCCGAAAATGGGAAGTGATCTACATGATTTCGTTACCGGATTACCACAATCATGCCAAGGATTTGATTCCATTTGAGTTATCATAGATCGACTCACCGAGTCAACTCATTTCCTACCAGTTAAGACTACTTTCTCGGCTGAAGATTATGCTAATTTATACATAAAAAAATAGTTCGACTCCATGGGGTTCTGATCTCATCATATCAGACCGAGGTACCCAGTTTACGGCCAATTTCTGGAGGTCATTTCAAAAAAGATTGGGTACGAGGATCAACCTTAGCACAACTTTCCATCCCGAAAAAGACGGGCAAGCTGAACGTACTATTTAGACACTCAAGGACATGTTACGAGCTTGTGTTCTGGACTTCAAAGGGAGTTGGGAAGATTATCTACCACTCATCAAATTTGCTTACAATAATAGCTACCATGCTAGTATTCGAATGGCACCATATGAGGCCTGTACGGATAGAAATGTTAATCTCATATCAGCTAGTTCGAAATTGGTAAAACAAAGTTATTAGGTCCTGAGTTGGTGCAACAGGCTATAGAAAAGGTACAAACAATTCAAAGTTGATTATTGACCGCTTAGAGCAGGTATAAGTCTTATTCGAACAACTGACGCCAAGATATGGAGTTCGCAGAGGGAGACTGGGTGTTCTTGAAGGTGTTGCCTATGAAAGGCATGATGAGATTTGGTAAGAGAGGCAAACTCAGACCCCCAGTATATTGGACCATTTCGAATTATTTAGAGAGTTGGACAAGTGGCTTATGAGCTTGAACTACCCTCGAAATGGAGACAGTGCATCCGATATTCCATGTGTCTATGCTTCGAAGGTGCTTGAGCGACCCATCCCCTATTACCCATGTTGAAGACATTTAAGTCACGGAGGATCTATCCTACGAAGAAATTTCGGTGGCCATCTTAGATCGTCAAATCCGTAAGCTGCGAACTAAAGAGGTATCTTCTGTTAAAGTACTTTAGAGGAATAACAAATATAGAAGAAATGACCTGGGAAGATGAAGAAGATACGAAATCCAGGTTACCCCATTTGTTCCATGATACAGGAGGTAACAATGAGGCCACCATGGTGGGCACAACCCTAGATGACTAAAATAGTGTGCAGGAATTAACTACAATTCAACAATCGGGGACGAATATTCCAAAGGGGGGGATGATGTTACACCTCACACCTAAATAAAGCTAGGTAAGTTTGGCTTCTAGCGCACCCAATTCACCAACGACGCGTATAAGGGCAGAAGGTTGCTGCATATTTCAGGAGACTAGCGCCAGATGTCTCACTGGGTGCAATGACCGGGGGGGGGGGG
>MCJB01014536.1:133342-146731 GCA_002018475.1 Nicotiana obtusifolia
GGGGGGGACCTATTTTGCATGAGGAACGACGGAATTTCCTATGCTTGGTAACAATACAAAAAGGGCAGTGAGGCTCTTTATCTTTCATTCTAGGAGTAATCACCAATATTAGTTCTCCCAAATGCTCTCAACACCCCTTTAGAACTCCCAAGCAATTTAAGGCAATGTTGAAGGTGAATCTAGCATGAAGGAGCTTGGAATCATCATTGTAATATCTATTGTCTTATTGTATCGCCTTTGGGGGTTCGTTGGAAGCGGGGTTAACCATCCTAGAAGTGTAGCTAATTCTTCAACAAGGTATGTAGGACAACTTTCTTTCTTGGCATGACTCGGTGTAACTCTCTCTATCGCTCTAAAGGATTTCTGTATTGTAAGAATTTGGTTGTTCTGAGTCCCTCTCAATGATGTTGTACTGTTCTTGTACATTCTTACCGGTAGCATTTCTTTCGAAGTCTAACATGTCCCTAGTTGTTATCCTGAGGTCGGGATGTATAATTCATCCTGAGTACAAACTTGATGTCTTTTGAAAACTAGTCTTCATTGCACTTATATATATGTATATCTATTTTACTCTACCGAGCGGAGCTACAGATGGTCGGGTGTGACATCTATTGTGCAACTACTGACCAGTTGGGTATGATGAGACCAGATATGAGATATTATTGAGCCCTTGTGTGGCCGGGTACGACCTAGTCTTCCACGAGGCCGGGTATGGAGTAATGTGATACGAATCATTATCGAGTCCTTCTAAGACCGAGTACTCCGAGATTCTTTGAGACCGGGTATGATCGAGATCACCCAAGGCATGGGTACGATCGAGCCCGCTATGAGGCCGGGTTTGGAATGGTGAAATGTGCCCCAAAAAGTGGCTGAAGATATGTATATATAAATATTATAAATAATATGTGGCCCCAATAAATGGTATGGTCTTATAAAAGCTTGCACATATTCATGTTACATGGTTTATAGTTTCTAAAGATTATGCCCCGGTGGCTTGTCTTCAGTATTCAGGTTGAAATCACGTACCCATATCTCTTATGCTAATGAATCTAATTTACATGCTTTCTTTGTCTTAAATACTCATCACATTTTTCGTACTGATGCCCTTTTCTTGGGGCGGTGTGTTCATGCCCACGGGTACAGATAGACCGGTGACATCTCTTCCCAGTAGGGTGTTGTTCCAGCTAATTGGTCATTGCTTTCCATTCCTTCGGAGTAGTTGTTTAAAGTCAAATAGGTACTGAAGCACATGTCCTAAACGTTTTGGGTATGGTGGGGTCATGTCCCGACTAAGTTGTGTATATGTTTAATTCTTTTCGTACTCTTGGAGGCTTGCAGACTAGAGTTTGGTTATATGAAAAAGGGTGGATTATGACTATGTTACAGCTGTGAATATGTATAAAAAGTCAATATTTTATTTTGAAAGTCAGTTGTACACATTTCAAAATTTTGGTATTATTAATTGGAGGCCTCGTTGGCCCAGGTTTTTATTACTACAAAGTTATAAGAATGGATGTCTGTTCGCACGGGCCTTCGAATGTCATGTGCCAGTCGGACATCCCAAGGTTGGGGTGTGACAGACAGACTACGGATCGAGTCTTTTGCAACGGGGTACTAAAGCTTTGCTAAAACGAACATGACAAGTAATATATATTCACCTAATAACTCTATCCAAACACCTGTAGCCTAAGTGATTTAAGCTATACCCAAGGAAGACATATGGAGCACTTCTGTAGTCAAATTTGTACTTGTTGAAGGCCAACGATGTAGAAAACAAAGGCAGTCAAGTATACTCCAGTTTCAAAAGCAAACTGCCAACATCGAATTGGTGTCGAGCTATGGGCCATTAGATTGAGTCATGTTTCAACTGTATGACGATGCTTACACTAAACTTTGCATTGTTTTTCATAAGTTTCTACAATAGATTCGATGAGCAATTCCAAACTTAGCTAATATTGTAGATACTGAATGAAAATCCCCACACCAATATGTTTGTATAGCCTTTATTTTTATGTTTACTTGATTTTCAACTAGTCTTATACTTGTGGAAGAAAGTAAAAATATTAGATTTAAAAGATAAAGGAAAGCCCCAGGTACTAGTTCAAAAAATCATTAACAAAGACTAGGAAATATTTGTGTCATTCAACGGAAAAAGTAGGAGCTGGTCCCCAAACATCAACAAATAACAATTGCAAAGTGAGATACTTTTATTATTACTCAAGAGGAAGATGCAACTTACACGACTTACTAAGTTGGCAAGCAGTATATCATTTATTGATACTAAGACTAGAACAAGGTAAACTACGATTCTTGATAAGGTGACTGACGACATGTTGATGAAGATCACCTAGCTAGATATACCAAGAGTTTATTGAACTCTTAATGGATAGATGAGCTAAAGGCAACTGCGGAATAGAGCTTAAGGATGATACTGAGGTGAGAAAGTATAAGCACTGTGGCTACTCTAAACTGAAAGAAGATATGTCCTGAAAGCTCGATCCTTAACACCAAAAGATGAAGGATGAATTTCAAAGAAGGCAGTATTGTCCTTAACAAAACATTGAACAAAAAGAAAGGTTTTGTTATTGATGGAACATAGAGAACATTGTCAAGAGTAAGTGTTCTAGAAGAAGAGAAAGGTAGGATTGTTACCAATGTGATGAATAGGCAACCCGTGGTCATTACCAACATGAATTGATCCATGATCTTATAGTCCTCTACATATTGAAGTCTAATAACGATTCGGAGTTATGTGATGTGCCACATCACTATCAAGGAACTATTATTGAGTCGTAGGCAAGGGAGACTGAGGGGAGAGATATGTCGTGAGATTAATAATGTGGTTGTACCTTTGAAAACATGTAAAAGCAAGGTATTTTGTTCCATTTCATATTTGGCATTTCAAATATGTATCATTTGCTGCCAATTTTGTCCAGAATTATTGTAACCATGAAAGTGTTAGATCTCCCTCCACGACTATCTCAACATCAAAAGTTTCTACATTCTCTCTTGTTAATATTCTGACTATATTTTTTTAGTAGGGATGAAGTTCTTTTGGGTCAATTTTGTTATGGGATTGTGCTTGTTTCCAAAGAAGTGGGGTTGGAGATGGTTAAGGAAGAGAGTGGCCGGCAATGGTGAATTTTATGGTTCAGTAACAAGCTATAAAGCTCTACAAAAAAGACTGGTTCCAGATGGGTTGACAAGATAGTGACTATATTCTTAAAGTCACTTCTAAGTCGAAAAATTATATATTCTGATAAGATAGACCTACCTACGACAACTAATTCATTTTGCAGCTTCACCTTGTGAAGATATTGAGTGACAATCAAATCTTTCCGCTTTAAATTTTGTAATTGCATATGTAGGTTAAGAACTCTGTATTAAAAGGAGAAGAGAGCAAGGCTTCTAAAGCATCTCAAACATGTTTATATGTGTTCAAGCCAATAACTATTGGCAATGTCTCCTCAAACAATTAAGAGATCAATAGGCTCAAGATCAATTGATCTTGTTGAATCCATTTAGCATAGTCAAGATTTACTTGAGAATTTGAAGTACCTTTAGCAATCAAAAAAATGGACGACACAAGTTGCTACCATCAATAAACTCATGTACGTTTTGTCCACATAGAAAAGTCAAAAGCTGTATTTTCCAGAATAGATAATTGTTGGAAGTGAGTTTGATGGAGATAAAGATTAGAGTAGTTCATAGGAGAGAAAAAAGGATGTTAGTGGAGGAGAAGAGTTAGCCGAGGACATGGCTTCTAATACCATATTAAATAGCAGAACACAATCTGGAATAAAATCTTTTCTTATTGGTCTTTGTAATGAGATATTCGGCATGTATTTATACAACAAGAATAAGAATAGGGATCATTAGTGTTATAGTTAAAATAAAATATGACACAAAGTTAACCCTTATCAGCTAGAATTATACTTGAACTAGAAGTAGGAAACATTGATTTATACCCGCCATCATATGTATTATCTTCTTTTGCATATGATTGCTTGTGGATTATGAATTAGAGCGAGTGAATTTATGTACAAGATTTCGCTTTAATAATATTATCTTATCTACCTAAAAATTAAGAAGATACACATAACAATTATAACAATAACAATCTACATTTCATCATTTTAGGTATGTAAATACCAATGTTGGACTATTAATCTAATAGCATATTTAATCAAGCTTCTAAAATCTATTTATTTGAAAAGTATTTTTCTCAAAAGTGCTTTTCTAAAAGTAATTTTAGAAAGGAGTAGTTTGTGTTTTGCTAGTCAATTTGAAAAAGTATTTTTTAGCAATAATTAATATTGGGCCAAGCTTTTAAAAAGTGCTTTTGAGTCAATTTTTGTAACGAAGATTATCAAAAGAGCTTCTACGAAAAATTGCATTTTCAACTTTTCAAAAGCACTTTAAATGCTGACTGTAATGTGGTATTTAATTTAAACTTTAATAAAGTAAGATTATATATCACTTAATCATGAGTGCTTGAATAATGTTCGGTTGAAGTTTGAAAAATAGTAAGAATATAAATATTTGGATGTTAGACATGCATTCACTTGAAAATTTTTGAGATTCTTTTAGTACAAATCATATTTCAGTAAGAGTGCTTCACAAATTAATTTTTCAAATTTCAAATTCTCTTAAAATAATAGATCAAATTGTAAAATAAACATGTACTGATTTGAAAAACAAATTTCAAATATTTGAAATAATACTCATGTCTAAAGTCTAAACGTTATGTACTGGGAATTTATGACAGGGAAGCGTTGTGTTTCATTCATCAAAAACCTTCCCCGCTCTTTCACACCTGCACAAATTTCCCTTTCTCCCCCTCCCTATTCTTAGCTAAAATCAGCTCTCCATTTCAACGAAAAACCTCTGCCCTTTCATCAATCAATGGCAGGACGCAAACGAGGAAGAAAGCCCAAATCAGATCCCCTTTCACCAGCAGCAGACATCCCAACATCAACTTCACCCCACATTGACGACGACGTCGTTTTCTCCGTCAGCAACGTTGAACTCATCGACCCACCCCCTTCCACTTCCCGTCCCCGCCGTGGTCGGCCCCGCAAAATCCTTAAATTACCCGAAAACTCTAACCCTGAAAATGGAAAAACCCTAAAAAAAGCAACACGATTCGTGATTGATAAACCCAACGGGGTAGGGGTAGGGGTAGGGGTAGGGGTAGGGGTAGCCTCTCTTGAGGGTACTACTGTAAATAATGCGGATGTTGCTAGGGTGATGCCGGCGATGGATGCTGTAGTGAAGGTGTTTTGCGTTCACACAGAACCGAATTATTCACTCCCGTGGCAGCGGAAGCGACAATACAGTTCGAGCAGTAGTGGATTTGTTATCAAAGGAAGAAGGGTTCTGACAAATGCACACTCTGTGGAGCATTACACGCAGGTTAAGTTGAAGAAGAGAGGGTCTGATACCAAGTATGTTGCCACTGTGCTCGCTATTGGAACTGAATGTGATATTGGTGAGGCTTTTTCTTTTCCATTTGAATCTTAACTATTGTGTTATATGGAAAATTAGAAATCGAATCATATGTTTTTCTCCCTTTGTATGTTATGCATGGAGTTTGGGTGTAACATTGCTGTATATGCTCCATCCGTCCCATTTTATATGTAATGTTTGATTTAGCTCAAAGTTTAACAAATTTGGATTTTGTGATGCTGCAGCTTTGCTTACTGTGGATGATGATGAGTTCTGGGAGGGGGTCTCAGCTGTAGAATTTGGGGATTTGCCAGCGCTTCAAGATGCTGTGACAGTAGTAGGTTATCCAATTGGCGGTGACACGATCTCCGTGACCAGTGGTGTTGTTTCACGCATAGAGATATTATCTTATGTTCATGGGTCTACTGAACTTTTGGGCCTCCAGGTATTCATTTTTCACTGATGGAATGTTGGAAAGTTCTTTTTCTATTTGGTGATCCAATTGCTCTGGTATCTGACAAATGATGTTAGTTTACAGATCGATGCAGCTATAAATTCTGGAAATTGTGGTGGTCCTGCTTTTAATGATAAAGGAAATTGTGTAGGTATTGCATTTCAGTCCCTTAAACATGAAGATGTGGAGAATATTGGTTATGTCATCCCAACACCTGTAATCTTGCACTTCATTCAGGACTATGAGAAGAATGGAGCATATACCGGTGAGGCTACTGGAACTTGTAGTTATTCATGACTTTATAAAAAAAAAAGACTTATATTGTGCCTGGTGTTTGTCAAGAGTCTTTTGCTCTGGTTAGATACTCGTTGCTCTTGCTGAGATAATTGTGAGATTTAGAAATATCAAGTTTTAGGGAACTCCTTGATTTGTCTTTATAAGATAAATAATATAATATTCTTCACCAAAAGATAAATAATATAGTATTGTAGTGAAATGGAACCGATAGAGCGGACTGGATATAAATGATCCATGAAACTAATTTCAGCTGCTTTTGTTGACGTGTGGTTAATTGATACAGAATATGGGGTCTCTGGGAAATGACTTGTGCCCAATTTTCTTTGATAAAGTTATAATTTTACTACTTATTCTTTTTGCTTATATATATAAAAAAATACTTCCAGTATACAAATAGTAACAAAATTAGAGAACCTACACGGTTTGATGTATCTCTACCACCTTTTGTGTACCACTTCTATGCTGGAGTTTTCTTTAACTTTATCAATGAATCCATTACTTTATTTGAAAAAGGAGTAAAGAACCTACTCAAAAATATGGTTCTTTACAAATTACAAATGAGCTATATTAACAGGAACCTCATGGACTGGTCCACGAAAGCTTCTCATCCGGTAAAAATCATTTTGCACATTTGCAAAAAGTCACGTGTTTCTTTCCCTCTAGAGAACCACATGATATCCAAAGGAAATATATTCCATGCTATACAACTTTTTCACATTCTTGATGGTAGCAGGCAGTCGGACATTGATGACACTGTTCCAAACAGATTCAATACCTTTCATCACAATTCACAACTGACTAGCAACTTTGCAGTGTAGAAACAAGTGGTCCATGTGTTCCTTTGAGTGTTTGCTCATGGAACACCAGCTAATATATGTTATCTTTTCTTTCCTCAAAATATCAGCTGTAAGAATGGCACAAAGTGCGGGCAGTCTATTGAGAACGTGTACCTTTCGGACAGTTTTGGTAATTCATACTCAGAGGTATGGACACTGAATCCTCTCTCCTTCATAATACGCAGTGAAGGATTTCACTGCATATATTCCACTTTCACCTCGCATTCCTTTTCCAAGAGTCCTGGTCCGACACTGTGATGTTTTTTCTGTAAAGAAATTCCATGAGGTTTTTGAACCCTTATATCTCCCAATCTGTAGGTTTATCCTGAATCTCATATAATTTGTTGTATGGACACTGACTAGGCTATGATCTAACTGAGTTTTTTCAGTTGATTTTCTTGGTTTGCTAAGAGGTCAGAATTCTCAAGCTCTTTTTAGTTTTGCTTTAATATTCATGTTAGTGCTGTGAAGTTTATGCCAATATAGCTGCTAAAATGGTGTCTTCCAAATAACCGACAATTTTGTATTGGTAAATATCCTCGTGTTGGTGGATTACTGTTAATTTATTGCACATCACAGTGTTCATATTGATCTTCTGAAAGGTCTTTTGCCATTTTTATCTTTCTAAGATACTGATAAATGGTTGACATTATTATTGAATACTGGCACTTGCAGATGCTCATGGATTCATTTGTGGTGCCCTTAGTTCCCAGACCTTTGCTCTAGATTTTCTTTTTACTATCTTATTCATGCTGAAATTCCTCCGACATCAGTGTTCAACCTCTGAACATGCAAATGTAAACTTTGCTGATGGGTGACAGAAGTGTCCAATCAAATTTCCCTAGTATTGAATTAAAAGAAAAAGCTAAACATTATGGAAGAAATATTAGAAGCTACAAGTTTGTAGTCTACTAGTTGTGTTATGTCTTGCATTTCTCGAGTAATTTCAAATATTCAATAAGGTGCATGTGTCTGTGCGTTTGAGCTACACAAATTTTAGACTTATAATTGACTAGGGGTTCTTTTTATAACCAGAAATTACAGTTTTCTTTATCATCAAAATTCTCCATAACTTCAAAAATTTCCTGAATTGTGGATCTTGTGGGAGATTTTTACACGTCTTCTTGTACAGGAGAGAAATTTAAGATTATATTTAGGTGGGGTCAGAAGTTGCTTAGAAGTTGAACTGATGTTTCCTGAGTGTGCAAATAATGAGGATTATCTGCTGATCTACGCATTCAATAAGGCTATGATGCTTTCAAAATGAGTGGCTGAGTTATCTTTTTGGTCTCAGCAAAAGTTGATGCAATGAGACATGGTTAAGTCATGTATATTAACTATAAGAAAAATATAAGAAAGAGATGGATAGAATGCATGTTCTAATCTGCTAGCTACTGATGCCATATCAATGTGATACAACAGAATACGTTTGTGCTTGATGCATGAGAGTCAGCTCCTTTTACTGCCTCATGATGTAGCTTGAATTTGTACCTACTTTCGCCAAAAGTGGACAAGCGACTATACAGCAATTAATGCCTGTTTGAAAGTTGAATGTTGGTACTGTCTTTTTGGCATATTATGATTATTTTCATTTTGCGCCAGGGTTTCCCATTCTTGGGGTTGAGTGGCAGAAGATGGAAAATCCAGATCTTCGGTTATCAATGGGAATGAAACCTGACCAGAAAGGTGTCCGTATAAGAAGAATTGACCCTACTGCACCAGAGTCTATGTTGTTGATGCCATCCGATGTACTCCTAAGCTTTGACGGGGTTGACATTGCCAATGATGGAACAGGTTGAAATGCTAATTGTGCTTGCTTCCATATGCTCTTTGCAGTTAACTTATCTCAGTGTAGCTTAGACATTAAACTTTAGTTTTGAAATGCGTAAAAAATTTATTACCTTATCACCCAAAAAAGTTGATCTGCTTGTAATTCCAACCTAAGTCCCTATTTCTGCAAATAATAGGAAAAGCTTGGTTACTGTTTGCTAGATGTACTGTCAGCTTATTGGTAATTTTTAATTTTTTTTCCTGATGTTATGGTTACGTTATCATCTCTTCTAAGCGGTAACAACATCCACATTGATGGTCTAACTAAGCCTGATGCTGTATTAAGGACCTAAGTTGCTCGGTCACGGGTGCGGATATAGAAATCGGATCCTTTGAAATGTAAAATCTAAGATTCGAGGATACGAATCCTAGTACGGATACAGGAGCATAGATCCAGCTAAAAATAATTCAAAAATATAAAATATTAAAATATCTCTAAATTATGAGAAATTTTGTGGAATACTTACGTATAGCTTGTAAAGTATGGATTTCTTTTTATTCTCAAGTTGTAGATAAGTAAAGGATTGATTTCCTAGATAAAGCATGCTATGTTCTTCAAATTTACCTTATTTTTGGTTCTGATTTCGGGAATCAAATTGTATTTCGTCTCGAATTTTTCTGTCCGTCATGGTCAAAGTACCCAAAATTGTTTGACCAGAGCCGGTAGGGATCCATTACCCACACCTATATTAGTTTCGTGTTGACATGGGTGCGGTAGCTAAACTGCCCGTGTCGGAGCAACTTAGTTAAGGAGACCTTCATATTAGATGAGGTACTTAAAGGAGAACTTGTCAGCTTTCATGGGTTTTGTTTGCACTTCTTGGAATGTGTATCAGTTGTACAAATTTGATTTTCCAATGAAGCAGTAAAACCTGACATTTGCAAGTATAATTTATGTCATCTTTGATATGGTTTCAATTGGTTCAATCAATTTGGAAGAACAGATTTTTTCAGTCGGAGCTGCATGATGTATTTATTAACTCTTTTTTGATAAGCTTTACGTGCTGACATTCAAATAAAGTTAGATATGTTATCTTTAGGTTTTATCTTCTATTGACAGGTCACATGATTTCCTTTGATTTTTTTCAGTTCCATTTCGGCATGGAGAGCGTATAGGTTTTAGTTATCTTGTATCCCAAAAATATTCCGGCGACAGTGCTGCAGTTAAAGTTCTTCGTCGTAATTCTGAGATATTAAATTTCAAGATCAAACTTGCAACTCAGATGAGGCTTGTTCCAGCTCACAACAAGGGGAGACCTCCATCATATTATATTGTAGCTGGATTTGTTTTTACCACTGTATCTGTTCCATATCTTCGTTCCGAGGTACCCAATTTGCTTTGGCATATATGTCATTGTGCGTAATTCATATCCCTCATTTCCTGTAAAGCTGCAAAAATTTCATTCTAAGATCCATGTTCTTATTCTTCTGTATTAATTGTCATGATCAACGTTTGTGATAAAAATGAGTTTCCTTCAATTTCTTTGCTGCAACCTTTGGTGTTTAGGTGGCATATTGCCACTTGTAGGGGATAGCACGTGTATAGGGAGGTTTATTGTACCTTGTTGAGTTGGTTTGATGGCATCATGAGTATTCTTGGTGCTATTGTCAGAGTTTAGAGACAAGGAAGTAACATTATTACCTTCTAACTATTGGGGGACTGGGATTTCAAATCGTAGGAGCCAAAAGAAGTTGGGTGATTTATTCCCATCCTCTACTTGGTGGGTAGAATTACCGGTCCTGTGCTGATGGAGGATGGGAGAATGCAGGTACGCGGTGGAATAGTCGAGGTGCGCGTTTGTCTGGACACCACTGTTATTTTTAAAAAAATAATCTCTTCAAGCTCATAAGTTGAATAATATTTCTGGAAATTCCCTAATTCCAATGGACAGCCCGTCAGAAGCAACCTCAGTAGAAAGCCACTCTTCTAGAGTCTCGTCCATCGTCTGCTTAGGCGAGATTCCTTATCATATTATTGATTTCCGTTTTTTCGTTACTTTTTTTGGCTAATGAATAGATTCTATATTTACCTTTTACACTGCCAATATACAGAAAACAACATAATTTACATGGTCACTTGAGCCACTTTTTCCAGTGTTGTACTTAATGGTGATGCTTGGGGTGAACAAATTGCCTTATCTTTATTGCAATTGTTCTGTTTTCTAACTCATCCTATGCGCATAACCAGTATGGAAAGGATTACGAGTATGAAGCTCCTGTAAAGCTGTTGGACAAACTCCTGCATGAATTTCGACAATCACCCGACGAACAGATTGTTGTGGTTTCTCAGGTTATTCCTCTGTTTCCAAATTCATCCTTAAGAAGCTGCAGGATGATCATTGAGAAGGATCTAATATTCTATCTGCTCTTTTGCTTTGTGAAAATTTTAAAGGTGCTTGTTGCTGACATTAACATCGGATATGAGGAAATAGTTAACACTCAGGTGGCAGATGGCTCTAATCTTGATATCATTGTTTCTTACTTGGGCTGTCAAATTGAGACTTCCACTTACACCATCTTCCTGTCTCGGCTTTCTGGGCATGTTCTAGGTTCTTGCTTTTAACGGTAAGCCTGTGAAAAATTTGAAGAGCTTGGCAAGCATGGTAGAGAACTGCAATGATGAGTTTTTAAAGTTGGATTTGGAATATCAGCAGGTATACTTCTTCTGCTGCTCTAGGTTTTCTGAGAGATCTGCGACAAGGTGCTGAAACCTAGTTTGTTTTGTGCAGGTGGTAGTCCTTCAGACAGAGACAGCAAAATCTGCAACATCAGACATCCTTACCACACATTGTATTCCTTCTGCCATGTCCGAGGATCTCAGGATGTGAATGATTTCAGCAGGGATATATCAAAATTTCTCTTGCCAGCATGACAGTATTCACCTTTTCCTTTTCGTCCACCATCTTTATCTTTTCCTCAGTGTTCTTGGTTTCATAATTGATCTGTACCCAAGCTGGCGATTTTTGGTATGCTTGTATTTCACTACTAATGGATGGTAAATAAACCTGAGTTATTGGTGGTATCTAATAAAAGGGTCGGATATTCTCTCTTTTTTTGTTTCTTTTTTCTTTTTCATCGTGGGGAGGGGTCATTTCTGGTTTGGTGCAGTTTGGTATTTATACTTTTTAAAATTTTCGAATCATCTGCATTTCTCCATTTCTACTTTTAATTTGTCTAACCGTTACACCTTTGTCTCAATTTTTTATGTGTTTGTCATAGCTCTTTCTAGAGGACTGTTACACGTTGGCTCAGCTAGTGGATTCAAGGATTTTTGGCTTATGCACCCGTGTTTGTGCACAGATTGTGATCACATTCTCAGATGGAGCGGGAAAGAGACGCATTCCTTTTAATTGTTAAACCAACTTTGTGTTTCGAAACGGGCAGACCTCTCTTTTGGGTGCTCAAGCAATAGTCGGAGCAGATGATTTCGATGTCAGGCTACAGTTTTTCAAGCAGGTAGCTAGTCATCGAAATTATATGCAAAACTGCAGGTTGTATGCTTCCAATCAAGGGATGACCGTAATTTGACTGCCTGAGCTTGTCATGATCTCCATCCTCCTATATATAAGCACACAGAACAGAACATTAATTGCGAGTGTAATTCTTTACATCAGACTTATTCACCAGCCAAAAAGAATATTATACTAACTTCACCTCTTGGTTTAACTATGTATGATTCCGTGGATAATTACTGCATTTAATAAGAGTGAAGAATAGTTGTAACATAAATCAGTAAACACACAACTTAGCTATAAATTAATCCTGTATTATCTCCAGTTTTGGGCTTATGAATACTTATGGATCTAAAGGAAGTAAAGCACAAACTTTGTAGTCCATGAACAGTGGTAGCAAAATGGATAACAAAAATAGTTATCCATATATTTTTCATTAAAAATGGGTAGGGTAATGAACTTTTTAAAAATGGGTTAAATATGGATAGGATTTATATTATCCACTTAAAAATGGATAATCAATGACTTTAATTGATAGGATTTATATTATCCACTTAAAAATGAATAATCAATGACTTTAATTTTTATAATTGCAAAGTCTCAAATTTGGCTTTCTCAAGTTTGGAAGACTAGAAATTCTTCAAAAGTGATCATATTTAAAAAGTCAGGGATAACATGAATATTCATATTATTTGCTGGTCAATTCGGTTTTCTATAAAGTATTAAATGTGAATTGGGTTGAATATTTTATCTGTTTTTGCATTACACGTTTTTGATTCGTCCATATATGATCCGACCCGCCCATTTGTCACCCCTATCCATGATCAAGCTGGAAGAGCTTCTTGCTGAGGAGACGATTTCTGGTAAACGTTGTAAATCTGTTACAAATAAGAGGCAAATAACCTCTTCTTCCTCGTACCACAATGTCGGAATCATACACTAATCAAGGAGGAGATACTTGCTTAAGGTGTTTCTTTTTCTTGTTATTTTTTTGCCTTCCCTTGTACTTCTTATCTTTTCGTTAATTTTCTTTCTCTCTTTTTTTTTTTTTTTTTTTTTTTTTTTTTAAAAA
>MCJB01014536.1:146751-159089 GCA_002018475.1 Nicotiana obtusifolia
TTTTTTTTTTTTTTTTTTTTTTTTTTTTTTTTTTTGAATTATTTTGGAGAATATATGGTCCTTAAAATTCCATATAAATATGGAGAAGAGTGGATTTGAATCATGTATAATTTGGATGCAAATTTAATTAAAACGGCTAAGTTGCAATTACAAGAGAGTCATTTGCACAAATGGCATTTTAAAGGGATTTTTTCTTTTCTATACAATATTTGAAACTAATTTATCAAAATTGTTCAAATTTTGTATATTACCCGCCCTAAATAAGTTTTTCTTACATTTATATACAATCCATTATTAATGCCTTAAATTAGAGGATTTTTTTCTTGGAAAAGGGCATAACCGAAGAGAACGAAGTCCAAGTTGTCCTTCCATCCAAATAAGACTCCTTCCAGTAGTGTGTTACCTATTTTAATCCATAATTACTGCAACTCTTCTCTCTCTTTGCCGTGTCCGTCCTAAATAGAAACCAATATCAGTTCTTGCATACAAAATAAAAATAAATTTCATACAAATTTAATATAAATTTAATATATCTATAACAATATATATACTAAAAATAAATTTCATACGACTATTTACACAATATACAACTTACTTACAACTTATCTACAACTTTCATATATCGTCCGTACTTGGTTAAATACAACTACAATATCATACAACTTAATTATAATTTTCATACAAATTTTATACAATATGTCTTTGTATGTATTTTGTATATGATTTGTATATATTTTGTATGTGGTGTGTTCTTCTTCCTCTCTGAAATTCCAATCAAAACTTTCTCTCTTAATACAATTTTGATACATATCACCAACTTAATGTAAAAAATAGTATTTATGACTTAAATATAAATTTAATACAATGACTCATACAATATACAACTAATTTTCAACTTTCATACATCAATCAAAAAAAAAAAAATAACTAATAAATACAACCAAATACAGTTTTCATACAAATTTCATATAATTTCAATGCTTCGAAGCTTTTTATAGCTGTCAATGGTGGAGAGTCAAACACCTTCAAAATTTATTGATTGATAAATTTCAATTTGAACAATCGAGCCAAATAATTAATATTCATCTATGGCTAACCCGCCATTGGAATGCTAACAAGAAAAGGGGAAGCCCAGAAAAGATCCAAATTCCAGCCCATGTCAGATCGATAAAAAATTAATCCTTTTCTTCGCTATTGTTAGAGAAAACTATGAGCTTTAGAAGAAAAATCTTGTAAAATCGGTGTAGAAAGAGGGTTGATTTCAAAGAGAGAAAGAGGAAAAAAGTATTGTGATTGGGGGATATACTAAATTAAAATGCTACAATCAACATTTAAAATTAATTTGTATATAATTGGTAAATTATATATGACCATATAATTAAGTTAAAATTTGATTAAAGAGGGTAAATAAGTTTCATATGTAGTGTAAATAGGTCCCCATTAGCCTACTGTTGCTAAATTTGGCCAAAAACAATCATTTCTAGGTGGGTGATTGATAGGAATTTTTCCCATAAGGGTTGGTCTTAACCGAATATCCCCCAAGTTAGTGGTATTTAAAAACTGACCCCCTGCTTCCACACAGTTATTGTTCTTCAGCGTTTTTTTACCGTATTGGTAGATTTTATACAGTATTTACTCTACCTATTTGTTAAGCTGTTCATTAAGTCTACTAGGTTGGCATGATTTTGCTCCTTAGAGATTTCTTTATTGGATTGGTAGAATTTATGCTATATGTATTAGAATTTTGCCCTGAATTTTTAATCTATTAGGACTCTGTTTCTTGAAGGAAGGGAAAAAGACTCCTAAAAGGAATAAATCTCCTTCATATGCCTTATTCTTTTCTCGGATGAGAAGTTTTGTACTTCTATATATTGAGGTTTTTTCTCACAACAAGAACAACAACCTCCACAATATAGTCTTTACGAGAATCATGTTTAGGGGAGGTTTTTCTCTCAATATTTTTTATATTTTTATACTAGTTTTTATATGTAGGTCAATTGATCAAACCTCATTATCATATCTTATTCTTTTGTATATTTTCTTTCTTGTCTGATTTATCGTCCATCAGTTTTGCATCGTTAGCTTCCGTATTGTCACGACCCTAATTTTCTACCTTAGGATGTCGTGATGATACCTAATCTCTAAGACTAGATAAGCTCAACAAACATTGAGAAATAGCATAAATAATAAATTAAACATCAAATTAACTGTTAAACCGTCATAAAAGAAACTCATACGGTACAACTGTCAATAACCCCCCAAAACTTGGTGGAACCTAGTCATAAGCTCTACAAAAGTGCACTAATAGTCTCAAAATATTATACTATTTTGGAGTAGGAAATAGACAGTAATACAACTAAAAGCAGAAGGTGACTTCGAGGCCTGCGAACGTCGAGCAGGTGTACCTTGAAGTCTCCGAAGGTAACTGATCAATCACTGGCGTCCGGCACGAGTAGATGTACCTGGATCTGCACAAAAATATGCCAAAGTGTAGCATGAGTACACCATAAAGGTATCTAGTAAGTATCAAGCCTAACCTCGGTAGAGTAGTAACCAGGACAAGTCAAGACATCTCCTAGGACAAGATCAACTGAACAAAGGATAATATAGCCAATAACAGAAAACGAGGAATGAATGATAACAAGAAGTATAATAATGTAAACTAATAATATAATTTAAGGCAAGAAAGGCAACGAGAAGTGAACACATGATGAGAACAACAAATAATCAAATACGGACAAATACAAGTAGGATAATGAATAAAATAACAAGAACTATTCAACCAACAAGCCTTTTTAGCATAGAAAGTACAACAAGAATCACAACCGAGGTACCACACCTCATAACCTCATTTCACAAATCACAATCACAATCTTTCCTTATATCATCATGTGAGCCTTGAATTTATTTTTTAAAAACATATTTTTCTGAATAGCTACATGCATTTTAGCCCCCTTATCTCACCTCGTGGCATCAAGTAATTCTCTTACGCGTGTTTACGCGTATAAATTCCACCTTATCTCACCGCATGCGTATCAACCCTATCCTTATACCACCGCATGCGTATCAATATCGCAACACAATAATCAACTCGCACCACATGTGCCCATATGCTACAATACTTGCCAAAGTCAACAATACTAATATTACCACAAGATATAGCCCATGGCTCAACCACAGTGTGTACAAGAATCTCAATAACAACAAAATAAATGAGGAATACTCAACAAAGAAAGATATCTCAACAATAAACAATTTCAACCTCAATGTGATAATGACTTTCTCAACTTCAATATCAATAATCCCAACAAGAAGATATTTTCACGAAATAATGACTTCAAGTAAGAATAATTCAACAATAAAAGAGGTAACAAGATAATAAGAGAGGTAGTAACTCCAACTAGAGCATATAAGAGCAATTACAACAATAAAAGTTAAATCAATTACTAACAACGTCAATTACAACATGTGAGTGTAAATTTAACAATGAAAAAATTAACATGTTGTAACAATTTTAATTAAATATATGGAAGAAGTCTAAAAGTCTTAAACAGTCAATATACAACATATAGCCCGTGTACACACTCTTCACCTACATGTTTTCCACATAATACAAATAATACAATCAAGCCAAATCCTAAGGGGTAGTTCCCCCACACAAAGTTAGGCAAGATACTTACCTCAACTAGGTTAAATCAACCATCGAAAATAGCTATTCCCTAAAATTATCCTCCACACAGCTCAAACCAAAAATGACTTAATATCATCAAACAATGCAAGGAAAATAAATTAAAATAGATAAACCTATGATCTTTACACAATAAAAAGTCAACAAAAATCAACAAAAGTCAACTAGGGCCCACCCGATCAAAATCCCGGTCCAAGGGTAGATTCCGACTACCTATAACCCCACGAGTCCATGTAAGTGTTTTATTTTCAAATCCGAGCCCAAATCGACTCTCAAAATCTAAATTTTCATTTTTCAATACTTTGGCGAAAATCTCCAAATTTCCTCTTTGATTCTCATAAATTTGATGTTAAATCTAGTATATAATCAAGAAATATAGTTGAAAATTAGAATTACTTACCCAATGGTTATAGATGAAACTCCTCTCTCCAAGTCACCTCCTACCAAGTATAGGGTTCTAAAATGAGAGAAAATGAGATGAAATCTCTATTTCCAGCCCTTTTATTTAGTTGCAAGTGTCGCAATTGCGACACACTGTTCGCAATTGGGAACCCTCACAATTGCGAAGAAGGTCTCGCAATTGCGGCTACTGACATACATAGGAGATGTGGGAATTGCGACACAGGTCTGCCCTCCTCGCAAATGTGTCCCCCCCATCATGTTCGCAATTGCAAAGCTGGTGTCCACAATTGCCACAACTTCAGCACCAGTACACCAGCAACCTGTATTTAGGTCCAAACATTTCCAAAACACATCTGAAACTCACCCGAGCCCTCGGGGCTCCAAACCAAACATCCACATAAGTTTAAAATACCATAAAAATTCGCTCGCATGAAAATAACATCTAGAAGTACGAATCGGACTTCAAAACGCATGAATTTCAAAGAAAAGTTCAAGAACCTCTAGAATTGCAACTAATCGTCTGAATCCTATCAAACCAACTCTGAGTGACACCAATTTTGCAAAAAAGTTCTAAATAGCAAAATGGACCTATTTCAACTCCCAAAATCAAATTCCGAACCCGATAGCCAAAAGTAAGCCTACGGTAAAAAATTTAAAAAACTTCTATACCTCAAATTGCCAACTTTCGGCAAAACAAGTCAAATCAACTTAGGGACATCCGAATTCGATTACGAGCATACGCCCAAGTCTAATATCACGATTCGAACCTACCGAAGCAATCAAACTACCGTTCCGGGATCTTTTTCACAAAATTCAAGCATTGGTCAATATTTATTACTTAGGCCTCCAAGCCAAGAACCAAAGGGTCCAAATCAACCCAAAACCTTTTCAGAACGAAACTAACCAACCCTGCAAGTAATAAAACCACAAATACACATATGTGAAGAATCAAAAGGGAAACGGGGCTCAAATACACAAAATGACCGATCGGTTTGTTACATTCTCCCCCTCTTAAAACAAACGTTTGTCATCGAACGTGCATAGAAACAAACCTGAAGTGACGAAAAGATGAGGATAACAACTCCGCATGTCGTGCTCGGTCTCCCAGGTTGCTTGCTCGACCGAATGACCCCTCCATTGAACCTTCACTAAAGCAATATTATTTGACCTCAACTTTCGGACCTGCCTATCCAAGATGGCCACTGACTCCTCAACATAAGACAAATCCTTGTCCAATTGGACTAAGCTGAAATCTAATACATGTGATGGATCACCATAATACTTCTGGAGCATGGAAACATGGAACACCGGGTGAACTGCCGATAAGCTGGGTGGCAATGCAAGTTTATAGGCTACTCCACCGACTCTCTCATGGATCTCAAAAAGACCAATAGACCTAGGGCTCAACTTGTCATTTTTTCTGAACCTCATCACACCCTTCATGTGAAACCTGGAGTAGAACTCTCTCTCCCACCATAAATGCTATATCACGAGCCCTCTGATCAGCAATTTGTCTAGATTGTGTTGTACGAAGCCGATCCTGAATCAACTTGATCTTCTTTAAGGAATCCCAAACCAAATCGGTGCCCAAAAACCTAGTCACCTGGCTCAAACCAACCAAATGGAGAACGACATCGTCTCCCATATAGGGCCTCAAAAGGAACCATATGAATACTCGATTAGTAGCTGTTATTGTAGGAAAACTCTAAAAGCAGTAAGTACTGATCGCATGAACCCCCGAAATCCATAAAAAATGCACGTAGCATATCCTCTAAGATCTGAATGGTGCGCTAGGATTGCCCGTCTGTCTGGGGGTGAAATGTTGTACTAAACTCAACCCGTGTGTCTAACTCACGCTGCACGACTCTTCAAAAATGCAATGTAAACTGCCAGCCTCGATCGGAGACAATAGACACAGCATATCGTGGAGACGAACAATCTCACAGATATATATCTGAGCCGGTTGCTCTGAGGAATAGGTGTCACCACTGGAACGAAATGTGCCAATTTGGCCAGCCTCTCCATAATAACCCATACTGCGTCAAATGTTTTCAAAGTCTATGGGAGACTAATAGCGAAATCCATGGTAATACACTCCCACTTCCACTCAGGAATCTCAACTCTCTGAAGCAAACCGTCCGGCCTCTGATTCTCGTACTTCACTTGTGGACAGCTCAATCACCGAGCCACATACTCCAATATATATTTCTTCATTCTCCTCCACCAATAGTGTTTCCTCAAATCCTGGTACATCTTAGCGGCACCCGGATGAATGGAGTACTGCGAACTATTGGCCTCCTTAAGGATCAACTCACACAACCCATCCATATTGGGCACACATAGCTGGCACTGCATCCACAACACCCCATCATCTCTGATAGAAACCTCCTTGGAATTGCACTGATGTAACGTGTGCTTAAGGACAATCAAATGGGGATCGTCATACTGACGCTCTCTGATGCGCTCATACAAGGAAGACCGAGAAATCACACAAGCAAGAACCCAGCTGGGCTCCAAAATATCCAGCCTTACAAAATGATTGGCTAAAGCTTGAACATCCATGACTAGTGGCCTCTCTGCTGCCAGTAAGTATGCTAAGCTACTCATGCTCTCCGCCTTTCTACTCAATGCATCGGCCACCACATTGGCTTTCCGGGGATGATACAGAATAACGATATCATAGTCTTTCAGCAACTCTAACCATCTCCGCTACTGCAAGTTAAGATCCTTCTGCTTGAACAAATGCTAGAGACTCCGATAGTCTATAGAGACCTCACATGGAATGCCGTACAGATATTGCCTCCAAATCTTCAATGTGTGAAAAATAGCTGCCAATTCCAAATCGTGCATCGAATAATTCTTCTCATGAACCTTCAGCTACCGAGACACATATGTAATTACCCTACCGTCTTGCATCAACCCCGCGCCAAGCCCAACACATGACGTATCACAATACACAGTGTAAGACCCCAAACCCGTGGGCAACACCAATACTACGGCTATAATCAATGCAGTCTTGAGCTTTTGAAAGCTCTCCTCACACTCCTCGGACCATCTGAAACGAGCACCCTTCTGGGTTAATCTAGTCAAGGGTGCAGCAATGTATGAGAAACCCTCTACAAAACGACGATCATATCCGGCCAACCCAAGGAAACTCTGAATCTCAGTAGATGAAGACGGTTTGGGACAACTCTAAACTACCTCAATCTTCTTCAAATATACCTTGATCCCCTCACTAGACACCACATGACAAAAAAACATCACTGAATCATGGCAGAACTCACACTTGGAAAATTTTGCACATAACTTCTTCTCCCTCAAGATCTGGAGCATATCCTCAAATGCTATTCATGATCCCCCCGGCTGTGAGAATACACCAAGATGCCATCAATAAATACGATGACGAATGAGTCAAGATACGCCTGGAATACACTGTTCATCAGGTGCACAAAATACTGCTGGGCCATTGGTAAACCCAAATGACATCACTAAAAACTCGTAGTGATAATAACAAGTCCTGAAAGCGATCTCCGGGATATTTGAATACCGAATCTTCAGCTGATGATACCCTAACCTCAAATCAATCTTTGAAAACACTCTAGCACCGTGAAGCTAGTCAAATAAGTCATCAATGCGCGGTAGTGGGTACCTGTTCTTCACTGTAACCTTGTTCAACTGCCTATAATCGGTACACATCCGTATTGTACCATCCTTCTTCTTCAAAAAACAGAACTGGAGCACCCCAAGGTGAAACACTCGGCCGGATGAACCTTATCTAGCAATTCCTGAAGTTGTTCTTTCAAATTCTTCAACTCTACTGGTGCTATACGATATGGTGGAATAGAAATTGGTTGAATGCCCGGCGTCAAGTCAATACCAAAATTGATATCCCCGTCAGGTGGCATGCTCGGTGGGTATGATGGAAATACATCTGGGAAGTCTCTCACTACCGGAACTGACATGACGGTAGGAGTATCAGCACTAACGTCTTTCACAAAGGCTAGATATGCCTTGCACCCCTTCTCAACCATTAACCGTGCCTTAAGAAAGGACACAACCATGATAGGAATATAATCCAATGTACCCCTCCACTCCAACCGCAAAAAACATGGCATAGCTAATGTCATGGTCTTCGCGTGACAGTCCAAAATAGCATGACAGGGAGACAACCAATCCTTACCTAAGATCACATCAAAGTCTACCATATTGAGTAGCAACATATCAAATCTTGTCTCATAGCCACCGATAGTGACTAAACACTACTGATAAATGCAGTCTACAACAATAGAATCTCCCACAGGCGTAGACATATATACATGAGCACTCAAAGAATCACATGATATATCCAAACACGGAGCAAAGTAAGAGAAACATATGAATAAGTGGAGCTCGGATCAAATAAAACTGAGACATCCTTATGACAAATCGAAACTATACCTGTGATGACCGCGTCTGATGCAACCACCTCAGTCCTACCTAGGAAAGCAAAGAATCTGGCCTGGTCTCCCCCTCTACGGCGACCTCTACCCGCTTAGCCTCCATCCCTGGCTGGTAGTGCAGGTGGAGCGATAACTGGAGCTGCATCCATGGCCTGTGAACCCTGTGGACCCGATGGAATCTGTGGAGCCTGTGTAGTCTGTGGTGGTGCACCCCTCCTAAGTCTGGTATATATCCTCATCATATGTCTGGTGTCACCACACTCAAAGCACTCTCTCGGTAGGCGCGGCTGTTGAAATTGACTCTGGCCTAGTTGGCTGGACTGACCGCTGAAAGCACCCCGTGCAAGAGGTGCACTTGACATGGCTGAGCAAAACGGGCAACCTGAGACCTCAAAATAGCCAGAGCACCGCTAGAAGTTGAAAGTGCTGAATGAACTAGGAAGCTTACATAGCCTCTGCCTTGACAGGCTGCAACTGGAGCGCGGGCACAACTATATCCTCCAAAATCTCGAGGCCTCTTGGCCTCCCTTTCCTCTCTCTCACGGATCTGTATACTCTCCAACCTCCGTGCGATATCTACCACCTACTAAAATGGGGTATCCGTCTCCAACTCTCGAGCCATGCTGAATCTAAGACCATAGTTGAGACCCTCGATGAATCTGCGGACTCTCTCTCTGACTGTAAAAATCAAGGCAGGTGCATGTCGGGACAACTCACTGAATCTGATAGCATACTCTGACACTGACATAGTCCCCTAAAGTAGCTGCTCAAACTCTGCGCTATGCATCCCGAAGGGTCTGTGGAATAGACTCTCTTAAGAACACCTCTGATATATAATACATATTTAGATGGAAATATCATAAATATAAATAATTGTACTGCTTAAAAGAACATTTATACCTTAAATTGATTGAATATTTGCTCCTTCAGTGAGAATGGGAAATCACTCTAAGTCTCATAAGGGCCATCATAAAGCTTTTTGGTGGCTTGGGTGATTATCCTTGTAGTAATATTACTAGGGATGAACCTGCAATTTAATTAAAAAAATACATTAATATCTTAGTAAAACTGTACAAAACAATAAACATAAAAATAATAAATAACTCTTACCCATCACCCTCAGGGACTATGATGATCCTGCCATATTGATCATAATGAATCTCCTCGTCATCATTAGCATCACCGTTCGAAGCATGTATATCAGAGGCATGTGTGGAAAGTGTAGGGGGGTCAGAGCTAGTATCTCGCAGGCGAAGGCCTGAAAATGGATGGAGTCCAAGATGAAGATGACTGCGATATAGCTGTATGGGCCGCAAGGGGACGTGACACTAATAGTTGTGACCCGAGTGGCTGTGACACTGATGCCTGTGATCCATGTGGATGTGACATGGATCGATGCGGCCCATGCGATGCCGGGTGGTCTTCTATTTTCAAAGTGCCATCTCATATGAGGAGCAGAACTCATCGACGCATATAACCTCTTTAACCTAAGTATAAGAGGTAAATAATGCATCGACTTGATAGCGACCATCTTCCCGCTGGAAAGCCTTTTGAAACGAGGCTTTTCGCAAAATTTACAACTGTCCAAAGCTGCATCATCTTTATATTATAACATGCAACCATCTTCAAACAATCAATTCTCATTGACGAAAGTCCTAACTTAGAAACTAATCTCTTTGCCTTATAGAAATCAATAGGTAATTCGATATCACGGTCAACTAGTTCATGCATAAGGTCAATGAAAGAGTCCATAGCTCCTTGAGAAATATTCCAATCAGATTTCATACTTAGTAATCTAACTGCAACAGACAACTCAGAGTGCGGACTTCCGTTACGTAGTGGACGACTAGCTTCCTCTAATTGTTCATAAAAATGTTTTGCCTCATCATTAGCAGTTTGTTCAACATTTTCATTGGAATCACCCCCTAAGTGCATCCCAAAAGCATCCGCAACCATATGATGAATTCTAGAATCACGATTTGTATTCTCCACCGACCTACTATTTTCACCCACAACCATGTTATGAAATATCCCATGGCTACCATCGATCTCTCCATGATTAGTCCACACAAAGTAATTTTCTATAAACCCCCTTCTATAAAGATGATGCTTAACTTCCTCCGGTTTTCCAAACTTCATACAGTCGCACCTAACACAATGGCACCTAATTACTCCTTCAATTAAGTATGGTGGAAGTGACATTGCATGTCTAATAAAGTCATCCACCCCTTCTACAAAATCCTCCCTCAATCCCTGTCGATTAGGATAATTCCTATTGTACATCCAAGTACGATGTTCCATCTATACAAATAAAATAATAGAAAATTAATTTAATTAATTCATATCCTAATCTTTTTCTAGTTAATTAATTTCATATCCTAAAATTTCAATTCATATCCTAAATTTTTAATTTACAAACTAAAAGTTCAATTTATAAACTAAAAGTTCAATTCATATCTTAAAAGTTCAATTTATAAACTAAAAGTTCAATTCATAAACTAAAAGTTCATATCCAAAAAGTTCAATTCATATACTAAAATTTCAATTCATATCCAAAAGGTTCAATTCATAAACTAAAAGTCCAATTCATATCCTAAAATACTCAATTTATAAACTAAAAGTTCAATTCATATCCTAAAATTTCAATTTATAAACTAAAAGTTCAATTCATATCCAAAAAGTTCAATTCATAAATTAAAAGTTCAAATCATATTCTAAAATTATAATTTGTAAACTACAAGTCCAATTCATAAACTAAAATTCCAATACATAAACTAAAAGTCCAATTCATATCCTAAAAGTTCAATTCATATCCTAAAATTTTAATTTGTAAATTAAAAGTCAAGTCCAATTCATAAATTAAAGTCCAATTCATACCCTAAAGGTTCAATTCATATCCTAAACCCTAGATTCTAACTAAACTATCAAGACAACACAAAATATAATTCAAATCTAACTAAACTAAATTCAACACTAATTAAACTAATTAGTTATAAAATTAATTAACAAAACTAATTTAAACAAGACCTAAACCCTAATCCTTAAAAAATACAATGTTCAAAGAATTGAAACACTAATTGAAACAATAAACTACAATACATCAAATACTGTAACACACACACTAGAAATAACAAAGCTTGAAGGTTATAATTCTAACCTTGATTTTTTTTAGGTGGAGAAGGAGAGAGAGAGGGGCGATAGTGCTGGTGGCCAGCGAGCAGTGGGCGGCGAGGCGGCGAGGCGGCAGCGAGCAACGGGCAGTGGTGGCGCGGGGTGGGGGATGGGATTTGGGTGACTGAAATTTTGGGAAAATAAGAGAGAGTTGGGAAATTTTGGGAAAATAAGAGAAAGGGAAAACCCCAGTTTTGTCTCTGAAAATTAGAAAAGCGACCAAAAATAGCGACCAACGTTGGTCGATAACTAAAAATTTTAAATTGAAAATAGCGACCAACGTTGGTCGCTATATTATAGTCTATTATATATATTACGTGTATTATATATATACTAAGTGTATAGTATAGTTTATTATATATACTACGTGTATTATATATACTAAGTCTATTATATATACTTAAATGCATAGTATAGTGTGTGTGTGTGTGTGTGTGTGTGTGTGTGTGTATAGATATAGCTTAGTTAATGAAATATATAAATATATATATATATATATATATATATTGATATAAGTCGAGACGTTTTAATTTATTGCTAATATATATACATGCATATGAGTAGGTTATAAGTCGATGAATCAATTTACAAGTATATTAATGTCTAAAAGAACCCGTCCCTGTGTTCTGAGCGCTTCA
>MCJB01014536.1:171611-194353 GCA_002018475.1 Nicotiana obtusifolia
CCCCCCCGCATTGACCATTCATTCGGATGTTTATTTCTTAAGTGAGTCCTAATTTTACCCGTCCCACCTTCATTATCCCCAGTTTCAAAAAACTCACTCCATTCCACGAAGACCACATACGGCCGTCTAACTTTCAACTTTCTTTTGCGCAAATTATCACACCTCAGATCTGTGGTTACGTTTAACCGGGACTCTAGTAGGAGGTACAGAAGGCAAGTCAGACTGAACTTCATGTGGACTAGCCTGAAATTCATATGGTTCTTCTAAATTAACCTCAGTTTCATAGTTATATTGTGCTTTTATGTGTTGAGAATCAAGTGGATTATTAGAGCTAAAATCATGATAATATTGAGAATCATCTATGTGTTGACTAGAACTACCAGCAATTCCTTTACCCCTATTTCCCCAACGACCACGTTCCCGCCCCCCACAACTAGTTCCAATTGAACCTCTTTGAGACATGATTGTAGCAAATAAAATAAATATATGACAAAAATATAATAAAAGAGTAGGAAGTAGGAACGACCAACCAAATATAACCGTATAATTGAGGTGAAGTTGAAACTTGAACCTTCACTTGATAGCAACTCCAATTAAAACATGATAAAGAAGCAAAATTGTATAATTTACACAAATAGCCAAAGTAGCAAAATAGTAATATTATAGAGAGTTTGAGAGAATTGGATGAATTGTGTGAAATATATGATGAAATAATGGGGTATTTATAGGAAAAGAAAATAGTTAGGGGTGGTTATGGGGTGAAAATGACCGTTTTTGGCCGTTAGACAACGGCTATTAGTTCAATAGAGCCGTTGCCAATGGCTAGTTTTAAACTGTCAGTTTTTTTTTATTTATTTCCGAACCAGTCCGGTCCCGTCCGGTTCCGGCCTTTTTTTGTACCAGTTTATCCGGCTTCAAAACGACAAACCGTCCCGCTACGGGACCTGCACTCCAAAACAATAAATGTTTTGATTTCTACCGGGCCGATTTCCGGTTCGAAACCGATCCAGTCCGGTGTGAATCGGACCGTTAGCCACTCTAAGGACATCTCTCTAGCTCTCTCTCTCCCTTTTCCTCACATGGTCTCCTACTTTTTCTTTTATTTTTCTAGGGTTTTAAGGGAAGGGGGGAGATAAAGGGACGGTGGATGAGCAACAGCATGTAATTTCAAGACTTGACCGAACCAAAGCAGACTATACTCTAGTTTGTATTTAATTACTATTATTTGGAGATTATATCTACTCTTTCGTTGTAAGTATCCAATATATATAATTCGCTCTTTTTCTTCTTCTTTTATTTTTTATTTTTAAATAGACTTTCTGAAATTGTAGCCTAAGGACATTAATACAAGTTTATGTTTTGTGGAAATGACAAATAGGTTGATACGAAGCGTCTCTTAATTTCTTTCTACCACAAACTTTTTCTTTTTTATATACAGAAGGTATTACTTTCAAAAGAGCTTCCTCACCAGTAACATCCCTAGCTTCTGCTTTTTCTTGCTAAGACATTCGTTACCAAATTTAGTTTATCAAAGTTAAAAACTCGTCAATTTTTTGAAAGAGCAGTCCGGTGCATAAAATATTCCGTATTTATGTAGGGTTCGGATAAAGTAGAAGTCCAAGGGGTGTAATATAGACGGAATACCCTAATGCAAGCATTAATGGCAACTTCCACGGTTCGAAGCCATACCTATAAATTGCACGGAGACTAGAATCTCGTCAATTTCTGTTGATAAGAATTTTGTATTAACAATATCCATTTTTTGTTCAAATCGTCGATAATTACATCAAGTTGGAGAAAACATGAATTCCGTCATGGCTCGTGGATTTATTCTCATAGAAAAGATAGGGAACAGCGGAGCTATATATATAAATGTATGTGTATATACACTTCATTTTGTTGGTTGTGATAGTTGATGTCTACAGAACTTTACCTTTAATTACAACTGCATTAAAGTAGAACTGCCAACTATTTATAGGGCTGAGGATCCAATATACTTTTATATCATAGAAAAAAAAAAAAAACAATAAAAATGAAAACCTAGCTGCGAGTAGGCTATCTCTAGGGGTGTCAAATGGATGAAAGGGGTTAGGTTTATATTAATTGAAATTGATAAAATCAATAAATAAATCATGTTTTTGGACAAAAAAATCCAGTCATAATCAAACCCGTTCAAATTATGCGTGAATCAAAACGGATTCATCAATAGATCACATAACACAATCCGTCGAAATATTTACCATTTGGAGTTTGGATGGATGTGCTAGTTACCATTTAAAGGGTCAAAAACTCAAAACTACTACACTAACTATTTTATGCTTAACCGTATATTCTGGTTCAGAGAATTCTTCTTCTTCACAGAATTCTATTGGTAGAAGATTTTCTGCACATTCTGCTATTCCTCCATGCAATTAGGAAGAGTTTTTGTATTTCTCAAGCTTTCCCGCCAGCTGTATTTATGTGCTATATGAGGTAAGGAGAGAACTTGATCGATAAAGGCAAGAACTATCGGGTAAGAGCCTTAATGTCCGGAGGTCGCTTCGCTTGACTTCTGGACCAAGAATAATCATGATTTGAGCAAGTGTTTTGAAATATAGCGTGCATATGTATGCTAAAATGAAGCCACTTAACTTTTTTCTTAAATCGATGAAAAAAAAAAATCTTTGTTTATAAACCGCAGACCAGTTCAAGAAACCGGCAATTCTTTTGAACATAAGAAATATATTAACTATAAAAGAAAAGAATCGATCTAGTTGTTCCTTATGTTAGGATATACTATAAATCATTTGTATTGTTATAGTATTCTTTTGGAACAATTATTTATTCATTTATTAAATTCAATAACGTTTTATTTTAAATAGATCATGTGTTTATCTGTGTGTCCTTTGCTTATATAGTAGATGATTTAGCGTATAAAGTTTAGCTTATACACGAAAGATTAAATCATCAGTTCTTAAAAGTCATAAAGCTTTTGTTCACAATCTAATGATGGAATTGGACAAACATCGGAATGGTTGTAGCACAAGATCAAATATAACTTATGTTGATTATGTGAATGGTTTAATTCCGACTTCCTATGCTAGTACATTATGTATGTATTGAATGGATCAAGTCGAGATAAATATTTTATACTGACTTAATAAAATAATTTCTCTAGTCCATTCAATGTATTTATACTCTTAATCTTGATATAAATATTATTAGTTGTGTGTGTCATTTATTGTTTTGATTTATTAAAAGGCGAGATTCTTTCGTGGGTCGATAAGCCTGGTAAATTGGACAATAATGATATACATTGACGAAGTAATAATTAGTTGATAGAATCCTTGTCTCGGCTTTTGAGATTGATGATACTCCTTTATGAAAGCTTATAAGTTTTCATGTGTAAATCCGGTCGGTGAATTTTGTATCAGACCCATGAAATAAGTTAATCGAAAGTATAAAGGAAGTAATCAATAAATTATATTGTTAGTAATTTAATTTGATTGATTAGTAATTAAATCTTAACATGGGGAGTTAAATAACGTTTTATGAAAGAATCTCGAAATTGAACTAAGGAGTGCAATTACGAGTTTTTAGTGGAATAATTCGTACTTTATTATGGTTCCATAATAGGGAGCCTTATTAATTAAATTCTATGGTCCCTACTGTGCCTAAATAATAGGAAATAAATGAAACCTCTCCTTTGTGAAAAAAGAAAACCCAACAGGTTTTGGAAAAGGGTTTTACCCTAAAACACATGCCTATATATACCTCATATAGGGCTGGCCGTTTTTGACACACGTTTTCCTTGGAATTTCGCCCACCCGAAATTCTTTCTTTCTGGATATTATTTGGATAACACAGTAGAAGACTGTGGAACGTTCTTTTGGAGGTTGTGGTCTTGCTACTCTGGAACTGGAGACCAAGATTAATCTGCTTTGTTCACGCTTCAAGAGGTAACTCGTATAATCTCTATATGTGCTAATTGTTTAATTTACACGTGAATATGATACTGAAATTGCTTTCCCTGTGATATATAATCCAACAATTAGTGTCAGAGCCTACTCACGTCTAATTAGATAATTAGGATGAACATGAAATAAGAACATCATGTTAATATGCTAGTTTTGAATTACATGCGAGCATTATCTTTATAGTAAAACTGCAATGCTTTATGCATGAATATTTGTTCCGAGAATTTTGATTATTCTGGAAACCATGCAATATCTGTTTATTATTGGTGAAATTTAATTCGAATAATCTGAAAATTTCATTAATCCGAGGAAAACGCAAAAGCTCCTATTTGGCCGAATTGGTTAGAAAATCGGAGGTAACATGTTGACGGACTCCGATTGACCTGAAATTTGATAGGTCCATGCGAAATGGCTCAGTGGCCAATACTCATGAGCTTTGCTCATGTTGTAAGCTATTTTTCGAGCATTCAGGGTCGTTTAGATGGTGTTTTGGGCGTTTTTCTAATTTTTTTAGAATTTTTTAAATTTTTTTTTAAGGTTGTTTTTAATCCAGTGGTGGTAGGGATAGTTCTCTATGGACTCCAGGGTTAAATTCTAGTGATATAACGAATTTACACGTTGACGTAGGTCTTCTTCCATATCGGATAAACTCATTATAGGTAATCACTAGGTAATACTAGTTGTCGTTTACTTGTAGTTACTCTCCATCTGAGTATGCATGTTGATTCAGTGGGACTAGTATCTTTAATGTTGATGTTCACTTGACTTAAATTAACAGTTTACTCTCCATCTGAGTAAGGCCTGTTCAAATTCATGGAGTGAATAATCTATCGTTACATATCTATATTGCAAGAATATCTCTTTTCCCATCGAAACTTGTTGTTCAAGGTGAGTGGATTATATGTATATAGTGTGTTTGAATTTTAATATTCAGTAAAACATGATTTATTTTGATCTATTTGTTTAATTGTCTCTCAGATTAACCATGACTGCTTTCAATCCCCTTACTGCTATTCTTACTCAAAAGAAACTTGAGGATCCGACTTATATTGATTGAAAACGAAACTTGGATTGTCCTAATTACTGAGGAGTACAAATTTGTACTTGATGAGGTGTGTCCAGAAAAACCTGGAGAAGATGCTACGGATGATGAACAGAAAGCGTACCAAAAATGGGTTAAGGCTTATGAGATGGTGCGGTGTTACATTCTGGCATCTATGTCAAATGTTCTACAACATCAGTATTAGTCTATGGAGTCTGCTTATGACATTCTGGAAAATCTCAAAAAGATTTTTGGAGATCAGAATCGTGTGGCTAAGCAGACTGCCATGAAAGCTCTTCTGAATACCAAAATGGTTGAAGGTTTATGTATTAGGGACCATGTTCTAAAGATGATGAGTCTTCTGAATAAACTGGAGGTCCTTGGAGCTAACATTGATAAGGATATGCAGGTTGAGATTATCCTGCAGACCCTACCTGATAGTTTTCAGCAGTTTCGCCTTAATTATAATATGAACAAAATGGATTTGTTACTTGCGAAATTGCTGAATGAGCCGCAGTCGGCAGAGATGATTATCAGGCAGCAAGCTCCTCCTGTGGCACTGAATTTTGAGATAGGTTCTTCTTCTAAGCCGAGAGGCGGACAGAAGAAGAAAAAGGCTCAAAAACCCTCTCTTGGAGGCGCAACTGCTGGTGTGAAAAAGCCTAAGGGCAAGTGTTATCACTGCAAGAATCATGTGCATCATAAGAAACAATGTCCGACTTATTTGGCCAAGCTGAATAATAAACCAGGTGATTTACATCTACTTGTCGTTGATACTCTTTTAGCGCTGTTTCTACCATGTCATGGTGTGTAGATTTGGGAGCCACTAATCATGTATGCACTTATTTGCAGGGGTTTCAGGTAACACGACGATTAAGTAGAGGAGAAATCAATGTTTATCAAGCAGAGGGTTCGGCAGCCCTAGCTTTAGCATTAGGAAATATTAATATTTCATTTGGTAGTAATAGAGTATTAACTTTAATGGACACATTATATGTACCTTCCATTAGAAGGAATTTAATTTCGGTTCCTAGCGCTATGAGAGATGGTTATGACATTAATTTTCATGATATTGGTAAGTGTTATTAGTCATAGTAAGTGATATCTCTCTTCAGCTACATTGACTGATGGTCATTTTATTGTTGATTCTATTCCTAAACCATTACAGCCTAAAGAACTGAATTATATTAATTTACCAAATAAGAGAAAACGTTCTTTTGAATTGAGTGAAACATATTTATGGCACTTGTATATGGGTCATAATAAATCTGAATAAAATTTTAAGGTTGGTTAAGAATGGACCTTTAAGTTCATTAAAAGTGGATGCACTACCAACTTGTGAATCTTGTTTAGAAGAAAAAATGACAAAATGAAATTTCCCCTCAAAAGGAAATCGAGCAAGTGATAAATTAGAGTTAATTCATTCTGATTTGTGTGCTCCAATGAATGTCCAAGCAAGAGGTGGTTTTGAGTATTTTGTGACTTTCACATATGATTATTCAAAGTATGGATATATTTATTAGTTGCGTCAAAAGTCTGAATGTTTTGAAAAGTTCAAAGAATTTAGATAGAGACTGAAAAGCGACATAATAAATATATCAATACACTACGATCTGATCCTGGTGGATAGTACCTCTCTGCGAAATTTATTAGTTACTTATTAGAATGTGGAATTCCCTCTCAATTATCTGCACCTGGAACACCACAACAAAATGGTGTAGCTGAAAGAAGAAATAGGACTCTTATGGAAATAGTTAGATCAATGATGAGTTATTCTAGTTTGCCTTCGTCTTTTTGGGGACATGCCTTAGAAAAAACAAATTACGTTCTGAATTTGGTTCCTTCAAAGTCAGTACCTTTGACCCCTACAGAATTGCGGACTAGGCGCCAGCCTAGTCTGCGGCATATTCCAGTTTGGGGTTGTCCGGCACATCTGCTAAAAGGGAAAAACTAATAAATTGGAGGCGAGAACGGATGTATGTGTGTTTGTGGGTTATCCAAAAGGGACGAAAGGTGGTTTATTCTATTGTCCTAAAGAAAAGAAGGTAATTGTTAGCACAATGCTAAGTTTCTTGAAGAGGACTATTTGATGAACCATATTCCTAGAAGTAAACTTGTTTACAGGAACTTAGAAAAGGAATAGAAACTCAGTCATCTAAAAAATAAAACGACCAGATGCAAACCCGAAAGTCAATTTTGACATATCATTGCATTTTAGTAGTGGGAGAAATGTCAATAGACTTGATGTCCCACAAGAACAAGTGCCCGAAGTCATACTACCACAAAGTAGTGGGAGTTATGTTGAGAAAACTACACAACGGGATGAAGTCGTTAATATCCCTGTGTATAGCATGGGGACTCAGGTTCCTGATAATGATGTGGTTCAACCACAAGATCATAATGGTGTAGTTGCAACTAATGTAGTGCGTAGTCGTTGTGGGAGAGAAATAAGACAACCAGTTCGTTATACGCTCTTGGGAGATCCCTAAGGAGCCAACTATCGAACCTGTCAATTATGACCAAGCACTACATGATAAAGATGCTGATAAGTAGGTTGCTGCTATGAAATCAGAGATGGGGTCTATGTACTCTAATCAAGTCTGGGATCTTGTAGAACCACCTGATGGGGTTAAACCCATTGGATGCAAGCGGATCTATAAGAAAAAAAGAGGTGCAGATGGAAAAGTGCAAACTTTTAAAGCAAGGCTTGTAGCGAAAGGGTTTACTCAAAAAGAAGGGATCGATTATGAGGAAACTTTCTCGCTGGTAGCCATGCTTAAGTCTATTAGGATTCTTTTATCCATTGCTGCTCATTATGATTATGAGATTTGGCAAATGGACGTCAAGACAACTTTCCTTAATGGAAGTCTAGATGAGTGCATTTATACGATGCAACCAGACGGTTTCGTGGAAAGTGGAAAGGAACATATGTTGTGCAAGCTTAAAAGGTCCATTTATGGACTGAAACAAGCATCTAGGGCATGGAACACTTGCTTTGACAAGGCGATTAAAACTTTTGGCTTTGATCAATGTCTTAACGAGTCTTGTGTATACAAGAAGTGGGATGGGGACAAAGTGGCATTTCTAATCTTATATGTAGATGACATATTGCTCATAGGAAATAATGTGGGCATGTTGGGTTCAGTTAAGCAGTGGTTGTCCACGCACTTCGATATGAAAGATTTGGGAGAAGCGGCTCATATCCTTGGATCACGCTCTTGCGAGATCGCAAGAAAAGGATATTAGGCTTATCTCAGGCCCTTTATTGACACAATACTGTCCAGGTTTAGCATGCATGATTTCAAGAAAGGATTTTGTCCTTTCAGGCACGAAATTGCTCTATCTAAAGATCAGTCTCCTAAAACTGATGAAGAGATAGAAAAGATAAAGACGGTCCCTTATGCGTCTGCTGTGGGGAGTCTGATGTTATCACGACTCAAAATCCACTATAGGTCGTGATAGTGCCTAACGATGCCATCATGCAAGCCAACGGTGATTGATCAACTTAACTGCTCATATTTATTACTTGAAATCATAATTCCCATTAATTAAATAGTGTAAAATGAAAATTCCAGGGTGAAATAATAACAATTACGTGAACTACCATACTAACATCCAGTAGGAACCCCCAAAACCCGGTGTCACAAGTGCATGAGCTTCAATTAGGAAATATAATAAAATACATCTGTCTGGAATACAAGTTAGACAGGAGAACATAAATAACGCTGATGGAGACTCTGTATGTTGCGGATCGTAATATAGAATACAGCTCACCGTAAGTCCCCGCAATAGTTGCGCCTCTGCGCCAAAGAGACCACCAAAAATGTAAACCTGCACAATAAGTGCAGAAGTGTAGTATGAGTACGTAAATCAACGCGTACCCAGTAAGTATCTAGCCTAACCCCGAAGAAGTAGTGACGAGGGGTCGACATCGACACTTACTAGTGATCCAATAAATCATGTTAGTAAGAAGTAAACAAGTATGAGGAAGAGTAAATAAACGGTACAAACCAATATAAATATGAGGTACAATCCTCCTCTGAACGGTAAACTCAAGCTCTCAATTAGCAGTTACCTCCTCAACCAGAGTATATATAAAATGGACCTCACCAGATAGGTTGTCACAGCTCAAATCAGGAAAAAAACACATAGATATGCTAATTTCTTATCAAATATTACGCACGACGCTGCCGAGGCGAATGTCCCGGTCCATAAGAGTGTTTTCTAAAAATGCCGCGGTGAATGACCCGATCCCATCATAATGTGTGCACTGCCGAGGGTCGAACGTCATGAACCATAGATGCATCTATTAAATTGTCGGGACGAACGACCCGCTCCCATAAGAGTGTGATCCATGATCCTGCCGAGGCGAACGGCCCGATCCCATTAGAATAAGACGCTTTAACAGATCCCTGACCCTACTTACGAATAAACGTGTAAGTTATGAACTTTAAGAAAAACCTTGCGATAAATACGCACAATGCAAGAGAAATTAATAAGGGAAGCACAAATTATTCAGCGGATTATCAAGTAGCTCATCACATCTCTACAATAGCGAGTCTATCACCCCATGTAAGTCTAATCTCAAGTCATAACGCGAAATAAAGGAATGTAAACGAGCAAAGATGACTCAAATTGTACAATTATAGCATGGCGTGAACCTAAGCCTACCAGACATAATCAGGAATTCTAGCATACGCATGGACACTCGTCACCTCATACGTGCGTAGCTCCTATAACATGCAACACATAAGAATATAACACATACGGGGTAATTTCTCCCTCACAAGATTAGACAGGAGACTTACTTCGCTTCGAAGTTCCAAAAACGGCTCCAACGACTCTCTAACACCTCAAACCAAATGCCCATAGATCCGAACTAGTCAAAAAATCATCAAAAACCAAGAAAAATGTACTCCAATATCATAATTAATTTATTTATAACAATTCTCAACTCCGCTTGAAAAGTCAATAAAGTCAACCCTCCGGCTCATGTGCCCAAATTCCAAAAATTATTGAAAATAAATATTATTCATAACTCATATGACTCTATATCCGGAAAATCATCCAATTTCGTCCATGAACCGACCCTCAAATCAAGGATTTACTATTTCTCTACATGAGGATCAAAATCCTAATTTTTACAATGCAAACACGGATAAAAATAATAACAAACGGAAATAATATTTGAGAAACATCAACATAAAGGTTAGATATTTACCCTCTTGTTGAGACGAGAACAACGCCATGAAAATCACTTTAAACGGAGCTCTAGAACTCAAGATAGACCTAAAATACTAAAATTCTCGGTTTAAAACACTGTCCAGATGATTTTTCTTCATCACCTTCGCGGGAGACCTTCGCGTTCGCAAAGAGCAATTTATCGGGTTGACCGGTCAACCCTAAAATCCTTCTTCGTGTTCACGGAACCTCTCTCACGTTCGCGAAGAACAAAGCTTCACACCAAAAACTAGCAATTTTGTCCGACACAGATATGGGCATAACTGTCTCATACGACATCGGAATTTGACAATTCTTGTTGCTATGGCTCCGTAATTACGATACAGATCTAATGGTTTAGTCTAATCACAAATCAAAGTTCGTTTTCTCAATATAGTTCCCATTATTCCCAAAGAAACAACGTCGAAACATCAAATAAGAGCGCGACACCATCCAAACACATCCGAAACACACCCGAGGCCCTCGGGACCCCGTCCAATCACACAAACCAGTCCCAAAACATAACACGAATCTACTCGAGGCCTCAAATCACCCAAAACAACATCAAAACCATGAATCGATGATCGAAACCTTCTTTAAACTTTCAAACATTCAAACTTCGACGAACACGTTTGATTCACACTTAAACATTCCATATTGACGTCAAACTTTGCGTGCAAGCCACAAATCATGATACGAACCTATTCCAAGGATCGGAACCTCAAACAGACATTGATAACATCAAAATCCACTTCAAACAAAACTTATGAAATTCTAAAACTTTCAAAATGCCAACTTTCCATAATAAGCGCCGAAATGCTCCCCGACCACTTGATACGCAAACCGAACACACGCCCAAGTCCAAAATTATCTTACGAACCTATTAGAACCTTCAAATCTCGATTCCGGGATCGTTTACTCAAAAGTCAAACCTCAGTCAATTCTCCCAACTTAAAGCTTCCGAAATTAGAATTTTTCATCAGAATCAACTCTGAACTTCCCGAAATTCGATTCTAACTACTCGTACAAGTCATAAAACATGAAGTGAAGCTACTAAAGGCCTCAAACCGCCGAGCAACGCACTAGAGCGCAAAATGACCGGTCGGGTCGTTACATTCTCTCCCATTTAAACATATGTTCATCCTAAAACATGCCAAGGACCGTTCCGGAGCTGTCCAAAATCACTGTTTAAAACCTCATGCACCTGCCCGTGCCACCACAACCCATGTGAGCACATTAGCTCAAGCCATACTAAAGATCCTCCCTATAACCTTAGCTAACAAGCCTTAGAACAAAATTCCAACATCCGGAATCCTCCACGAGACCCGATTCTAACATGCGAACACCGCATCAATCCCTACACACTATACCAAAACCTGATCATACACCTATGCTAAAATCACACCATGCACCACATAAGTCGTTTGCCCACAATAACATCCTCCGACCACAATAGCCAAAATTCCACGAATCCGATGCCTGTAATACACCTCATGACACATATAAGCCATGTTCCAACTCTCACAATTCTGCCTCGACGAAAGAGATGCGTAGAAACTCATTACTACATGCCAAATAAATAAATCATGGGGGTATCTCCACCTGACAATAATCATTGCCTCATCCTGAAATGAATAACGATATTTTTTTCTTTAATATACCCTACATAAATCTGATCGTACTGACCTCGGGTCTAATAACTTCGTCTCACCCAGTACAAGCTGCTCGGGCAATAAGCCACCTCACACAATGAATAAAATCTCATACAGCGCCATCGAAGCATCAACAAGCTACAACTTGAATATGACACATAAGGAAGAACGAACTCTGGAAAAGAACTACCCAGCACGCGTAATGAATAAAATAAGCGAAAAGATGCTATGAACCTTTATCATAGAATGAGAAACAAAATACACAGAAATAAGTATAGGGAACCATACTTAACATCTTATTGCTGCAGCGTGCAACCCGATCCAAGCATGACATCGCTGCGACGTGCAATCCGATCCAAACATGATACCGTTGCGGTGTGCAACCCGATCCAAACAACATACCCGTGGCAGCTTGCCACCCAATCCACACATTTTTTCCTACAAAATGCCTAAATATCGACCACAAGCACGCCAAGTACAAAAATACAACCTTGGGGAGACGGATAGCGCCACATGCTACAAAACTCAAGCAAAATAAGGTGCGATAAATGTCGTGCATCTCGAGAGCCATCTTTCTCATATAACACCACAAGCTACACGGGATCACAACACATGTGCAAATAATCAAGCCGTCATAACTCACATGGCACAATAGAGTATTACATGGAATAGCTGATGACGGGAATAACATCCAACGCTCGAAGACTCCTCTGCAAGCAATGCTATGTAGAACGAACACATCCGACCTAATGTAGAGCACACATTCACATTAGACCCACTAACGGATCCCAAGCCAGTTCTGATCATCCCATACTAAGCCAATAATCTTTCAAGGATCTACAATGGCCCTATTCATGACACACACATGCAGCCGTCCTAATCTGGAACAAACTCCCGCAGTTCACAACCAAAGGAATAGAGCGTCTTCCAGGCATAAATTCTCACATTAATGATAGTACCATAATCTCCATGCTTGGTTTCAATCTTTAACAATCAAGTGACTAATATGTCACACTTATACAATTTTCCCGTGGGATACGCTCCCATGACCTTCCGCACCAGGTAGCAAAGTCTGCACCTCCACACCACCAACCGTACTAATTCTATAAGCCAACTAAGAATCCGCAAATCAATACGCAAAGCCTCTTACACAGGATATCGTTCTCAGGTGACACTGAAGAAAATACCAACTTACTTTGAACATCTGAATTCTTCCCTGCTTATCCGAGCTCATGACATTCTTGTCAACACCGAACCACAACCTTGATCCTCAACTTCCAATTCCCATGCCGCTCACTGCACCTATCGTGCCGCTAGGCGAGAGTACAAGAATTCATCATAACCCCTGAACTACTAGTAGAATAAACACTTCATTGGCTAGAATCCCTTTCACTCAACTCATTTCAGAAGAACCATTGCAACGCGCAACTGAAATACCATAACCGTAGACAATACAAACCTCGAGTCATTGTCTAAACTGTCATAACTCTTCTGGGATCCATGTACACATAACAAGGCCATTAGAATCAATTACCTCCCAAATCAATCAAATTATGGTGGCTACAAGAAGCATAAACTCTGAGTCTTCCCAAAACCACTATTGGGAGTCACCTACGCTGACCTGGTCCTGAGCATAATCAAACTCCAGCACTCTATTAGCACATGAACACTCCCAAAGAAGCAACCAAATGAATTCTTTTCCTTGCACATCACATCTACAAGAAGCATAAACTCTGAGTCTTCCCAAAACCTGTACATGAATCGATAAGGCAAAATATAGCACACGTTATTCAAGTTCTTTACTCGAATTACCCCTGATGTTTCTTTTCTTAGTCATAATTAATCCACAAATGCACCGATAACCAAAAATCGCACAAGAAGACAACCACGCAATCCAATCGTAGACGGTGGGCTCCCCCACTTAGCTTTAAGCTACAATCAAATAAATTTAGAGCCACAAAGATTCCTCTTTCTCAATTACCATGATCTCGCACCGTTAACCCGCCACATTTCTCGTAATCTCTTGTTAAACTTCTCATGAACATTGTGAATTATCAGCCACAATCACATATTTGACCTTCTGCGGGTAGTAAGTAGAACTTCTCGTAGAAACTTTATCAAAATCACGCAACTGCTAACTTGCTTACAGGAGATAGCCCAGCTGTAGAATTCCATATCGATATTTTCCAACAACGCTGCACTGGGTACAACTACCACAATATCAATAAACCCTCCTGAGCCCTTGCTCGCCCACCAGCTGTAAAAGTCTGTTCATCCCCCATTGACATCAACTGAAAGTCCGACAATACATTTTTAAACTCGAAGTCACATCGTATCCCATAAGGCAAATCAAGATTTTACACCCCTCTTCATTCAAAGCAAACTTATTTCCGTCATATTCAACCTTCCTCAACACAGTAGTCAACATCCCAAATAGAATCCGTAGATCTAGTCACTATCCACCACGATTCCAAAATCACTCTAAACATTTCTCAAGGCACGTGGCTATCCTACCACAAAATTCATATGCTACTCTGCCACTCCCACTTTGGTTAAACCGTCTCCTTTAAGAAACTTCTCGACCTCTGTTTTTCATACTTGACCTGCTAGCAATTCAACCACCGTGAGACACCTCCCATCATGTCCTTCCTTATCCTTCGCTGCCCAAATGCCACCTCAAATAAAAATCATTCTCTGTAGTGCCTGAACAAATAAATTTCTACCAACTCTAAACCTCCTCAAAAATCATTTCTCTCGAGTCATCAACATTAGAAGCAACGATTCGACTCTGAAGCCAACATACACTGCCATATTTGATAACCGCTGCTTAGGCACCGTTCTACATCACCCTGCCTAGAAGGCAAATCAAAGGAGGCCCTAACACCCATAGGCTTTAATGCGTTCCAACAAGGAAGACGACCACATACCATAAATGAGAATTCCACCATGCTTAGAAATATCAAGTCTCGTTACTCCATCAACTAGAGCCTGAACATCCACAGTCCAATTGCCTTTCCTCCGCTAGAATTAAATGCCGAACCTCTAAACCATGCACTGAAAAATCCTCGTTTTCGAGTCATTCACTGCCTCGACAGATGAACAAGCACCCTTCCATTACACCAATACTGTGCGATAACAATGCATGAACATCATAATAATCTGTGCATGGCCCCGAAACCATAGGAAATACAAGTACTGGTCTGAAATGACAGAACACCCTTCCGCTTAGCGACGATAATAGCCTGCCCGAATACGTAGGGAGAAACATCCTGCACTATGACTGCAATACCACTACAACTCCTCGGTGCCCAATTGGTAATAAGCGCTCCATGTTGCGTAAGATTGAGTAGGAAGAAAATGAAGGGATAAGCTTTAGCGGAATTAAATTGCACGATGAGGAATCAAGAAGGAAAGTGCTCCTAACAACCCGTAGCCTCTCAAAGATAAGTACACACGTCTCCGTACCGATTCGCAAGATTCTACTAGACTCGCTCATGACTCATGATACCCAAGTGAACCTAGAGCTCTGATACCAAGCTGTCACGACCCAAAATCCATAATACGCCATGATGGCACCCAACAGTGATTGATCAACTTAAGTGCTCAATTTTATTACTTGAAATCATAATTCCCATTAATTAAATGGTGTAAAATGAAGATTCCATGGTGAAATGATAATAATTACGTGAACTACCATAATAAACATCCAGTAGGAACTCCCCAAAATCCAGTGTCACAAGTGCATGTGCATCAACTAGAAAATATAATAAAATACAACATTTGTCTAGAATACAAGTTAGACAGGAGAATATAAATAACGCTGATGGAGACTCTGTATGCTGCGGACCATAATATAGAATGCAGCTCACCATAAGTCCCCGCAATTGCTACGCTTCTGTGTCTAAGAGACCACCAGAAATGTAAACCTGCACAATAAGTGCAGAAGTGTAGTATGAGTACATAAATCAACGCGTACCCAATAGGTATCTAGCCTAACCCCGAAGAAGTAGTGACGAGGGGTCGACATCGACACTTACTAGTGGTCCAATAAATCATGTATAGTAAGAAGTAAACAAGTATGAGGAAGAGTAAAAAAATGGTATAAACCAATATAAATACGAGGTACAATCCTCCTCTCAACGGTAAACTCAAGCTCTCAATTAGCAGTTACCTCCTCAACCGGAGTATATATAAAATGGAACTCACTAGATAAGTCGTCACAACTCAAATCAAGAAAAAAACACACGGAAGTTGATTTCTTAGCAAATATTACGCACGATGCTGCCGAGTCGAACTTCCCGGTTCATAGGAGTGTTTTTTTAGAAATGCCGTGGCAAACGGCCCGATCCCATCATAATGTGTGCATTGCCGAGGGTCGAACATCACGAACCATCGATGCATCTGTTATACTGCCGAGACGAATGGCCTGCTCCCATAGGAGTGTGATACATAATCTTGCTGAGGTGAACGGCCCGATCCCATTAGAATAAGAAGCTTTAATGGATCACTGACCCCACTCACGAATAAACGTGTGAGTTATGAATTTTAAGGAAAACCTTGCGATGAATACGAACAATGCATGAGAAATTCAAAAGTGAAGCACAAATTATTCTGCGGGTTATCAAGTACTCGTCACATCTCTTTAGTAGTGAGTATATCACCCTATGCAAGTCTATTCTCATGTCGTAACACGAAATAAAGGAATTTAAACGAGCAAAGATAACTCAAATAGTACAATTATAGCATGGTGTGAACCTAAGCCTACCCGGACATATTCAAGAATCCTAGCATACGCACGGACACTTGTCACCTCATACGTGCGTAGCTCCCACAACACGTAGCACAAAAGAATATAACATCTACAGGGTGATTTCCCCCTCACAAAGTTAGACAAGAGATTTACCTTGCTCTGAAGTTCCATAACCGACTCCAACGCCTCTCTAACAGCTCAAACCAAATGCTCATCGATGAACTAGTCAAAAAATCATGAAAAACAAATAAAAATATGCTCGAACATCATAATTAATTAATTGATAACAATTCCCAACTCCGTTTGAAAAGTCAATAAAGTCAACCCTCGGCCCACGTGCCCGGATCTGAAATTATCGAAAATAAATATTACACATAACGCATATGCTCTAAATCTAAAAAATCATCCAATTTCATCCATGAATCAACCCTCAAATCAAGCATTTACCATTTCTCAACTTTGAGTGCTCAAAATCCTAATTTCTACAATCCAAACACGGATAAAATAATAATTAATAGAAAAATAATGGAGAAATATCAAAATAAAGGTCAGACATTTACCCCCTTGTTGAGACGAGAACAACTCCATGAAAATCACTTCAAACGGAGCTCTACAACTCAAGATATGCCAAAAATACTAAAATTCTCGGTTTAAAACACTGTCAAGATGATTTTTCTTCATCGCCTTCGCGTTCGCGAAGAGCAATTTATCGCATTGACCGGTCAACCCATAAATCCTTCTTCGTGTTTGCGGAACCTCTCTCGCATTCACGAAGAACAAAACTTCGCACCAAAAACCAACAATTTTGTCCGACATGGAAATGGGCATAACTCTCTCATACGACATCCGAATTCGACGATTCTTATTTCCATGGCTCTATAATTACGATACAAATCTAATGGTTTAATCTAATCACAAATAAAATTTCTTTTTCTCAATATAGTTCCCCGCCCAAAGAAACGACGCCGAAACATCAAATAAGAGCGCGACACCATCCAAATACATTCGAAACACACCTGAGGCCCCAGGGACCCCGTTCAATCGCACAAACCAGTCCCAAAACATAACACAAATCTAATAAAGACCTCAAATCACACCAAACAACATCAAAATCATGAATCAATGATTGAAACCTTCTTTAAACTTTCAAACATCCAAACTTCCACGAACGCGTCCGATTCATACTTAACCATTCCGGAGCAACGCCAAACTTTGCTTGCAAGTCACAAATCACGATACGAAATTATTCCAAGGCTCGGAACCTCAAATAGACATTGAAAACATCAAAATCCACTTCAAACTAAACTTATGAAATTCTTAAACCTTCAAAATGCTAACTTTCCATAATAAGCGCCAAAATGCTCCCGGACCACCCGATACTTAACCTGAACACACGCCCAAGTCCGAAATCATCTCACGAACGTATTGGAAACTTCAAATCCCGATTCCAAAGTCGTTTACTCAAAAGTCAAACCTTAGTCAATTCTCCCAACTTAAAGCTTCCGAAATTAGAATTTTCCATCCGAATCAACTCTGAACTTCCCGAAATTCGATCTTGACTATAGGTATAAGTCATAAAACATGAAGTGAAGTTACTCAAGGCCTCAAAATGCTGAGCAAATCGCTAGATCTCAAAATGTCCGCTTGGATCGTTACAGATGTATTCCATGTTATGTATTAGACCTGATATCTGCTTTGCAGTGGGCATCGTTAGCAGATTTCAATCTAATCGTGGGAGAGAGCATTGGACTGCGGTAAAGCATATAATCAAGTACCTGAAAAGGAAAAGGGATTATATTCTAGTCTACCATTTGGATGACCTCGTACCTATTGGGTACACTGATTCGGATTTCCAATCAGATAGAGATTCTAGAAAGTCTACCTCAAGAAATGTGTTTACTCTGGGAGGTGGAGCCATAAGTTGGAGGAGCATCAAGCAAACATGTGTTGCTGATTCCGCTATGGAAGCCGAATATGTGGCAACATCTGAGGCAGCCAAAGAGGCGGTTTGGCTCGAGAACTTCCTAAGAGAGTTGGGTGTGGTTCCCTATCATGCACCAATAACACTTTATTGTGATAATAGTGGTGCGATTGCAAATTCAAAGGAGCCACGAAGCCATAAAAGAGAAAAGAACATTGAGGGAAAATATCATTTAATTTGTGAGATAATGCAAAGAGGGATGTAGTGGTCACCAAGATTGCATCAGAGAACAACTTAGCAGACCCATTTACTAAGAGCTTGCCACAAAAGACTTTGGATAGGCATGTAGACAGAATGGGTGTTAGAATTGTAGACACATGGTTATGAGTCTAAGTGGGAGATTGGTAGGATATATTGTAAATCATGCATATTGTTATAGTGTTCTTTATCGAACAATTGTTTATTCATTTATTCAATTCAATAAAGTTTTATTTTAAATAGATCATGTGTTTGTCTGTGTGTCCTTGGCTTATATAGTAGATGATATAGTGTATAGAGTTTAGCGTATACACAGAAGATTATATCATCAGTTCTTATAAGTCATAAATTTTATATTTAAAATCTAATGATTGAATTGGACAAACCATTGAAACGGTTGTAGCATAAGATTAATATAATTTATCTTGATTATGGGAATGGTTTAGTTTCGACTTCTTGTGCTAGTACATTTTGTATGTTTTGAGCGGATCAAGTAGAGATAAGTATTTTATGCTGACTTAATTTCTCTAGTCCATTCAATGTACTTATACTCTTAATCTTGATATAATTATTATTAGTCGTGTGTGTCATTTATTGTTTTAATTTATTAAAAGGCAAGATTCTTTCGTGGGTCGATAAGCTTGGTACATTGGAAAATAATGATATACATTGACGAAGTAATAATTAGTTGATAGAATCTATTTCTTGGCTTTTGAGATTGATGATACTCTTTTATGAAAGCTTATAAGTTTTCATGTGTAAACCCTGCCGGTGGATTTTGTATCTGACACATGAAATAAGTTAAGCGAAAGTCTAATGGAAGTATCAAATAAATTAAATTGTCAGTAATTTAATTTGATTGATTAGTATCTGAATCGTAACATGGGGAGTTAAATCAAGTTTTATGGAAGAATTTCGAAATTGAACTAAGGAGTACAATTACGAGTTTTTAGTGGAATACTTTGGAATTTATTATGGTAATTCGAAATTAATTCCATAATAGGGAGTCTTGTTAATTAAATTATGTGGTCCCTTTTGTGCCTAAATATTAGAAAATAAAGGAAACCTTTCCTTTGTGGAAAAAGAAAACCCAACAGGTTATAGAAAAGAGTTTTACCCTAAAAAACATGGCTATATATACCTCATATAGGGCTGGCCATTTTTGACGCACGTTTTCCTTGCAATTTTGTGTCACGACCCAAAATCCCAACCCGGTCGTGATGGCGCCTCTCATGAAGACAAGGCCAACCAATCCAACTAAATCTCGATTTAAACAGTTAGCAACACGAAAATAATATAAGCATAGTTTAACAACAGGAATTAGCGAAAAATATAGTGAACCATCCCGACTACAGCCCGAACCGGGGTGTCACAAAGTCATGAGCCACTAATGAAATCTTAATATTAAAATAACTATTACAATATCTTTGGCACAATTGTTTGAAGAAAGTGGAAACAACAAAATAAAAGAGATACGGGGATACGAACGCCAACAACTACCTCGTAGTCTCTGAATCACCACCCTGACAATAGTAGTAAATACCTCGGGGCGGAACCGATAACGCCTGAATCTGCACACATGGTGCATGGAGTAATGTGAGTACTTCCAACTCAGTGAGTAATAAATATAAATAATGACTGAAAGTAAGAAACACATAAGACTTAGAGCAATCCACGATGGAACAGTAAAAACATGTAACATCTCAAATAGATAACGTGAAGTAAATGGAGACAACACCAACACAACCAAAAATGCAATGCGATGCAATGCAATGCAAGTCATGACTATCGTGGCGGCGTGCCACCCGTTCCCTGGGTACCCGGCGCTTACTGTGGGGGGTTCAGTAGCGCAATATTTCATGACGGCGTGTCACCCGATCCATGCATGTCACATCTCGTGGCGGCGAGCCATCCGATCCCATTAAAATTATTTGAAAATATCATTTAAGTTTCAAAACTGAGTTTATAAAATGAATCAATTAAGCAACAATACCCCTGAAGGGTTCACATAACCGGCGAGATGCCAAATAATACCCCTGAAGGGTTCACATAACCGGCGAGATGCCAAATAATACCCCTGAGGGGTTCACATAACCGGCGAGATGCCCAAATATGATATAATAAACAATGACAAATACCCCTGAAGGGTTCCATAACGGGCGAGATGCCCAAATATTGTAAGCAGCCCAAATCATGATGATATCAAACAAGTTTCAATCACATATGTAGTAAAATCATAAATCGGGATGGACCAAGTCACAATCCCCAGAGGTAAACGACCCCATGCTCATCATCGAGCATGTGCCTCACCTCAACATAGCACTACGATGTGCAATCCGGGGTTTCGAACCCTCAGGACATCATTTACAAATACTCACCTCAAATCGGCTAAATCCTTAGCCCGCGACGACCTTGCCCTTTGAATTGGCCTTCACGTGCATCGAATCTGTCCAAATTCAGAACAATTACATCACAATATGTCGTGGAGACAAAGCCCAAGCGAAAACAATCGAAATTACTAAGAAATCCCGAAATTAGCAAAACCCGAGCCCCGGGCCCACTTCTCAAAATTCAGAAATTCTCACCTCAACGGGTTCCTTATCTCCTCACGAGTTCAACCATATAAAATTTGTCGAATTCCGACACCGGATCGACCTCCAACCCTCAAATCTAAGCTTTAGGGTTTCCACCATTTTCCCAACTCAAAATACCAGTAAAAATGCTAAAAACAGCTATAATCTTAGGCTTCAAAATAGAGTTAGGAATACGTACCCCGATGTTTCTCTTGGAAACCCTCCAAGAATTGCCAAGACTTGCTTCAATCTGAGCTCTCTAGCTCCAAATATGTTTAGAATGGTCAAACCTCCTTCTTTAAGAATTTACACGAGATAATCTCCTTTGGATATGGTTTGGAAGTTGATTTGTTGTGATTCTATGGTGTTTGGAGGTGTTCCTCTTCGTGGGTAACGAATATGGGTCTTGTAGGGCAAAATGAGCACTGAGTTCTACTTAAAAAGTATAATCGGGTTAAAACACCCCTGGCAGGCCATTTATGCGAATCGCAAACCTATCGCATAACAGGTTTGCGGTTCGCATTTTTGGACCCAGAAATCGCGAACCTCGCCCCAAGTTCTGCCTCAGTTCGTGATTTCCATGTCAAATTCGCGGTTCGCATAGCTTATTTGCGGTCAATTCGCGATCGCAAATCTGACATTTCTGCAGATTTTTTCCTTGACACGAAAATAGGCATAACTTTCTCATACGATGTCCGAATTGGACGATTCTTTTTGCTATGACTCCAAAATTTCGATACGGATCTAATGATTCAATTAAAACTGAATTTGGAGCCCATTTGCATAATATTATACCACTTATTCTTGAAGAGATGACATCGACACATTCTTGACAAAGTTAAACTCCATCGACCATCCAAAATCCATTCAAGGCCCTCGGGACTTCAACCAAACACGCCAACATGTCCCATAATATTATTCAAACTTGTTCCAACCTTCGGAACGTTCAAAACAACTTATCAATACCAATTCACGTTGGATTCAAGCCTAAGGTTTTCAAAATCCTCTAAGTCGCTATTTTGATCTAAACCCAACCAAACCACGTCCGAATGCCCTGAAATTTCGCACGCAAGTCATAAATCACATATCGAAGCTACAGGAGCTTTCGGAATTCCATTCCGACCCTCGGATCAAAATCTCGCCTATCAACCGGAAATCGCCAAAATTCTAACTTCACCAATTCAAGCCTAATCCTACACGGAACTTCCAAAACTAATTCTGATCACTCTCCTAAGTCATAAATCCTCTCCCGAAACTAACCGAATCATCAGAATTCACATCCGAGCCTTCTAACTCGTAAGTCAACATCCAGTTGACTTTCACATCTTAAGCCTTCTTAAAAGGGACTAAGTGTCTCATTTCTTACCGAT
>MCJB01014546.1:1144-191398 GCA_002018475.1 Nicotiana obtusifolia
TAAGAATTACTAATTAGAAGTAGTGAAATTAAGAAGAATTTCGAAATTGAAGAGATAAGGAAATTTTAGAAGCTTTCCCACTTTAGTTTGGAGAAAGACCAATCCTTTCTCCTTAGTCCTTAGGATTTTGGGTCCCCCCCTTTCCTTTTCCAACACAAATTAGCCCCTCCTCTCCTTGTCCAAATAGAATTTCAACTCCTTGAAACTTCTCCCTTTTGGATTGGGAGTTGTTTCCTTCTTGGACTAGACTTAGGGTTTCCTATTCTCCTCCTCAAATTTGGCCTCCTCAAACCTCTCCCACGTTTTTCAACCAAAATATTCAAGAACAACAAATTAAAGTTCAAAAACTTCAAGAATTCAAGGCAATCTCGTTAGGAACGTTTGAGGATTCAAGAACCTCTTCAAGAACAACGTAAAACTCTTCAAGAACTTCAATTTTAATTCCAAGAAATTCAAGATTTTCAAGATTCAATCGTGCACCTTCAAGAATTTCAACTAGAGTTTCAAGATTTCAAGATTATCGGTTTCTAATGATCAAGAACTTCACGAATCGGTTCAAGAACGTTTCTTTAGCAATCTATCTTCAAGACTTCAATCCCTAGATGATTTAACAACTTCAAACAATAATTTTCGGTTTTTCTTTCTTCTTTTTTTTTTCACGTTTTTTTTTTGTATAAATCAAAAACGAAATTAAAGATAGAACCTAAACTAAGGCACGAAGAACAGGATTGGGATTGTAAGAACAAACCCTTTCCAAGCTCTGATACCAACTGATGCAATATAAAAAGCGGAAACAAGAAAACAAAAGATAGAAGTAAGATGCTTAATGAACTATCAAGACAACAAGTAGGAACTAGTCTACTTACCTTCTTGATGAAGTCACGGAGTACCTATACTATACGAACAACCCTCAAGACAACAATGGTCTTGCAAACTGTTCGATCAAACAAAGGAACAAGTTCAATTTTGAATCACACCAAAATTGGACAAGTTAATTCACACGATTATTGGAGCAATGTGCTGCCGTTTTTTGATTGATAATAATGTCAAAAGGTGTCAAAATAATGAAGTTTTTAGGCTTATATAGAATGAGCCTTTACCTAAATCAACTAGGAAACAACTAATTAACAAAATGGCCACAATTTGGCTAATTTAAAGAATAGTCACGCAGGACCAAACAAATAAGAATTAATGTCTTCAATAACTACATAATAATATAACATAAACACAAACGTACATCTTCAACACAAGATTCGTCCATAGCAAGATTTATGGACGCTTGGATCTTCCTCAAGGCTAACTAACGCCTTTCCTTGTCTTGTTTGTAGATGGCATTGATAACACTTGATCAAATTTATTTGCATCAGTTTGTGTGGGATTTTTGGAGAAGGGGTCGCAGGGGGTTCTACTTGTTTTGGGTTTTAGAAATGGTGAAATAGCTGGTCTATACTCCTTTTAAAGGTCGGCAAATAAGTGAAGCACGTATCTGACGCCTACAGGTCTGCGATCGCATTTATGTCGCAGAACTAACATGCGGTTCGCATTTTGGACGCGAAACTCAGCCCAGAAATCTATCTCATTCTGGACCCAGGAAGTCTGTTTTGCGGTCCGCATTTTCAGTATGCGATCGGATACTGACCGCATTCCTGAGATAGGTTTTTGTCCAGAAATCTGTTTCAGTTTGCGATACATTAGGTATAATATGCGGTTTGCATTTTGAAAATGCGACCGCACTTATGACGGCATTTCTGGCACTGATCTTTGTCCAGAAATCTTCCTTGGTCTGCGATTTCAGTGTTAGGTATGCGGCCTGCATGTGGGTTTTGCGGTAGCATACCTAGCTTTGCGAAGCCCTTTGCTATTTTCTTGACTTTTTGGACTCTTTTCCGGTTCTTAGGCCCTTATACGTAGGCTATCTTATGGCGCAATCTATCGTACGAAATTACGGGTTGTAACACTCTCCCCCCCTTAGGAACATTCGTCCTCGAATGTAAAGGTTTACGGGGATTTTACTCATTGTGGATTCCGGTTGAGTTTCTCTTATAAATAGAGGACAAACTGGCAAGCAGTTAACTTAGCGTATGGTCCTCATAGATTATGCAAATTTATAGACACGTATATGATCTGCATATTACCATTTGTATTAAGAAAGAGTATCCTCAAGTTATTGCTTACCTCGTAAAGATGCTCCTCCTTTTAATGCGTCCTGCGTTCCTCCGGCACCCTCATTATCTCCATTCTGGAACAGGTACGGGTATTTAGACTTCATCTCATCCTCTGCTTCCCATGTCATTTCTTCCGTATTCTTGTTCCTCCACAATACCTTAACGGAAGCTATATCCTTTGTTCTTAGCTTGCGGACTTGTCGGTCCAGTATAGCCACTGGTACTTCTTCATATGATAGATCCTCTGTGATTTGTACATCTTTGATAGGGACGACTCGAGAAGGATCTATGATACATTTTATTAACATTGAAACATGGAATACCGGATGGACAAGTTCCAGTTCGGAGGGCGATTCTAACTCATAAGCCACACGTCCAATTAATCGAAGAATTTTATATGGACCGATATACCTCGGACTCAGCTTACTTTTCTTCCCAAAACGCATGACACCTTTCATTGGAGATACCTTCAGGAACACCCAATCACCAACCTCAAACTCCAGATCATGACGTCGGACGTCGGAATAGGACTTTTGCCTGCTTTGTGCCGTCTTCAATTGTTCCTGTATCATCTTCACCTTCTCGATGGCTTGGTGGATCAAATCTGGCCCATATAACTCAATTTCACCGACTTCGAACCATCCAACTGGTGATCTACATCTCCTCTCGTATAGTGCCTCGTATGGGGCCATCTTAATACTGGAGTGGTAGCTATTATTGTAGGCAAATTCTATGAGTGGAAGATGGTCATCCCAATTTCCCTTAAAATCGAGAACACATGCTCGCAACATATCTTCCAGTGTCTGAATAGTACGTTCAACCTGTCCATCAGTTTGAGAATGAAAAGCCGTGCTGAGATTCACCTGTGTACCCAAACCCTTCTGAAAGGACCTTCAAAAGTTAGCCGTGAATTGAGCTCCTCGGTCTGATATAATAGACACCGGTACACCATGAAGTCTGACAATCTCCTTAACATACAGCTTCGCATAGTCTTCAGCTGTGTAAGTTGTCTTAACTGGTAGAAATTGGGCACATTTTGTAAGCCGATCCACTATCACCCAGATGGAGTCAAACTTATGATAAGAGCGAGGTAATCCAACAATGAAGTCCATATTAATCACCTCCCATTTTCAAGTTGGAATCTCTACATTTTGAAGTAATCCACCGGGTTTCCGATGTTCTATCTTTACCTGCTGACAGTTGGAACACTGGGCTACAAATTCTGCAATAGACTTTTTCATGCTATCCTATCAATACTGCTCTTTGACATCATGATACATCTTCGTCGAACCGGGGTGGATGGAATATCGGGATTGATGAGTCTCGTTCATAATCTTCTCTCGCAATCCTGCCACATTAGGCACACATAATCGGCCCTGATATCTCAGTGTTCCATCCCCTCCGATCTCAAAAGCTAAACTTTTACCCCGCTGAATGCCCTCTCTCAATTGTACCAAGTTAGGGTCTTCATGCTGCCGTGCTTTTACCTCGGCTACGAGAGATGATTCTGATGTTATGCACAGTGACACCCCCGTCCTCAGAGTCTAACAATCTGATTCTCATATTGGCCAGCTGATGAAGCTCTTTAGTCAAATCCCATCTACCTTCTTCGATGTGTACTAAGCTTCCCATTGACTTAAGATTTAGGGCGTCTGCTACAACGTTGGCTTTACCGGGATGATACAATATCTCGATGTCGTAGTCTTTCAGTAATTCGAGCCAACATTGCTGTCTCAAATTAAACTCCTTCTGACTGAAGAGGTACTGCAAACTCTTGTGATCTGTGTAGATGTCAACATGGACGCCGTACAAGTAGTGCCGCCATATCTTCAAAGCATATATTACTGCAGCCAATTCCAAATCATGGGTTGGATAATTCTTTTCTGTGTTAACTTAGTCAATGGTGCCGATATAGAGGAAAACCCTTCTACAAACCTCCTGTAATATCCTGCTAGCCCTAGAAAGCTGCGGACTTCTGACGGTGTTGTGGGTCTTGGCCAACTCTTCACTGCATCGATCTTCTGAGTGTCGACACTAATACCCTCGTCAGATATCACATGGCCTAGGAATGCTACTGAGTTCAGCCAGAATTCACATTTGGAGAGCTTCGCATATAACTTGCAATCCCGAAGGGTCTGTAATACTATCCGCAAGTGGCCCATATGTTCTGTCTCTGAACGGGAATACACTAGAATGTCATCAATGAATACAATCACGAACACATCAATATAAGGCTTGAATACAGTATTCATGAGATCCATAAAAGCTGCCGGGGCATTTGTTAGCCCGAACGACATCACCAAGAATTCGAAATGCCCATATCTCGTCCGAAAGGCTGTTTTTGGAATATCCTTCTCCTTGACCCTCAGATAGAAATACCCTGAACGTAGGTCAATCTTAGAAAAATATTTGGCACCCTGAAGTTGGTCGAACAGGTCGTCATTCCTTGGAAGTGGATATTATTCTTTATAGTAACCTTATTCAACTGTCGGTAATCGATACACATCCTCGATGACCTGTCTTTCTTCCGCACAAACAAGACTGGCGCACCCCAAGGTGAAGTGCTAGGCCTAATGAAGCCCTTATCCAGCAAGTCCTTCAACTGCACTTTCAACTCTTGCAACTCTGCAGGGGCCATTCTATATGGAGGGATAGAAATCGGGTGAGTGTCGGGCAACACATCAATGCTAAACTCAATCTCCCTTTCAGGAGGAGGACCTGGGAGTTCATCTGGAAAAACATCTGGGAATTCATTGACTATGGGAATTGATTGTAGAGTAGGTGGTTTCACCTCCGCATCCATAACGCGAACAAGATGATAGATGCAACCCTTTGAGATCATTTTCCTTGCCTTAAGATAGGAAATAAACCTACCTTTCAGCGTAGCAATGTTCCCCTTCCATTCAATGATGGGTTCACTAGGAAATTGAAATCTAACCGTCTTCGTACGACAATCAACATTTGCATAGCATGAGGCCAACCAGTCCATTTCCATTATCCCGTCAAAATAAACCGTTGCTCACTCAAATAAATTCGCCGAGCTTTGACGACTACAAATCGTCACGGTGCAACCTCTATATACTCTCTTAACAACCACAGAATCTCCTATTGGAGTAGATACAGCAAATGGTTTACTTATTAATTCAGGTTCGACGCCAAACTTATCAGCCACAAGGGGTGTAACATATGATAATGTAGATCCCGGATCAATCAACGCATATACATCATAAGAAAATACAGACAGTATACCTGTAACAACATTCAGAGACGACTCGAGATCCTGCCGACCTGCTAGAGCATAAATTCGATTTTGAGTACCACTCGGACTCGGCACTGCACCTCTACCTCTACCATGACCTGTCGACTACTGGAAATCCCGTGCTGGAGGTCAGACTGATGAGGAAGAACCAGACGCAGACCCAGTCGGCTGAACCATACCATCAGTCCCTCTATTAGGACAATCCCGCCTTATGTGGCCAGGTTGTCCACAAGAATAGCATGCATCGGAACCTCGACGACATAGTCCAAAATGAGCCTTGCCGCACTGATCATAATGTGGTGTTAGGGGTCTCATTTGACTAGTATCCCTGTGATGTTGCGAGCCTGATGCCCGTGAACTCTGACCTGGACCCGAATAGGTAAGTCGATCATATCGAGGTCTCTAAAACTGTGGAGGGGCACTAGCTACAGGTGGCGCCGAACTCCTCGAAGACTGGGGCCTGACACTACTTCTGAAGTCACCAGAATACCCTGCAAATCTCGTCCTCTTATGCTGGCTCCTATCCTGCTCCCTATCTGCCCTCTGCTGGCGCTTACGATCCTCTAGGGTCTGGGCATATGCCTGAATAAGGGAAATATCCATGCCCTCTATCAAGGAGGCTGTCGTGCACTCATTTATCAAATGTGGTCCCAATCCATTCACGAAAAAATGAATCCTATCACTCATCTCGGCCACCATATGGGGAGCATACCTTGCTAGGGAATCAAACTGCATACTATACTCTTGCACACTCATGTTACCTTGTCTAAGGTTCAGGAATTTATCAGCTCTAGCTCGTCGTACCTCAACTGGCAGGTAGTGACGAAGAAATGCCTCAGAAAATTCCTTCCACACAGGTGGGGAAGCATTCGGACCCCTGGATCTTTCCCAACTATCATACCAGAAAACTGCTAAATCTCGTAACCGATAAGAAGCCAACTCTACTGCCTTCGTATCACTAGCATGCACAACCCGCAGTGTGCGATGAATCTGATCAATAAAAGTCTGCGGGTCCTCCTTGGGGTCTGACCCGGTAAACACTAGAGGATCTATATTAATAAAATCACGAACTCTGGCACTAGCCGGTCTGTCAGCAGCACCGGTATTTTGCCTCTGAGTCTGAGAAGCTACCAAGCTAGTCAACAACTGTACCGCAGTCCGCAAGTCCTGGTCTGTAGTACCAGATAGAGGAACTGGAGATGCTGGGTGGCTTCTAATGCCCTCTGGGGAAGGCGGAGTAGATGAGGTTCGAGACGGCATCTCACTTTGAGGCTCACTTTGGCCTTCTCTAGCTTGGGGCACCTGACTGGTACCCTCTCCCGCATCCGTACCAATCCGTCTACTAGTTGTTTTCTTCCTAGTCGAAGGCATCGCTGTAGGAAAATAAGGCGAATGTTAGGGACGAACACTTAGGACTCAACTCTACGCACGATCTAGATTTAGGAAGAAGGTAACAACCCTAAATGTCAGGCAGCCTCCGGATTATAAATGTGGCCCGCTACACACCCATAATCAGGACTCTACTAGACACGGCTCATAGACAATTCCTAGGACAGACCTACTCTGATACCAAGTTTGTCACGACCCAAGCCGGAGAGCCGTGACGGGCACCTGGACCCTACCTGCCGAGTGCCGACGTACCTATCATCAAATTTCTCTTATTGTCTATAGGGACCGACGAGGCTAGTATAAATAGCAAACAATGATCATAATCAGCCTAAACTTTCCGATGGTGACATGTACATACATATATAATATGGCCAACAAGGCTGCAATGCAAAAACTATACAACAAAATACATTTGCCGACAAGGCAATCTTACTATACATAAGTCAACTCCTTGTCTATGAGCCTCTACAAGAAGACAAGTAATGCAACCCGTGTCGGAACAAGGCTCCGACATGCCCATAATGCCTATAACAAAATGCATACCAAGACCACGGTAAGTCCGAAGGATGGATCTCGCCAATATCCGCTGAATAGGGCAGCCTACTGTGGTAGGGGAGCCTCGTCTATATGTCTGTCCGGACCTGCAGCACGACATGCAGCGTCCACAGAAAAAGGACGTTAGTAAGGATAAAGTGCTGATTATGTAAGGCAGGAAAAACATAATATAAGAATAGTAATATGCGTCAGGATAAGAAACATACAACCTGTACCATATGAGTGCCTCTGAGGGCGACTGACCATGAAATGCCTGATGTGCATATGCATATACATATATCCTTTCTTTAAAATCATCATATATACATATATATATGCCTCTGTGGGCCTCATCATCATATACATACGCCTCTATGGGCCTCATCATCATCATACCCAACTAATCAGTGGTTGCACAATAGGTGCCATACCCGGCCGACTATAGCGCGGCTCGGTAGAGTAAAATAGCTGTCTACTATAGCGCGACTAAATAGTAGTAAAACATATACATATACATAGTTGCACAATAGGTGCCGTACCCCGCCGACTATAGCGCGACTCGGTAGAGTAAAATAGGTAATGCATGCTGGACTCAGAAGAAATATACTTTCTGAACCTACCAAGGTGACGTCAAGTCGAAGAAACNAACATACAACCTGTACTATCTGAATGCCTCTGAGGGCGACTAATCATGACATGCCTGAAGTGCACATGCATATACATATATACATCCTTTTTAAATTCATCATATACATACGCCTCTGTGGGCCTTATCATCATCATATACATACGCCTCTGTGGACCTTTTCATCATCATGTATATATATACGCCTCTGTGGGCCTCATCATCATCATATCATACCTGGACGTAATAGGCTCGGTAAAAACGTACCCGGCCATCATAAGGCTCGGTAAAATAAAACATATACATACGTATAGTTACACAATAGGTGCCATACCCGGCCGACTATAATGCGGCTCGGTAGAGTAAAACATATACAATGCATGCTGGACTCATATGAATCATACTTTCATGGCGACGTGAGGTCGAACAAATAACAACACATCAGTCCTCCCATAAGAGGGGAAACAATGAGCACTCCTAGCTTCTAAGAATAGAGTATCTTTGGGGCTCGTTCATTGTATTGTATACGATTAGAGTCGTGCAAGAGAAAGAAAGGGAAGGTCTCACATACCTGGTATTCTCTGCGCCAATTTCAAGCTACACACTGTCACAATTCCTTAGTCTACAATGAAAGAAACGATTCTATCGTTATCCTCTAAACGTTATAGTAACAATCAACCACAGCCCTAAATTTATATGGTGTTTTTCCACACCCTTCTCCCTCCAAAACTCCGTAACAATAATAGTAAGACATGCAACCCATCAACAACCCAAAAAAACCACAACCCAGTCCATTACCAGTAATTAACTTGAACCCATGGCTTCCGATCACCATCCCGTGGGTTCTTACACGCATAGAACGAATTATCAAGAATTCCCAGGAGAAAGGGTGTATAAAGAAAAGCAGTAACTTACCTTGCATGTTGGATAACTCAGCCCTCTTCCTTGGTTCTTCAACCTCTAGGTTTTACTCCCAATTAGGGCTTGAAAGAGAGGAAAATCAGTTAGGGCTTTTCCCTAATTCTTCAATCTCCAGATTTCTCTCCCCAATTAGAACTTGAAAGAGAGGGAAATTGGTTAGGGTTTGTGTGGGATTTTTGGAGAAGGGGTCGCGGGGGTTCTACTTGTTTTTGGGTTTTAGAAATGGTGAAATAGCTGGTCTATACTCCTTTTAAAGGTCGGCAAATAAGTGACGCACGTATATGATGCCTACAGGTCTGCGATCGCATTTACGTTGCAGAACCAACATGCGGTTCGCATTCTGGACGCGAAACTCAGCCCAGAAATCTGTCTCATTCTGCGACCCAGGAGGTCTGTTTTGCGGTCCGCATTTTCAGTATGCGATCGCATACTGACCGCATTCCTGACATAGATTTCTGTCCAGAAATCTGTTTCAGTTTGCGATACATTAGGTATAATATGCAGTTCGCATTTTGAAAATGCGACCGCACTTATGACCGCATTTCTGGCACTGATCTTTGTCCATAAATCTGCCTTGGTCTGCTATTTCAGTGTTAGGTATGCGGCCCGCATGTGGGTTTGCGGTAGCATACCCAGCTTTGCAAAGCCCTTTGCTCTTTTCTTGACTTTTTGGACTCTTTTCCGGTTCTTAGGCCCTTATACGTAGACTATCTTACGGCGCAATCTATCGTACGAAATTATGGGTTGTAACAATAAGCATTATTATTGATCTTCTGCAACACTTGAAATGGTCCATCTCCTACCGGAGCCAACTTCCCTTTCCTATGGTTCGGAAATCGTTCCTTGCGGAAGTGCACCCAAACCTAGTCACCTCTTTTTAAGTCCAGCTTTTTCCTTCCTTTATTCTTTTTGACTGCTACCTTTTCATAAGCATCCTCCAAAGTTTTCCTCACCTTAGCATGCAATTCGAGCAACACAGCTGCCCGGTTTTCTCTATCAATGCTAATAATTGCATCTCTCAGCAAAGGAACAAGATCAAGTGGTACCAAAGGATTAAAACCATAAACACATTCAAATGGAGTAATGCTAGTCATTCGATGAATAGTTCTGTTATATGCAAACTCCATAATAGGCAATCGGTCAGCCCAAGTGCCGGACTTCCCTTTGGTCAAAGCTCGGAGAAGAGCTCCCAAGGTGCGATTAACAACCTCAGTTTGACCGTCAGACTGTAGATGATGTGATGTAGAAAACAAAAATTTGGTGCCAAGAGCACCCCACAAACACTTCCAAAAGTGACTCAAAAACTTAACATCCCTATCATTAACAATAGTTCAAGATACACCATGCAACTTTAACACATTAGCAATGAACAAAGAAGCAACATGTTGTGCATCATCACATTTTTTATAGGAATAAAGTGAGCCATCTTAGAAAATCTATCTACATCCAGATTGATGCTATCATGACCACCTCGAGATCGCGGCAGCCCCATCACAAAATCCATCGAAACATCTACCAAAGGACTAATAGGAGCGGGTAAGGGAGTATACAAACCATGATTATTAGACCTAGACTTAGCTCTTTTACACTCAAAACACGCTCCACATACTCTCTCCACAAAAAAAGGCACACTTCTTATAATTAACATATAGCTTTTCCGCTCTCAATACTTCAAACACTTACCTTAAGTGATTAACATGGTCATCTAAACTTCTACTATAAATCAGGATATCGTCAAAGTAAAAAATCACAAACTTATTAAGAAACGGTTTAAGCAAATAATTCTTTAATCGCATGAACGTACTAGGTGTGCTGGAGAGACCAAAAGGAATCACCAACCATTCTTGGTCTTGAATGCGGTTTTCCATTCATCACCCGGTTTCATACGAATTTGGTGGTAACCTAACCTAAGATCTATCGTAGAAAACACACTTGAACCACATAACTCATCTAGCCTAGGGATAGGATGACGATACTTTACCGTTATTTTGTTGACTGCTCGGCAATCAACACACATCCTCCAGGTGCCGTCTTTCTTTGGAACCAAGATCACGGGTACGACACGCAGACTTAGACTCTCTCGAACTAACCCCTTAATCAATAGCTCATCCACTTGTCGTTGTAACTCCTTAGTATCCTGTGGATTGCTTCGATATGCAGGTTTCTTCGGATTTGTGACCCCGGAACAAAGTCAATTTGGTGTTCTATCCCCCTTAATGGAGGTAGTCCACTCGGCATCTCCTCGGGAAACATGTCCCTATATTCCTGCAAAACATCCCTAACAACACTAGGCAATGGGTGAACGTTAGTAGAAACTTCATCGTCACACTCAACCAGATCAACTCCTTTATCTTCCTCAATCTCCTCGTCACTCTCTACCTCACAAAAAGTACTATCATATTCAGGTCTTAAGGTAGAACCATCACTAGTTCCTTCCCCGGCATTCTTCCAAGTACTAGCGGTTCTTTCAATGTTCTCCACTCAGGCACTAATTGCCCTTACTTCGGCCAAGAGGTCGGCCAAAGTAATGTTGGTCACAACCTTTTCTCCTTTCGTAGCCATGTACCTGCAAAAGAAACAAGACTAGAAAATGTGTTAAGATTAGTTAAAAATACTCTCTCTTACTTTTTGAATGACTCTCGGGTTCACTCAAATTTCGGGTAGGATTTCGTACTTGTCCTCAAATTGGCTTCCTCCAATTGATCAAGTTCCTTAGTGACCTTTCAAGTTCACAAGTTCAATAGTTTCTTCAGGGTGAGTGAGTTTATGTGACTCGATAGTCGGACAACTTTTTAAGTGAGCACAAGAAGCCAATAATTATCTACGAAAGTGGAAATTCTGAGTTTTAGCACGAGGTCCTACAAGCTCAAAAGTAATCACTTAAGTAGGAAATTACCTAAGAATTACTAATTAGAAATAATGCAATCAAAGAAAGAAATTTGAAATACAAGAATTAAGGAAATTTTAGAGGCTTTCCTACTCTAGTTTGGAGAAGACTAATTCTCTCTCCTCCCCTTCTATGGAAATTTTTGAAGTTACCTAAGAATTACAAATTAGAAATACTGTAATCAAAGAAGGGAATTAAAAATACAAGAATTAAGAAAATTTTAGAGGCTTTCCTACTCTAGTTTGGAGAAGATCAATTCTCTCTCCTCCCCTTTCCTTGTCCAACTCAATTTCACCCCTCTTCTCCTTGTTCAAATAGAATTCAACTCCTTGAAACTTCTCCCTTTTGGATTGGGAGTTATTTCCTTCTTGGACTAGAATTAGGGTTCCCTAATCCTCCTTCTTCTCCCCATTTCGGCCTCCCTTCACGGTTTTAGGCCCCTCTTACACGTTCTAACAATATTCTTTCAAGAACAATAAATTAAAGTTAGAGAACTTCAAGAATTCAAGGCAATCTTGTTAAGAACGTTTGAATATTCAAGATCCCCTTCAAGAACAATGCAAATCTCTTCAAGAACTCAAATTTATTTCTAAGAACTTCAAGATTCTCAAGATTCACGTGGACTACTTTCAAGAACAACAATTTGGCGTCCAAGAACTTCAAAACTAAACGTGTACTTTCAAGATCCCAACTAGGGTTTTCAAGTACGGTTTTAAATGATCAAGAACTTCGATATTTGGTTTCAAGAGTGTTTTTTTAACAATCAAAACTTCAAAATTTCAACCCTAGATGTTTCAACAACTTCAATCAACAACAATTTTCGGTTTTCTCTTCTTTTCTTTTTTCACGTTTTTCTTTTTCTTCTCTTTTTTTTAAATCAAAAATGAAATTAATGAAAGAACCTAAAAACTAAGGCACGAAGAACAGGATTGGGATTGTACAAATAAACCCGTTTCAAGCTTTAATACCAACTGATATAAAACGCGAAAACAAGAAAACAAAGGATAGATACAAGACGCTCAATGAACTATCAAGACAACAAGTAGGAACTAGTCTACTTACCTTCTTGATGAAGTCAAGGAGTACCTCTACTATACAAACAACCCTCAAGACAACGATGGTCTTGCAAACTGTTCGATCAAACAAGGAACGAGTTCAATTTTGAATCGCACCAAAATTGGACAAGTTAAAGTCACACGTTTGGGAGCACAAAGTGGCTGCCGAAAATTCTTCAATTTAATGTCAAAAAACTACTACAAATAATGAGGTATTTAGGCTTATATAGAATGATCCTTGTCCTAAGCTAACTGGAATCAAAAAATTAATAAAAAGGCTACAATCTGGCTAAGTTTAAAGAATAGTCATGCAGGACCAAACAAGTAAGAATTAATGTCTTCCATAGCAACACAATAATACAACATAAACACAAATATACATCTTCAACTTCTAATTTCGTCCATAGCCAAATTTGTGAATGCTTGAATGCTTGGCTCTTCTCCAAGGCTAACCAACGCCTTTTCTTGTCTTATCCAACATTGATGGCATGAATGTAGCTTGATCAGATTGACCTGCATCAAAAATCCTGCAAATGCCATCAAAATGAGTTATATACACCCCTTCAACAATTTGAAGCATGCCACTGAACGATTGAAAATGTTCAAATATACTCTTGAAGAATTGTAAAGGCCCAAATATAGCCTCGTGTGGCTTTCACCGTAACAACCAAATGGCGAATTTTTCCACTGTAGAAATCATTTGTGGGAGATACATACGAGATAAATGATAATGGTAGAGTTCATGGTGCAAAAGGTAAACGGAAAGCAAATGTAATACAAATTATAAACGTTAGGAGAATATTTGAACATTTTTCATATAAAGCATATGTAGGCATCAAAATTTCATTAGATTTAAATCCATAAAATTATTTGGACAATATTTTTAAATTCAAAATATATTTGTTCAAATAAAATTTATTTGGCTAATATAATTGAATTAGTTATATAAGTCCAATATATATGGACTAAATAAATAAGTCCAAAACAATTCGATTAGCCCATTTTAATTGGGCTGCAAGTGATGAGCCCACTTCATTAGGTCCAAGATATCACCTTCCAAGAGGCCCAGTGTCACGTGTCAAATGACATGGCACGCCAAATAAAATAGAAGAGCCAATGGGATCATGCCATGTGTCAAAATGATAAGGCATGCCAAGTAAAACTAAAATGCCAATGAAACCGCGCCTCATATACAAGTGACATGTTCTGGCCAATCAAATGCGGCCATGTCACGCTTCAATCTGATTGGTCGGAAAGAGTTTTTTCTCATCACAACTCTTCCCTCCCAGAACTATAAATAGGGGTCTTCATAACTCAGAAAAGAAATAAGAAGCTATATAAGAAGCACAAGGGAGCTTGTGGATCAAACGTCACAATTCTCTGCAAACTGCAAGCACTTCAACACAAATTTCAAGTATTCAAGATCAAGAACTAAGTCAAATCAAATACAAGGTGTTCAAGATCAAGGCTACTTGTTCGTGATAAAATTCGTGACAACAACCAAAGCTTTCGCGACGGATAAATCAAATTGAAATTCAAGATCAAGCTCAAAGGCCCTTGAATTAATTTTGGGAAAGAAGAATCAGAGGAATCATAGAGATTGTAGCACTCAAACTATTTGAAATAAAATACTACGATTGTTTCAATATTATTTAGTCTTGATTTTATTTTCTTGTAGCAAATTTATTATCTACAAATTCTGGCACGCCCAGTGGGACAATCTCTACCTCTCATCTCAACTTTTCAATTACCAAATTTCAAGAACATCAAAATGGCTTGAAGGAAAATCAACTCCCAACCAACTTCCACTCAGGCTGCTAATTCCAAGTTCTACGCTGATGTGAAAAGCATCCTCAATGTTACCTTTTGAAGCTTTGGGCCAGTTACAAGGAGCAAACCAAGCTCTTTAGGACAATAAGCACTCCAAGTGTCATCCGCATCAACCCTTATTTTTGAATCTTCATCCTCAAAAGGATCAAGATTCTCTACAAGTACGACCCAAAAAAGGAACGACGTCGCCAAGAGGATCAAAAACATTCTCGCCCAACTTAGCTTATCTAAGTCCAAGAAACCTTTCATACAAGCCGATGATGATGGCTTGAGCGCCGGATCTACTCTAGTCTCCAATAATGCGACCTCTGAGCTTTATCCTAATAATGATCTATATCATTCTTCATCCTATACGACGATCATGCAAGAAATGGTTATTGATATTTCTACCGTAGAAGAACAACTTGAAAATTTGACGAAAGTAGTTGAAGCCTTGTCAAAGCGCGTACGAGATCAAGATGCTAAACTTTTCAAGTTAACAAATATATTAGATAGCGTAGTAGGAGGAGAATTAACACAAACACCTTAAAATATTCAAAGGTCACAAGAGAGAGGTGGCTCCTCCGAAAAGCAAGCAGCAACAACAACCAAGGAGATCCAAGTCTCCCCTGAAGGTCTGATTCCCGTTGAGAAATTGATGTACTTTATCATGGAGGTTATCAAAGATACGCTTAAGTCGTCGTCCACATTAACTCTCACATATGCAAAGCCATAAATGAAAAGAATTGATAACTTAAAGATGCAGGTTAGTTATCAACCTCCTGAGTTGCAACAATTCGACGGCAAGGAAAATACGAAACAACATATAGTGCACTTTGTTGAAACTTGTAACAACGCTGGAACATATGTCGATTATCTTGTCAAACAGTTTGTTCGATCTCTCAAAGGAAATGCATTCGATTGGTACACATATCTTGGACCTTGTTCCATCGATAGTTTGGAGCAGTTGGAGCGAGAGTTTCTCAGTCGTTTCTATTGTGCAAGACGCATAATAAGCATGATTGAACTTACAAATGCTCATCAATAAAAGGATGAGCTAGTTATTGACTTCATCAACCGCTGGAGGATCTTAAGCCTCAATTGCAAAGATCGCCTTAGTGAAACTTCTAGCATCGAATGTGCATTCAAGGCATGCATTTAGGTCTTCGCAATATCTTACAACGCATAAAGCCCAAAACATTTGAAGAACTAGCAACTCGCGCTCATGATATGGAACTGAATATGGCCATAAGTATCGACCAAGGGCTACCTGTCTTTGAGCCTTACGACGAAGAAGAAGAACAAGAAGGCGTGGATGAGGGTAAGTTTTCATTCGAAAATGAAACTGAAGAGTCTATGCATGTCACTATTCTCCTTAATGCATGAGCCTAAACTGCAAGTTATAATGCTCCTTGGCGTATGAGCCTAAACTGCAAGTCGCAATGCTCCTTAACGCATGAGCCTAAACTGCAAGTTATAATGCTCCTCAATGCACGAGCCTAAACTACATGTTGCAACGTTCCTTTATGCACGAGCCTAAACTGCAAGTTATAATGCTCCTCAATGCACGAGCTTAAACTGCAAGTTGTAATGTTTCTTGGCACATGAATACATATTATATGTCACGAAGCTCCGTAATTTTGAACTAAATCTTTAAGATGTAAAGCTATTCAAATTCGAGCAAAGTCTTCATGTTGCAAATCTCTCAAAATTCAAGCAAAGACTCAAGTCGAATGCTCTTCAATGTCGAGTAAAGACTTCAAATCGCAAAGCTTTTCAAGTTAGAGCCAAACTTTAAGATGTAAAGCTCTTAAAATTCTAGAAAAGTCTTTAAGTTGCAAAGCTCTTCAAATTCGAGCAAAGACTCAAGTCGAAAGCTCTTCAAAGTCGAGTAAAGACTTGAAGTCACAAAACTTTTCAAATTAGAGGCAAACTTTAAGATGTAAGGCTCTTACAATTTGAGCAAAGCTTTCAAGTCGTAAAGCTCTTTAAATTCGAGCAAACTATATAAGCTGCAAAGTCTTCAACAATGAGCTAAATATTCAAGTCACGAGGCTCTTAAAATTTGAGCGGAACTTTAAATTGTAAGCTAAAACTTCAAGTTGCAACGCTCCTTGATGCACGAGCGTAAACTGCATGTTCCTACACCCCTGGCCCGCATGAGTCTTCACTGTATACGGCCCACTACATAAAAATAAGGTCCGCTAGGTTGAAAACCTCGAAAGAGGTGGCTTAGGAAAAAGTTAGGACATATAAAAAATAACACACACAGTCTGAACTACGATATGACTTGATCCTCTTTAACGAGGTACGTAGGCAGCTTAGAGTTTTATTCTAAGTTCAGCCGTATGAGTTCAAAAGATACATATTGCCCCATTTGTTGATCGAATGAAGCATGATGGAGTATAATACACTTGATTGGAACTTAAAAAAATTACTCTTACATCTATTATTTCGTTGAACTTTGTGTCTTATTAAAGATTGATGGTTCAATAGGGGTAATCCTCCATAGCAGATTAGTATCTCTGATGGATGGATGAAGTTTTTTAGTAGAAGGCCAAATCTTCAAATTGAAGTTTTCAAATCTGCTAATTTTTTCAAGTTGAAGTTTAAAAGTTCAATCGTTGCTCAAATGATGTATGATAGAATTTAATCCATTCAATCAACACTTGAAAATCAAGTTGAAACACCATTATTCCGTTGAACTTTGGATAAAAAAAAGGACAAAAAAAAGCACAAAAAGAGGTAACCTCGGTACTGTACTTGTGATTTGAAAATACTGTAAATTGATGCTCTATGAACGAGGAGCATGTAACCTTATATAGGTGTGGAAAGGACGGCATAAGAAAGTAATTTTCGATGTGGGATCAGGAGTATAAGGCGGCGGCTGCTACAATTATTTTCCATATGGTATTCAACTATGTTTATTCTAAGAGGGTTGATTTAATTAGAGCGGCAACATGAATCAGAGAGCAACTCAAATTGTTGTAACAATTGTCAACATAATATGAAATTATATCTAATCATTACAATAAGAAGAAGATTCCTTTCCCAATAGGGAAGGTAGGTATCACTGGCGATTACAATTTCGTATTGAAATCACAATTCAATGGTTTTGTATTTTTCCTATTCAAAGTAAATGGTCATTATGATGTTTAGGTAATTGACTAGGTGTACGTGTAACAAATTGCATGGGTGTGGAAAGGACGACATAAGAAAGTAATTGTCAAATGACGTGGCATGCCAAGTCAAACAAAAGCGCCAATGGGATCATTTCATATATCAAAATGAAAAAGCATGCCAAGTCAAATTAAAAGGCCAATGAAACCGCGCCACATATACAAGTGACATAATCTGGCCAATCCAATGCGGCCATGTCGCACTTCGATCTGATTGGTCAGAAAGAGTTTGTTCTCATCACAACTCTTTCCTCCCAGAATTATAAGTAGGGGTCTTCATATCTCAGAAAAGAAATCAGAAGTTATAACAAGACGACACAAGGGTGCTTGTGGATCAAATGCCACAATTCTCTGCAAACTGCAAGTGTTCAAGCATTCAAGCACTTCAGCACAAATTTCAAGTATTCAAGATCAAGAACGCAGTCATATCAAATACAAGGCGTTCAAGATCAAGGCTACTTGTTCGTGATAAAATTCGTGGCAACAATCAAAGCGTTCACGACGGATAATCAAATTGAAATTCAAGATCAACCTCAAAGGCCCTTGAATTTATATTGGGAAATAAGAATAAGAGGAATCATAGAAATTGTAACACTCAAACGATTTGAAATAAAATACTACGATTGTTGCAATATTATTTGGTCTTGATTTTATTTTCTTGACGCAAATTCATTGTCTACAAAGTCCGGCACGCCCAGTGGACAACCTCTACCTCTCATATCAACTTTTCAATTACTGAAGTTCAAGAACATCAAAATGGCTTGAAAGAAAATCAACTCCTGACCAACTTCCACTCAGGCTGTTAATTCCAAGTTCTATGCTGATGTGGAAAGCATATTCAATGTTACTTTTGGAAGCTTTTTGCCAGTTAGAAGTAGCAAAGCAAGCTCTTTAGGACAACAAACACTCAAAGTGTCATCCTCATCAACCCTTATTTTCGGTTCTTCATCCTCAAAAGGAGAAACATCCTCTACAAGTACGAACCAAAAAAGGAACGACGTCACCAGGAGGATAAAAAATGTTCTTGCCAAACTTAGCTTATTTAAGTCCAAGAAATCTTTCATTCAAGCCGATAATGATGACTTGAGCGCTGGATCAACTCTAGTCTCCAATAACGTGACCTCTGAGCTTTATGCTAATAATGATCTATATCATTCTTTATTCTATACGACGATCATATAAAAATTGTTATTGAAACTTCTACCGTAAAAGAACAACTTGAAAATTTGATGAAAGTAGTTGAAGGCTTGTCAAAGCGCGTGCAAGATCAAGATGCTAAACTTTACAAGTTAACAAATAAATTGGATAGCATAGTAGGAGGAGAATCCACACAAACACCTTAAATCTTCAAAGGTCACAAGAGAGAGTCGACTCCTCCGAAAAGCAAGCAACAACAACCAAGGAGATCCAAGTCTCCCCAAAAGGCCTGATTCCCATTGAGAAATTAAAGTACTTCATCATGGAGTTTATCAAAGATACACCTGAGTCGTCGTCCAAATTATCTCACATATATGCAAAGCCATATACATAAAGAATTGATAACTTGAAGATGCAGGCTTGTTATCAACCTCCTGAGTTGCAACAATTCGACGACAACAGAAATCCGTAACAACATATTGTGCAGTTTGTTGAAAATTGTAACAATGCTGGAACATATGTCCATTATCTTGTCAAACAGTTTGTTCGGTCTCTCAAAGGTAATGCATTCGATTGGTACACAGATCTCGAATCTTGTTCCATCGATAGTTGGGAGCAGTTGGAGCGAGAGTTTCTCAGTCGTTTCTATAGCACAAGACGCATCTTAAGCATGATAGAACTTACAAATGCTCATCAACAAAAGGATGAGCCAGTTATTGACTTCATCAACCGCTGGAGGAGCTTAAGCCTCAACTGCAAAGATCGCCTTAGTGAAACTTCTAGCATCGAGTGTGCATTCAAGGCATGCATTTGGGTCTTCGCTATATCTTACAAGGCATAAAGCCCAATTTTTTTGAAGAACTAGCAAATCACGCTCATGATATGGAACTAAATATGGCCATAACTGCCAACCTATGGCTACCTGTCTTTGAGCCTTACGACGAAGAAGAAGAACAAGAAGGAGAGGATGGGGGCAAGTTTTCATTCGAAAATGAAACCTAAAAGTCTATGCATGTTACTATGCTCCTTAACGCGTGAACCTAAACTGTAAGTTATAATGCTCCTTGGCGCGTGAGCCTAAATTGCAAGTCGTAACGCTCCTTAATGCACGAGCCTAAACTGCAAGTTATAATGCTCCTTAATGCACGAGCCTAAACTACATGTTGCAACGCTCCTCAATGCACGAGCCTAAACTGCAAGTTATAATGCTCCTCAATGCACGAGCTTAAACTGCAACTTGTAATGCTTCTTGGCACATGAGTCTATATTATATGTCACGAAGCTCCCTAATTTTGAACTAAATCTATAAGACGTAAATCTCTTCAAATTCGAGCAAAGTCTTCATGTTGCAAAGCTCTCCAAATTCGAGCAAAGACTCAAGTCGAATGCTCTTCAAAGTCGAGCAAAGACTTCAAATTGCAAAGCTTTTCCAGTTAGAGCCAAACTTTAAGACGTAAAGCTCTTAAAATTCGAGCGAAGTCTTCAAGTTGCATAGCTTTTAATTTCAAGCAAAGACTCAAGTTGAAAGCTCTTCAAAGTCGAGTAAAGACTTCAAGTCGCAAAACTTTTCAAATTAGAGCCAAAATTTAAGACGTAAGGCTCTTAAAATTTGAGCTACGTTTCAAGTTGTAAAGCTCATCAAATTCGAGCAAACTGTTCAACCTGCAAAGCTCTTCAACTGTGAGCTAAATATTCAAGTCACGAAGCTCTTGAAATTTCAGTGGAACTTCAAATTGTAAGCTAAATCTTCAAGTTGCAACGCTCCTTGACGCATGAGCCTAAACTGCATGTTCCTATACCCCTGGCCCACATGAGTCTAAACTGTATAAGGCGTACCACATAAAAAAAAGGTCCGCTAGGTTGAAAACCTCGGAAGAGGTGGCTTAGGCAAAAGTTAGGACATATAAAAAAAAACTCACATTGTCGGAACTAGGTTATGACTTGATCCTCTTCAATGAGGTACGTAGACAGCTTAGAGTTTAATTCTAAGTTCAGTCGTATGAGTTCAAAAGATACATATTTTCCCATTTGTTGATCGAATGAAACATGATGGAGTATAATCCACTTGATTGGAACTTAAAAAATTACTCTTACATGTATTCTTTCGTTGAACTTTGTGCCTTATCAAAGATTGATGGTTCAATAGGGGTAATCCTCCATAGCAGATTGGTATCTCTGATGGATGGACGTAGTCTTTTAGTAGAAGACCAAATCTTAAAATTGAAGTATTCAAATCTGCTAATTTTTTCAAGTTGAAGTTTAAAAGTTCAATCGTTGCCCGAATGAAGTATGATAGATTTAATCCATTCAATCAACACTTGAAAATCAAGTTGAAACACCATTATTTTATTGAACTTTGGATCCCATATGATTTAAAGGGGCAAGATTCCATGGTAAATTGGTGTCTTCAATGGGATGATTATAGTCTTTTAGGAGGCTACTAGGTATTGCATTGAAGTCCGAAGATTCGCTATGCCTTCGGATTCGCCAAACGTTCAAGTTTTTGTTCTTTAAGTTGAAGTGTTTAATTCTTCCAAGTCTTCAAGTTGAAATCTTCAAATCCGTCAAGCCTCCAAGTTGAAGTTTGCGAGTCCTCCAAGTCTTCAGGTCGACCGGTCTTCTAGTTAAAATCTTCAGATCCCCCAGTTCTACAAGGTGAATTTTTCAAGTTCACCGCCCTTCAAGTTGAAGTCTGCAGGTCCACCAATATTTAAGTTGAAGTATTCAAGCCCTCCAAGTCTTCAAGTCTATCGGCCTTTAAATTGAAGTCCTCAAATTCGCCGGTCTTCAAGTTGAACTATTTTAAGCCCTCCAAGTCTTCAAGTCTGCTAATTTTTCAAGTTGAAGTTTAAAGTTCACCGCTCTTCAGGTTGAAGTGTCAAAGTCCGCCGAATCTTCAAGTCCATCAAATCTTCAAGTTTGTTGGTCTTCAAGCTGAAGTCTGCAAAGTTTTTCAAGTATTCAAGTCGATGTCGTCAAGTCCACCAAGTCTTCGAGTTGAAACTTTCTAATTTTCAAATCGTAAAGTGGACATGTTAGTCCTCTTGCACTTTAAGTTGGCCTCTTCATGGGTTTGTCCTTAGTTGGAACTATAATTTCCTAATCTTAAGGTGGACGTTGAAGTACCTTTGCACCTTGAGTTGGCCTCTTCGAGGGTTTGTCTTTAAAAGGAACTATAGTTTTCCAGTCTTAAGGTGGACATTTAAGTCCCTTTGTATCTTAAGCTGGTTTCATCACGGATTTGATCCTTCTATATGTTGTTGAGGATTTGTCCTTTTATAGGTTGCCATTGATTTGTCCTTCTATGCTTTTTTGCGGGTTGATCTTTCTATATGTTGTTGAGAAATTGTTCCTCTATATGTTGCCAAGTTGTGTTCTTCTACGTGTCGTATGAACTTTGTGACTTAAGTAATCCCTTTGATTTTTGAGCATCCCTTTTGACATTAATATCACCTTCTTCATACATGAAAGAGGTTATCCTTACTTGCCTGGCCTACAAAAAAAAGGACAAAAAAAAAAGCACAAAAAGAGATTACCTCGATACCATACTTGTGATTTGAAAATACTGTAAATTGATGCTCTATGAAGGAGGAGCATGTAGCCTTATATAGCTGTGGAAAGGACGACATAAGAAAGTAATTTTCGATGTGGGATCAGGAGTATAAGGCGGCCGCTACAATTGTTTTCCATATAGGATTCAACTATGTGTCTTCTAAGAGGATTGGTTAAATTAGAGCGGAAACACAGGAATCCAAGAGCAACTCAAATTGTTGTAGCAATTGTCAACCGAATATGAAATTATGTCTAATCATTACAATAAGAAGAAGATTCCTTTCCCACTAGGGAAGGTAGGTATCACTGGCGGCAATTACGATTTCATATTAAAATCACAATTCAATGGTTTTGTCTTGTTCCTATTCAAAGTAAATGGTCCTTATGTTATTTAAGTAATTGACTGGGTGTACGTGTAACAAATTGCATGGGTGATACTTTTCGTTCTCTTCTGGACTGCGACAAATTTGACAGTCAGCCAATACTTCATTACCCGTTTTCGGTTACAACAAGTCTATACCTCAACAAGTGTTGAAGTAGGGGGCATTTATTGGCATCTAAATTTTATTCAATTTAAATCCATAAAATTATTTGGACTATATTTTATATTTAGGATATATTAGTTCAAATAAATTTATTGGGCTAATATAATTGAATTAGTTATATAAGTCCAATATATATGGATTAAATAAATAAGTCCAATTCCATTGGATTAGCCCATTTTAATTGGGCTGCAAGTGATGAGCCACTTCATTAGGCCCAAGATGTCATCTTCCTAGAGGCCTAGTGTCACGTATCAAATGATGTGATCATGCCATGTGTCAAAATGACAAGGCATGCCAAGTCAAATTAAAAGGCCAATAAAATCGCGCCACATATGCAAGTGACATCTTCTGGCCAATCAAATGCGGTCATGTCACGCTTCAATCTGATTGGTCGGGAAGAGTTTGTTCTCATCACAACTTTTTCATCTTACAACTATAAATAAGGGTCTACATGACTCTGAAAAGAAACCAGAAGTTATAACTAGAAGACACAAGGGAGCTCGTGGAGCAAAGGCCACAATTCTCTGCAAACTGCAAGTGTTCAAGCATTCAAGCACTTCAACACAAATTTTAAGTATTCAAGATCAAGAACGAAGTCAAATCAAATACAAGGCATTCAAGATCAAGGCTAGTTGTTCGTTATAAAATTCGTGGCAACAATCAAAGCATTCCCGATGGATTAATCAAATTCAAATTCAAGATCAAGCTCAAAGGCCCTTGAATTTATATTGGGAAAGAAGAATAAGAGGAATCATAGAGATTGTAACAGTCAAACTATTGAAATAAAATACTACGATTGTTGCTATATTTTTCGGTCTTGATTTTATTTACTTGACCCTAATTTATTGTCTACAGCATCATTGGTGGATTCGAAAATGGGATTTTATTTTTTGTGTGTGTGTGTGTATATATATATATATATATATATATACGCGCATAAAATATCCATAAATAGCAGAAATATAATTCGCTTTCTAAGAACTGGATAAAATATGTCACGAACAGCTGGAACAGGAACTTTTTTCTTCCAAAAGAACACAAAATTGTATTATGAATAATGGACAGTGAGGACTGACTTTTCGTAATTCAACAATTAATTCTCTTAATTTCTCCTATTCTTCGGAAATAGAAATTTAACCTGGAAGTATAGAATGAACTATGAAATGATAATAGAATTCAGTAAAGGAAGTTCCCTAAGTTCTTTAGGGAAGATTAGCATCATTAGAACATTAGCACTACCAATAAAAAACCGAGTTGAGATATAAGAGTAGCTCAAACAATTATTATAAACAAATGAATTTTTTTTTTTCAAGGATTAATAACATAATTAAACGATAGAAGTATGCCGGGACGGTTGCGGGTGAAAGAAAGCATGAGATGTTTCGCTTGTTGAATGAAACATTCCATGTGTTCTGCCGAACTATGAATCATGTGGTGGGGGAAGGTAGGGTACATATCAACTTCTTTCATTGTCTCGGTTCGAAATTAGAGATGAATGAGAAATTCATAAGAAGAATACTAATTAATAATAGATAAGATAGAATCATTAACAATAAAAGATAAGATAAAGTTTTGGATGTGAATTATTAGTATGAGGCATGCTATGGAATTGTCTCCAGAGTAAATTTGTGTCACTACCAAGGTGCAAATAACAAAGTGATGTCTTACTTTCAAGAGACAATCAACAACTCAATAATCTTTCAATGTGCACTCAAGTAGAAACTTCAAAGACTATTAAATCTCTCGACTGCTTTTATAGAAATTAGAAATAAATATGAATGCGATAATTTTTCATATTTAATTTGAAAAATATGGCTTAATGACGTAATTAAATTAGTGTAGAAGTGTGTGAGATCTCACACGAGGGTAGAAAAATATTTATAACATGCTAATAGTGAATGGTACAAGTTTGGGTGTAAAGCTCCTTAAATATTAATATGTTATTTCCGGCTACTTGCGTCTTTACTGTAAATTTGTAGCATTAGTCAAGCTAAACAATGATGTTAGAGTATTTAAATTTATATAATTCACATGTACCAATGTATGGAGAAAAGAAAAGGAATTAATTAAGTTGAGGTATCATGAATGAAATGTATGATATACCATGATGAAATGAAATAAATTAAGTTGAGATACCATGACTGAAATAGACGAGATATCACTAATAACTCTCAGGACCTCTCATTGTGGCTTGTGCGCCACACTATGTTGCATGGAATGTCTCAGGTGAAGCAGAAGGGGAGAAGGTCAGCGACGAGGCCCCTCGCGCGAGAAAGCTAAAAAATCTAGAAGCGGGCACGCGGTACCTCGCAATGCGAGCTCCCCTCCTAGGCACCTGGGCCTATAAATATACATTAGCTAGGAGGGAAAAACAAAGGGAATTTTACGGGGATGTAAAAAAAAATCACTATATACCAACAACTAGCTATTTTAGTCATGCTATCGAAAATAGCCAAAAAGTACCAATAATATATTACATTAAAAATTATAGGCAAAAAAAGATTTTTTTTCAATGGTATTGTTGGGGTAATTTGACGAAGTTTGAAGGCGAGTTAGACTAGTGTGGAGTCAAAATTCATTATCAATGACATAAAATATTAAAAGAATTAGGCAAAAGGGATTTTTTTCCAATGGGTATGGTTGGAATTTGTTGAAAATATATAGATGGGCAATAAACACAACGTGAGCAAGATTGGAGGTGATTTGGACTGGTTTGGTATCAAAATTCGGAGATAAAATCGAGTTTAAAAGTCTTCTGCGACACATATATCAAAGATGTATAATGCATGTATCTCATATACACTTATACGTGGATATACATGTGATACACATTTGATACATATATGATACATATGTGATGCACAAATGATACACATATCATCTTTTTTCATGTTCATCTTCTATTTCGAATTATCAAATCAAACCACCCTAAAACTCTACCAAATCATCCAAAACTGATATTCAAACTCCTTAAGATGTACCCAATCTATTCCAACAACACCCACACAAAAAAGTTAAAATTTGACTTTTTTTTAGCTACAAATAGCTAATTGGCTAATATTGATAGTATTTGACTAATATTGATAATATTTTATGAATTGGTCAATTTTTATAACAACTTACTTATGAGAGAACATAAATGGTAATTTTCCCAAAAAAATTAAATTTCGAGCTAATATCTCTCCTTTATCTAAACAAAGGCTTTTCTCGGTCAATCACTGTAAGTTGTAAATATATTTTTGAGTTAATTATTATTCCTAAATACTAGTATTAACAAATTTAATTTTAAAATCTTTGGATTTTGCTTGAATTTTCAAGTTGGCAAAGAACATCAAATAAACTGATATTGAAGATTTTTTCATTTGAGGTTATTCTACTACTACAAATGTCATGACCTAATTTCGGTGTAACTGTAAATGACACCCAATGCCGTAACAAGCCTTGAATAATTCAGACACCATTCTATCCATTTCACGCATGATACATTTAAAATAAATCATCAAAAAATCAAAACATTTCCATAATCATAGTTTCTATATCATTAGACATATGCAGAGTCAAAAAGATTTAATACATAACCCAAAAAAAGAATAACGTCTCATCCACGTAGCTAGACCTCTAATAGTATGTATGTCACCACTAAATTTGCCCAAAGTCGTGATTGGCACCCAAGATCTCGATCGAGCGACCGAAAACACCAAAGAGCACAATAACTTTTTAAAATATATAAAATAAGCTAAACAATGGAATAATATAGATAAATAAATTCATAAATCTGATACAATGCAAAAGAAACTGTTTACCCTAAAAATCGGATAACAATTGAATTTATACGTGATTTTAAGGATACGTGGCCTAATTTGATACAAATGACGAGTAATACAATGAAAGTTAAAATTAACTAATAAATGAAAAGAATGCAAACCACTCAAGCTAGACCCTTTTGATCGTTAGTTGATCCTTCTTGGGCAGGAATTGATTATAATAGAAATTAGAACAAGTTAATGATATAAATGATTCAAGAGAACAATCTACCATTGTCTTTATCGATGAATGAAAAAGTCTGTTTACAAATAATTAAAACCCCCCTTTATATAGTAGGGGGACCCTACATTTGGTGCAACTCCATATAAGGTAAAAAATCTCTTGATTTGCTAACTAAGCGGTTCCATTGATTTGTGCCGAAATTCTCACCGCGATGTTCGTCTCATTACGGATATTCTGGCTTTCCATTATTAGGTTCGGTGATCTTCCCTCGGGCATTTTCAGAGTCAGGCTCGATTTCGGACCACAGGCTCGGTGTTCTCGAGGTTGGACATTCTGGCCTCGTGTTCCGCTTCGATGAAACTCGAGGTCGATCTTCAACCCTACGCATTCTGAACCCGATCTTTCGTCCAATAGTCGATCTCGATGTTGACCATGTAGAGTCAAAGGGGCGGGAGAGTCTCAGTCCGGAGTCGAGCTCGATTTCGACCATATACAGTTGAGCCGGACTTCGATCGTATACAGATAGTCCCCTCGTTTTTTCGGAGAGTAACGACGAGAAACGATATGTGCCTCAGATTCTCACCATACGGGATTTTGATTCTCACTTTGACAAAAGACGATAGACTTATGACGTACACAATACGGAAACTGAAAACGTCCCATCAAAAAAGCCCTTTAAAGCATTAAACATGTGTCAGTTGATGTTCTGCCGCTTTGGGATGCAACTCACCGTTTTGAAAGACTATAAATACCCTCGTTCATCCTTTGTATTCAAACGTTTGTGCTCTTTTATAAAAACTTCATCATTTTTATCTTCAAGAGCTCCTGCCTTCTGGTTTTCTGAAAATATTTTACAAGCTATCTACGGATTATATTTCCTTCGTATCAGTATCTTTCAATTTCTTCCTCTATTCAAAAATAATGGCAAAGACTTCGAAATCCGTTCTTCAAAGACAGACTCCCTCTTCTTCTCAACTTGCTGAGAACGTTTTGTCTGTCGTCACCGAGGAACCTATACCGAAACCCCCTCTAAAGGCGTTTGTACCAGCGGGGTGCTCAACCGGAGCCGATTTGAAGGTTGAAAAAACTTCCTCAATACTGGTCCGATGCGAATCGATCATGAGATACATTTGTTCAATCACTGAAAACGTTCTCGATTAAGTCAAGGAAGACTGTAACTGGGTCGGCAAGTGTGTGGTGGTTCCTGCGCCTGAAGAAACAATTACTCCCCACGTGGAGGGTTTTTTAAGTGTTTACACTTATCCCTTCACGTTGGGCCCTTTGGACCCGGTCATTATTGCCTTTTATAAAAGGTACGAGGTGATCTTGGGCCAAATTCATCCTTCTTTCTGGAGGATAGTTATCCTTCTCCGTTTTTTGTAAGCAAGATCGAGGGGTATCCTTTCACCGTCGATCATCTCATGCGTTTGTACAGTCCCCGACTCTATCGAGGGGGGTTGATAAAACTTGCTTGTCGGGCAAGCAAAGCCCCATTCTCAAGTATTGATGAGGATCGAGATCGATGTTGGTTGGGTCGATTTGTTCGAGTGAGAACATCGGATCTAATCCCGGGGGAGGATATGCCATTCCCTGAGAAATGGAATATGAAGCGTAAGTATAACCCTGCTTTTTAAAAAAAATTAATTTACCGTTCTCCCTCTCGCCCTTCCTCTTTCAATTTTCTATAGCGCAGCTGTTTCTCGGATGCCGTATGCAATTCCTCATCTCAAAGAGTGGGTCGAGGGGATCGTATCCCAAAAACCATATTCTGAGCGCACATGGCACGAGCTTTCAAAAGGCCGGTGGGAGACCCAACTTCATGGTGAGATAAGTTACATTTGAGCTTAATTCTTTATGCTATCGATTTCTAACTTGTTTTGCCTTTCTTTTGCAAGTTTATCAAAAGATGTTGAAAATGAGACCTCCACCCGTGGGCGATGATGCTCCCAACGAGCCCCCTGTTTCGAAGCAGGATAAAGAGAAGAAAAGAAAAAAGGCCCCAAGTTCCCCAGACCTCGAGAAGAAGAGACCAAGGAAAATATTGGCTCGTAAGCCCAAGGGGAGTTCTAGTGATCGAGTATTATTTTTGAACTCGCTACGTCGATTAAGGGATGAGTCTGAGGAGGAAGAAGAGGATTTTGACCTTGTGGCTAGTGTGGCCACAGTCTGAAGGGCAAGGGGCCTCTGAACCAGGGGTTTGTAAAGCGGATCTTCATCGAGTTGGGGAACCCACGATGGAGATAAGAACTGAGGCTTCCCCAGATACGAGGAGAGCACCGCTGGGAGTATTGGGTCCGATTGAGATGGTTGATTCGCCCTCTTTCTCAGAATCAATGTTCAACGAGGCCCAAATAGCAAAAGAACGTTCCTTGGACGGAGATCATAGATCGAAAGACCCTTTCCGTGGTTTTTTTGATGGTGTGGATTCGACGGCCACGGAAGATGTTCTTGGGCTCGGTAATTTAGAGGTACCGAGGAAGAGCTCATCCTCCGATACAAGCGGGATTTTCTTTAGTCCAAAATTGGTTGATCGGTTTCCCGCACCGAGTGCTTACCCTGATCGAAAACGCTCCATATCTTTTACCATTCCCGAGGATGCTCGGGTTCTTTCTGCCTCCGTCGGGGTGGCCCGTTATCTTTGGTGCTTGGTGACCAAGAAATATTAGGCAAAAAAGAATGAGGTAGATGTGCCATGCCAGTTTAACGAAGCTCAATAGGCGCTGAATCGGGTAACTTCCGATAATCTTTATTTGATGTCCTTTGTTATGTACTTTAAAATTTTATGTAATCATAACATCTTACTTTATGCTTGCAGGCAACGGTACTTCACTATTAGTCTTTTCTCCATTCTGGGAAGAGTCAAAATGCCATGAACGGCTTGAAGGGGAGATAAAGAACCTCCATGCCGAACTGGGGCTTACCCAGAAGGATAATGCTGGCTTGGTCGAGAAAGTAGGGAAAAACCTTGATTGGATTGATCAGCTTCGAACTGAAACGAATGTGGTTAAAGTTGGGCCCGACGAGTTGACGAGCAAGATGGATCAACTGGCCTTGGAAAAAGAGACATCTTGGGCACAATTAGCTTCAGCAGAGGCTCAGCTTAGAGCGGCAAAGGAGAAAGCCGAGGCTCAAACCAAGAGTACCGAGGAGCTTCAATCTCGGATCAGTACAATTATCTCAGATCGAGATAATCTGGCTAAAGAGCTAAAAATGGCCAAGTCGGAAGTTACCGTGATCAAAGCCGAAATTGATGAACTGGTGGCTCAATATAAGGCCGATGCTGAAGCTGATCAAGACCAATCAAGGAATATGGTTGACCACATGAGGTGGCAATCTCACAGGCTTGCCCTTGAAGAAATTCACACTCGAGGCTTTGATTTATCGGCGGAGATCGAAGATGCCAAGATGGCTGAAGCCGAGGCCAGAAAACTAGCCTTTCCAGAGGAGGATGATTCCGAGTATTCAGTCAGGTCTGAAGAATGAGAAGACCTCGGAAGTCCTGATGTCGAGGCAGGATCCAGTTGAGACCAAGTCGCTCCTGACCGAGTTTTATCCTTTTCCGTGTTTAATATTGTGTATCGAGATTGCTCGATTTATGTAAATGGGATTTTTGATATATATATATATATATATATATATATATATATGTATGTATGTATGTATGTATGTATGTATGTATGTATATCTTTCTTTTTACAACTTTCGAAATGCCTTAACCCTCGAGTACTATTAGCTCGGAGTGGCCTTAGCCTTTTGATTGGGGCATTTCCAAATAAGCGATGTGCCCTCGGATTTTGTTAACCCGGTATGGCCTTAACTTTTTAATTTGGGGCGTAGCCAAATAAGCTTTGTACCTCCGGATTTCGTTAACCCGGTACGGTCTTGGCCTTTTAGTTCGCGGGGTTGCCTAATAGGTCTTACGTCCCCTCGGGTTCTGTTAACTCAAAACGGCCTTAGCCTTTAAAGTTCGGGGGTTGCTTAACAGGTCTTATATCCCCTCGAGTTCTGTTAACTCGAAATGGTCTTAGCCTTTAAAGTTTGAGGGTTTCCTAATAGGTCTTATATCCCCTCGAACAAATTTGTTTTTCGGACGGTAGTCCCCAAGTGAGGGAGTGATTACTCGAACTCAAGTTAAAGTGGCCCTTGGGCTCGTTTGATCGGAAGCAGGACGTTTGTATACAAGAGACTTCTCTTTATTCTTGTTCATAATAGTAATGTATGTGTACAACTTGTGTTAGGGTTCGATCAATCTATTTGAGCACGGTTCATTTGACCGTTTGGCCCTTATATTGTATCTTATTGATCTTCGACCCTTCAATCGTAAAATATCTTACCAAGCTAAAGTGGGCCCCCAGTATACAAGGTCGATTAAAGATAGGCCTCGAATACTGTTGTCACCGATTTGCTATGGGCCTTCGAATCTAAGTTAGCACGATTTACTAGCTGCCTCATTAAAAACCTTGCCCTAAAATCCATTTTGGGACAAAACTGGTTCAAGGGAAAAAGAGTGCAGCGCGTGCTTTCAGAACTAATATCTCGTATGGCCCCTTGTTTGATACCTGCAAATATTAGTTCATAATGCAAATAAAAATAAAGAACAAGGTCGTACCTTAGCAGTAATACCGCTTCCAATGACTTAAATTCCAGTTGTTTGGTAGTTGTTTACCATCCACTGTTCCAAGCTTGTAGGATCCCTTCCCGGTGATTTTAATGATAAAATAAGGTCCTTCCCAGTTTGGTCCCAGTTCCCCTCGTTCGGACTCCGTATGCTTGGTGTAACCTTTCTTAGTACTAAGTCCCCGACGTTGAAGTATCAAAGGTTGGTCCTTCTGTTGAATACCTCTCGATCCTTTGCTTTTGAGCAGCTAATCGAAAAGGGCGGCTTCACGTCTCTCATCTAACAGTTCCAAGTTCGTATTCATGGCTTCGTAGTTGATTCTTCTGTTGCATAACGGAACCTGATACTTAGCTCCTCGACCTCGACCGGTATCAAAGCTTCAGCGCCATAAACCAGAGAGAAGGGGGTGGCTCCGGTGCTGGATTTCGCGGTCGTACGATATGCCCATAGGACTTCGGGCAATATTTCCTTCCATCTCCCTTTGGCATAGGTTAACCTCTTTTTGAGGTTCTGAAGTATGGTTTTGTTGGTAGATTCGGCTTGTCCATTCCCACTGGGATGGTAGGCTGTCGATAGGATCCTTTTGATCTTTTGATCTTCGAGGAATTTTGTCACTCTGATGCCGATGAATTGTTTCCCGTTGTCGCATTTGATCTCGGCTGGCATTCCAAATTGACATATGATGTGATCCTAAATGAAATCGATGACTTCTTTTTTCCTAACCTTCTCGTATGCTTGAGCTTCCACCCATTTAGAAAAATAGTCAGTCATAATTAGTATAAATTGAGCTTTACCTGGCGCGTACGGAAGAGGGCCAACGATGTCCATCCCCCACTTCATGAACGGCCATGGTGATAGGACTGAGTGGAGCATCTCCCCGGGTTGATGGATCATCGGGGCGTGCCTTTGGCATTCGTCACATTTTCGAACGAACTCCTTTGCGTCTTTTTCCATATCGACCCAATAACAACCGGCTCTGATTACTTTTCAAATTAATGACTCGGCGCCTGAATGGTTCCCACAAGTACCTTCGTGGATTTCCCTTAAAATGTACTCAGTGTCACTCGGTCCCAGACATATCGCGAGTGGGCCGTCAAATGTTCTTCTGAACAAGGTTCCATCTTCGGACAAGCTGAATCAGGTTGCATTCATATGCAGGGCCCTCAACTCTTTTAGATCCGAGGGCAGTTTACCGGAGCTGAGATATTCTACATATTTATTCCTCCAGTTCCAAGTTAGGCTCGTCGAGTTAATCTCAACGTGGCCTTCTTCAACTACTAACCTCATGAGCTGTACGACCTTTCTCGAGTCGAATTCATCGTCTTCGATCAATGACCCCAAGCTGGCGAGGGCGTCGGCCTCGCTGTTTTGATCCCGAGGTATATGTTGTAAGGTCCATTCCTTGAACCGATGCAACGTCACTTGCAGTTTGTCTAAGTATCTCTGCATCCGCTCTTCTTTGACCTCGAACGTTCCATTGACTTGATTTACCACAAGAAAGGAGTCACACTTGGCTTCGATCACTTCTGCTCCCAAGCTCCTGGCTAGTTCTAGGCTTGCAATCATGGCTTCATATTTTTTTTGTTGGTAAATATGGTTTATTTATTGTCAAAATTAAAAATATACATCAAAAGGAGGGGGACATGAACCTTACCTCCCCAAAAAAGTACTTGTACCTTGTCTCTGTAAAGGCACATATGATGGGATGGTTGGTTAGATCTTTTGTGTGTTTGATCCAATTCAATTGGTGATCAAACGAGTCTAAATATGTCAGACCTAATATGATGTAATGACTTTCTATCTTATAATGTTGATAGATTGTCATATGTACAAAAACGATGGGAAATAAGTCTAGGTTGACTATTCTAAATACATGTATTCCTACTCCTATTGGATTAGTGCAGTATGTTTTCCTTATTCTGTTGTCAAGGTCATTTTCTAAAGCTTGAGGTTGTCTGAGAAATACAAAAGGTGTCCTGTGCGAGCATTGGTCTCTTTTGTTCTGCCTTAGCCAAAGGTACTCTGCCAAAGTGACCATTTTGAGCTGAGAGTGACCCTCCCTGCTGGATGTAGTAACCTGATTTGGGGTGTCCTGGTATGCTGCTGCATTCCCTCTGATTACTCTTGTTTCTTTTGACCCTGTGTTCTGCTCTTCCTTTATGTGGTTGCTGACTTGATTCTTGATCTTGTTGCTGCTGCTATTGGGATTTGTTTCTGTTGTTGCTGCTGTATTTTGTTGCTGTTTTCCTTTCTGTTTCTGTGCTGCTAGTAGTTGTTGATGCTGAACCTTTTATTTATGCTATTTTTGGTGTGTTGGTTTTTGTCTCTGCTGTGGTCAGTCCTGAAGGTTGTACAGGTGTTAAGTTGTTGTTTCTTTTGCTGCTGGTGTCCTGTTGATGTGTGCTGCTGTGTGTGTCTATAATTCTGGAGTCAGTGGAGTTGCTGAGAGAGCTGATGCCAAGTGGAAGTGGTCCAGTATTAATCCAAAGAAGGTAATCCCTGTTGAAGAGGGTACCTCTGTGTGTGGAGTTGCATTTGTATGGTAAAGGTGATTGATGCAATTGCATTAGATTGAGCACCGAGGGTGCTAATACCACACAATGCAATTGCACCAATAACCTAAACCTGTAGGAACAAATTCCTACAATGTTGATGTTTCCTTTGTTGCAATCCTTCCTTTTGTTGCTGCTGGTTCCCTGATGAGTGGCTATTGAATCCCTGTTGCTTGACTCTTGTTTGTCTTCCAGGTAGTGTGTCTGTTGATTTGGTTAGTCAAGTAAAGGTGCTGGCAATGAGTGGTTGGCTGCTGGTTCCAGTAAATGGAGTTGCTGGTGTTGATATTGCTGAGAGTTGCTGAGTGCTGCTGATTGTTGTGTTTCTATTGTGCTGTTTCTGAAATTTTGCTGGTGTAGCTGACTCCTCTGCTGCAGGATGTTGTGTCCTGCCTCGGCTTGTTTTGTGGAGCTGCTTATACTGTTCCTAGCTTGCTGTTTCCTGCTGTTTCTTGATCTTTTGTAACTGCTGCTGAGAGTGGTGCTGAGAGTGCTGCTGCTTCTATTGAATTTGTCCCCCTTAGAGTGTTCAGAAACTATTGTTCCTTGCAGTTGATGTTGCTTCTTTTGAGAACCTTGTATGTTGGTTATTTGTTCAGCTTTCTTTTGTCTGATGTTGCTGATTGCATCTGTTAGTTCAGATTGATGTTTCCTGCTGCATGCTATATTGCTTCTTCTTTGTTTCCTCCAATGCCTGTTCTGCAGGGCTGTGATGTCCAGTAACGTGTACATGAGAAGACAGTGGTTAGGAGCTATTGTGATCAGTATTTCACTGGTGCTTCTGCTTGTTCTACTTTCCTGGCAAACTAGCTTTTCCTTTTTGTCATTTTTGCAGCTTGTTTCTCCTTCAGTAGTCCTTTGTAGGGACCAATATTCCTGCCAGTCATTCAGTGAGATGTTGAGTGAACATGGAGAAGGGAATTGTTGTGGATTCATCTGTTGTATCCATGTGAAATTGTTTGGCACTGAATTTTACAATGTGCCTTCCTTTCTTTCTCTATGTGTCTGTTGCATCTGCTTAAATTTGGTCCTACTGGTGTTGCTGTTCTGCTCATGCTTTGGAGGCTGTTGGTGCAATGGGGCTGCCTTAGCTTGATTCGTGAAAAGTCTGCTCCTGCTTTCATTTTGGTGCTCCAGTTTGTTTTTTGTATTGCTGCTGAGTTTGTTGTTGCTTTCTTCCTCTGCTGTTTCTGTTTGAAGTGTTACTATTGCCTCATGTTCTGTGTTTCCGTTGAGTCCAGTACCCTTAGGCTGTGTGTTGAGTCTGTCCTTGCTGTTGCTGACTGCCTGCAATCTTGCTGATGCTGATTTCCTGCAGTTATTCTGATGGAAGTTTTGCATTGCTTGTCTTCTTCCTCCAGGTTTTGTCCTGCTTCCAGGTGATGTCCATAGCCCAAAGTATTCCTGTCCTGTGATAATCAATATGCAGCTTCTTTTTTCCTCCTGAGTTAATTTGCTGTTTCCTTCCTCTGTTTCTGCTGTTTGAAATGCTACTGTTGCATCCTGCTCTGAATTTTCAGCACCCTGCACATTGACAAACCAAGTTAGGAGATAGTGAATTAGCATCTTATTGGTATAGGTCATTTTGTCACTTTCACTCTTATGTATAGGCATTGAGTTTTGTCTGCAATTAAGATTTTCCTCCCTATTGAGTCCAATTGACTAAAGTGGTGACATTTTATCCTCCCAAAGTCAAGAGCATAGTTTGCGAGGTGATCCGCCAGCTTGTTTCCTTCTCTATATGTGTGTGATACTATCATGGAAAAGGAGTCTTTGAGTTGGAGGATTGATTCTATTTGATCTGATATGCACCAGGGTGGCTTCCATGAGCCATTAATGATGTTGTTTAGGAGCATGGAGTCTGTTTGCAGCCATATGTTGGTAAATCCTTGTGTGCTGCAGTATCTAAGTGCTTCCTGAATAGCAGTTGTTTCTGCAACTATGCTGGTTCCCTCTATGCATTCTGTGCCAAGTGCATATAATAGGTCCCCTATTTCATTTCTTACACAAAAGCCTATTGAGCTTATTCCTGGGTTTCCTTTCGATGCTCCATCAGTGTTAATCTTTATCCATCCTGGTAAAGGGAATTCCCAGTTGATTTTTTTTGTAACTTAGTCTTGGAGTGTAGTTCTCTAGCATATGTAAGAGATCTTGCCATTTGTGTGGGACATTGATTCCTGGCTTTCTGGTGCGAACTAGTGCTTGCAGTGTTGTGGAGATTTGATAGATTACTCTACCGATTGTGACTGGTTCCCCATGCTTGTAGCTGTTTCTTCTTTTCCATAGTTCCCATACAATTCATGCTGGGAGTGCCTGCATTATTGGTTTCAGTTTATTAACTATTTGTGCTGTCTAGCATCTTGTTATTGCTTAATGGAAAGTTAGTTCTTCAGTTGAAATTCCTGCTCTTTGCAGAAAGTATTTCCACACCTTGTTTGCAGTATTTGAAGTATAGAAGAGGTGTGTCGTGCTTTCTTCCTTTGGGTCTGTGCAGCACCAGCATTTTGAAGGCAGTTGATACCCCCATCTTTTCAGGATGTCGTCCAGTAGTAGTTTTGCCCTCCAGACTCTCCACATGAAGAAAGCAATTTTGAAAGGTAGGCCCTTTACCCAGATTTTCTCATATACTATTCTAGGATCCTCCCTTTTCCTCAAGTACTCCCATGCTGTTTTGACTGTGAATTGCCCTTGATTCTGTAGCATGCAGTATGGAATATCCAGGGTGTCTTCCATCCTTGGGGGCTTTATTGTGGTGGTTATGTGATCCACCATTTCCTGTGGCAAGTGTTCTGATAGCTGTTGCACATTCCAGTTACCATTCTGCAGGGCATTGTTTACATTTTGAAGTGTTTCTTCAATTGGGAAGTTTGCTGGTACTAGGAAGTATAGGGCTCCTAACCCAGTCCAGTTGTCATACCAGAAGAGTGAGGATCCCATTTTAAGATGCCAGGCAATTTGATGTTCAATGAGCTCTCTACATTCTATCATTTTCTTCCAGACTTACGATCCTTTCCTCCATGGTACAGTTACTGCATTATGTTTTTTGCAGTATTTCTGTGTCATGAATGCACTCCATAGACTGGGCTTAGTTCTGAAGTTCCACCACAGTTTGCAGAACAGGGCCTTGGACATGTCATGAAGGGATCTAAATCCTGCTCCTCCTTCCTCTTGGGGTAGGCATAGGTTGTTCCAGGATGACCAGTGTCTGCTGGTGCCTCCTATTGTACTACTCCAGAAAAATTGGGCAAAAAGCTTGTGAATGTTGTTGATTACTTGCTTGGGAGGATTCACTGCTGATAGTAGATGGACTGGCATGCTTTGCAAGACATGTTTGATCAGGATGGCTCTGCCTCCTATTGAAAGTAGTTTCCCTTTCCAGGATTACAATCTAGCTTGTATCTTGTTCACCGTGTCTTGATAATAAATTATTCTTTTCCTTGAGTAGAAAATGGGGCAGCCTAGATAAGTCAATGGAAAGTCTTGCCTCCCAATTCTTGTTATTCTTTCTGTTCTTGCTACTGCCTCTGAGGCAGCTGAATGGTGCATATAGATAGTTGACTTGCTCCTGTTTATTAGCTGTCCTGAAGCTTCTTCATATGCACTTAGTGTCTCCATTATCAACTGTAATGAGTTGACATATGATGATGAGAAGATGATCATTATCATCTGCATATGATAGATGATTGATTCTTGGGCTTCTTCTAGGCATTCCAAAGCTTTTGAAGCACTTGTTTTGATGCAATGCATTTAGGCCCTTTGAGAGTGCTTCAGCAGCAATGATGAAGAGAGTAGGAGACAGAGGGTCTCCTTGTTTTACACCTCTTGTTGATTTGAAGAAACCATGTGGTTGGTCATTGATAAGAATTGAGTACCAATTGTTGTCCACTATGTCAATGATCATGCCTATGAAGGTTTCATTGAAGCCCATCTTCCTGAGAACTTTTGCTATATATAAACAGGATATTCTGTCAAATGCCTTGGTCATATCTAGTTTGATGACCACATTTGGACCTGCTTTTACTCTTTTCCCAATGTCAGTGATGATTTCCTGTGCCAGGAGGACAATTTCCACTATTGTTCTACCTCTCACGAAACCAGCTTGTTCATGGGAGATTAGGGAAGGTAGAAAGACCAACAATCTTTCATGTATGATTCTTGAGAAGATCTTGTTGACGAAATTGCTAAGGCTTATTGGTCTTAGGTCAGAAAAGGTTTCAATCTCCTTCTTCTTTGGTATGAGGACCAAATTTGTGTGTGTTATGCTTTTGGGTAGGTGTCTGCCTGAGAAAAATGCTGTGACCATGTTTTGTATGTCTTCACCTATGATTTCCCAATAGGTCTGATAGAAAGTTCCTGTAAATCCATCTCGATCTCCTGCACTGTCTTTGTTGAGACTAAAGGCAGCTTGTTTTGTTTCCTCCTTTGATGGTAGCCTGGTCAGCTCTGTATTTTGCTGTGAGTTTATCACTTGCTGGATGTTTTCCAAAATTCTGAAGTCCGTGGGAGTTTCTTTCTCAGTGAATTGCTCCTTGTAGTAGGAGATGGCTTCTTCCACAATCTGTTCCTACTCCTCTAACCACATGCCAGCATTTTTTTGAATTCTTTTTAATTGAAGCCTTTTCCTTTTCCCATTGACTTGAGCATGGAAGAATTTGGTGTTTCTATCTCCATCTTTAAACCAGGCCATTCCTGCTTTTTGTTTCCAGAATTGCTCTTCGACAGCTAGATGCCTGACCATTTGTGCTTGTACCTTTTGTAACCTTTCTCTGTTTTGGGCAGTAGGTCTCTCTTCAAATTGTTGTTCATGGACAAGAACCACTTCCTCCATGCTAGCTATGGACTGAAAGATGTCTCCAAAGGTAGCCTTGCTCCAAAGGGATAGAGCTTTCTTTAGCTTCTTTAACTTGTAGTTGAAAATAATGAAAGGATCTCCATGGAAGTCAGCTTGCCAGTTTTCTTTGACCACTATTTTAAAGGTATCCTGCTTGGTCCAGAAGTTGAGGAATTTGAAAGGCTTCTTGATCTTTATTGGCTTTTGGTCAAAATGTATTAACAAAGGACTATGATTCGATCCAATTTTGGAGAGGTGTGTGACTTCTATTGTTGGAAAAGCTTGTTGTAGCAGTTGATTAGCTAGACATCTATCCAACCTTTTGAAGATGCATTCCTCATCTGCTCTCCCATTCCACCAAGTGAATATACTTCCTTTGATTCCCAGGTCCGTTAGGCAGCTGATGTTAATGCAATGGTTGAAATCGTCTACTTCATTGAAGGGAACTGGGAGACCTCCATATTTCTCTTCTTGATCACATATGACATTGAAGTCTCCTTCGACTATCCATGGATTGGTGATTGTCTGGGATAAGTCATATATTGAGTCCCATAGCTCTATTCTTTCTGCTGGTGTGCACTTGGCATATACAAGCGTGAGGATTAGCTCCACCTTTGTCTCTATGTGGTGTAGCTTCAAAGTGAGGTGTTGGACTGAATCTGTGAGTACTGTGACATTGTAAGCATTGTCCAGGAAGGCCCATATTTTGTTAGATACATTTGCTATTGCTTGTGTCATGCCAATTCTTCTTATGTATTGTTCTAATTTCCTGAGTTGCTATTTTGGCTCCATGATGCCAATGAATTCAAATTGATACTTGTGAAATATGATCAGTCTTTCGAAAGCTTGCATTGTGTTGACTGATCTTATATTCCATATGATGGCATTCATTGTGCTCTGTTAAGGTATGTTAATGCTCTTTGGGGTTGGATCCTTGTTGATGGAGGGCTGCAGTTGCTCTTGAAATGCTTCCTCTATGTGTTTTCTGCTCCAGATATCCTATCTGTATGTCGTGGTGATAAGTTCCCTTGCCTTGCTATGTTCCCGAGATTCTGTGCTATGCTCTCCTCATCCATGTCCATGCCTGTTGCTTCTTTTCTTTCATTAATGTCTGTTGATTTTGTTGACATGTTTCTGGGTCTGATGATCGCTTGTAATTGAGCTCTTATTGATTCTTTTCTGTTTTTTGGATCCTATTCCATTGGTCTTTCCACTATTGCAAGGAAAGGGGTTCTCTGATATTGACTTTCTTTATTTTGTGGTTTCTTTACAACATTATCATCAATATCTTCTTCTTCCCCTTGCATTTCTTCCGGAATCTCACCTTCCTCTGAGCATTCTTCTATTTGATCTGCCCACAACCTCCCTGGGATTTGCTCTGCTTGTCTGATTGCACTTATTTCTGCTTGTTCTGCAGGTTTGTTGTAGAAGGTCTTCATGACCCATTGTGTGGTGGATTCATTTGTCCTACCTGTCTCACTATTCTTGCTTGTGATTGTGTTTCCTTGATGCATACTCACTTTCCTGTTTGTTGAAGCATGGATATTTGATTCATCCATTTTTTCCTTGTCACCATTGGAGTTATGAGTTTGTGTTTCCTGAGCTTTGTTTCTGGGGGACTTTACATTGGCTTGGTCACTTTGCTTGGCATTTAGACTTGAGGCTCTTTGCTGCTCAGTCACTGTCGAGGTAGTTGAAAACTCTTTGCTGCTGATTATTCTAACACTATCCCCTGTCCTGCTTTGCTTGTCTATGTCTGCTGTCTTGTATCTGCCTTCATTCCTGTTAGTCAATGTTGAAAGCTCACTCACGCACTCCACTGATATCCGGATCACTATCTACAGTGTAGGAAAATTGAATGAGTACGGGGAGTACTTAGTAAGTATGATCGTTAATGACAAAGTAGCGGTGAGATGTCACGACCCAAAATCCCACGAAGAACGTGATGATGCCTAATTTAACCTCGATAGATGAATCAATAAGCATAAATAATCATAACATGATAATATAAAGAATATTCAACTGACGTAATATAGATAAAAGCAGGAATAAGTCTAAAAGAAACATCTAGATGCAGAAAGTACTATGTCAATCTCCAAAATCTGATAGTACGAAGTCGTGAGCTATTAAATAGAATACAACCGACTCTCAAATATGAATGTACTGTCTGAAACAAGAAAATAGTAGAACAGATAAGAAGGGAACTCTATAAGCTGCAAATTCAAGCACAACAGCTCACAAGGAAGTCTCCAAACCAGTTCCTAAACACCCCTAAGATCAATACCAGGATCTGCATATAAAAAAATATGTAGAAGTATATTTTGATTACAAAAGATAACGTATACTGAGTAAATATCAAGTCGAACCCCAGTGAAGTAGTGGCGAGATTTTTGACAATGATACTCATTTTTCATGACATTTTCAGTTCATAAGCATGTACAAGAAATAGAGGAATAAGAAAAAAACAACAAATATAAATAATAATTTGCACAATCAAGAAGGAGATGAGAAGCATGCTTTCAGGTAAAAATGATCAAAAGCACAAATCAAGGCACCGAATCTGTGTGTAAATAAGATATGCAACGACTAATATTTATATAAATGCTTTTACATAAGTCTAGAATGTCTATGCATGATCAAGACTCAAACTATACGTCAATTGACACCTTCCCAGTGCCCACCGCCTTTACCTTTCCTCTGTCTAATATCATCGCACACACACAATCCAATATAAAATGGGTTACATGACTCAAAAGGGATGAATCCAAATTCATGCTCCTGAGCATCATAGCTCTATAATCATTCATCAATATCTTAGAATCAATCATCAAACCGCACGAATTGTTCCATCGTGCCAACCTCAGTCTATATAAGAAACTATATGCAGGGATGTATGCCTATGTACAATAAATAAGCATGTATGCATATGGATAGAGAGATAAGTATACAAATATATTGGCTTGCATACAAAGTATGACAACGAGGATGACATATAATATCACATACAAAATAGTCCACCATGCCGAAATAATGAATCAAATTCTTAGATATGATCTCGAGCATGTATAAGGATGCTCAAGTAGTTATACCAACAAATAGAACATGTTACAAGAAGAACATATGTTAAAACAAGACATAAAGAATCTAAAATCTATCCAAAATATAGTATAACCCCAGTATTTGCATATACGCTTGTCACCTTGTATGTACCTCATCCCCAAATATGTATAAATAAACATATAAGTCTATTTGAAGAAATATTTCCTCAAGTCGAGGTTAACCAAGATACTTACCTTATCCGGAGTAGGCTTCAACCTTCAAAAATGCCTTTTTCTCTATCTCCTGCCTCCAAATGCCCAAAATCTAGCCAAAGAATACTCAACAAGGTCAAATAAAGCTGTAGGAATCAACTCCAAATGATAAAACTTCAATCTTTACTTAAATCTCAAAAGTCAACAAAAAGTCAATGCTAGACTATATGGTCAAAACTCGAGATCAAGGTCAGATCTCGCTGACCCACAACCTCACGAGTTCAAATATGTCGATAGTTTCTAAATTCGAGTTCAAATTAGTATTCAAAACTCTAATATTTATCTTCTTAATTGTCAAGTAAAAAAAAAAAAACTTTTTTTCTCCTTTAGATTCCTTGATTTAGAAGCAACATAAATGATATATCTAAGTTATAATCATAGATCTAGGTTAGGATCCCTTAATCCAGTTATGTATTTGAAATCTCCTTTAAAAATCTCTGAAATCCGTATTGTGTAGCTCACAAATTGATAAAATAAAGTTTATGTACAAAATGAGGCTATAAAAGAAAAAGCTGAAATTTTAAAATTCTGCTGGGGGACTATCGCCATAGTGCCCGCAACGCCTCCCATCAGCATCCACTTTTGGGGTTGCAACGAAGAGTGGACGTAATGCGTTCTCCTTAGCGCCAATGTCTGACTGCAATTTTTTGAAGTTTTACCATTTCTAAATCATCCTCCGAATACCCCCGAACCTCATCTGAGCCTCCGAGACCCTGCCCAATCATCTCAACTAGTCTGAATATCCTACACAAACTTTTCCAAAGTCCTAAATCATATAAAAAAATATCACAACTAAGAATCAAGATTCAAATGAAATTAAGAACTTTCTTAAATTCTTCAAGTTCCAACTTTCACGAGATATGTCTGAATCACACCGAGCCACCCGAGTACTAAATAGAATGTACGTATAAGTCCAAAATCATCATACAAAACTATAGGAATCTTTAAATTACCAATCTGAGCTAGTCTACCCAAAATTTTAACTTTGGTCAACTCTCTTAACATAAGGCCTCTAGCTAGGAGCTAAGTGTCCAAATCACTCCTAAACCTCTCGGGACACGAACCACCTATACCACAAGTCATAAAATATCAATAAACCTACATGAAGTCTCAAGTATGTAAATGTGATTCTAAAACTTAAAATGACCAATTGAGTCATTACATTCTCCACCTCTTAAATAAATATTCGTCTTTGAATGAGTTAGAAATGTACCTCGACTGTCAAAAAGGTAAGAAATTTTGCTCAATATATCTGAATCTACCTTGCAAGTAGTCTCGTCCCTCAATTGACCCTTGCAAAACACTTTTACCGAAGTGATATCCTTTGACCTTAGCTTCTGGACCTATCCGTCTAAAAGAGCTATAGATTCTTCTTCCTATGTCAAACTCTCATCTAAACGCACCGCGCTGAAGTCCAAATCATGTTACTTATCCTCATAATACTTCCGAAGTATAAAAATATAAAATTCTATATATACCCCCCATAAGCTAGGAAGCAAATCAAGCCTATAAGCTACCTTATCAATTCTCTCCAACACCTCAAACGGGCTAATGAACCTCAGGCTCAACTTGCCTTTCTTCCCAAACCTGATCACATCTTTCGTGGGTGAGTATTTTAGAAGTATCTTCATACCTTCCATGAGTGCTATATATCACAAACGTTCTTGTCAACATAACTCCTTTTTCTACTCTTAACTATCCAAAGTCGCTCCTGAATTAGCTTAACCTTCTCCAAGGAATCTTGTACTAAATCTGTACCCTACATCCTAGCCTCACCAGGTTAAAACCAACCAATAGGAGAATGATACCCTCTACTATACAAAGCCTAATATGGAGCCATCTGGATGGTGGACTAATAACTGTGATTGTAAGAAAATTTTGCCAAGGCAAATAACTGATCCCAATGGCCTTCAAAATCAACCACACATGCTCTTAACATGTTCTCAAGAATCTGAATAGTCTACTCGGACTAACCATCAACCTGCAGGTGAAAAGCAGTGGTAAGCTCTACCTTTCTACCCAACTCTCACTATACTACTCTCCAAAAGTGAGATGTGAACTGAGTATCCCAGTTTGAAATGATAAAAATAGGTATGACATAAAAACGAACTATCTCCGGGATGTAAATCTAAGCTAGCCTCTTGGAAGTATAAGTAGTCATCACTAGTATGAAGTGCGTGTACTTGGTCAACGATCTAATATAACCCAAATAACATTAGAATTCCTCAAAGTACATGGAAAACCTACCACAAAGTCAATAATGATACGCTTCCACTTCCATTTCGGTATAACGATCTTTTGAGTCAAACCATCTTGTTTATGATGTTAATACTTGACTTGTTGGCAATTCAAACACCGTGAAACATGCCCAATAATATCCTTATTTATCCTCTGCCACCAATAATTCTGCTTCAAGTCACGATACATCTTTGTAGAACCTAGAAGAATAGAATATCACAAACTCTTAGCATCCATAAGTATAAACTTGCTTAAAACCTAAACATTAGGAACATAGAATTGACCCTGGAGTCACGTAACACTATCATCTCTAATGACAGTCTTCTTGGCACCACCTTGCTGTACTGAGTCCTTAAGCACTAAAAAATAGGGATCATCATAATGACGAGCCTTAATGCGCTTAAACAAACATGACTATTGATTACACAACCACACACATGAACTCTACTAGCCTTAGAAATATCTAATCTCACAAATCTACAAGCCAAGGCATGAAACATCCATAGCCAAAAGCCTCTCTTCAGCTGGAATAAATGCCAATCTACCCATACACTCCGCCTTTCTACACAAAGCATTCACTACCATATTTGCCTTAGCCAGATGATACACAAGATAGTGATAACATAATCCTTAGGAAACTCAAGCTATTTCTGCTGCCTTAAATTCAAGTCCTTCTGCTTAAACAAGTGTTGAAGACTACGATGATTAGTATAGACCTCACAAGACACACCATATAAGTAATGTCTCCAAATCTTGATTGCATGCACAATAGCTGCCAACTCCTAATCAGGAACTGTATAATTCTCTTATGAGGTTTCAATTGTCGTGACACACAAGCAAGCACTCTACCATCCTGAATCAATACACCACATACACAATGCATGAAATATCATAATACACCATGTATGACCCTAGGCCTGTGGGAAATACTAATATTGGGGCTGTAATCAAATAAATCTAGAGCTTCTGATAGCTCTCCTCACACTCATCAAACCATCTAAAAGGAACACCTTTTGAGTCAACTAAGCCAATGGAGCCGCAGTGGATGAAATCCCTTAATAAAACAATACTAATAGCCTGCAAAACCTAAGAAGTTCCAAATCTCCGTAGGTATAGTAGGTCTATGCCAATTCTGAATTGCCTAGGATCAATATTAATACCATCTCTCTACACTATGTGACCCAAGAATGCAACTGAGTCTAACCAAAAATCATACTTAGAGAACTTAGCATAAAGTTTCTTTTCGTTCAAAGTCTGAAGTACAATCTGTTGCTCCCAAACGCAAACGCTAGTATACATGGTCTACAAGTTATATAGAATTGTAAGTCCAGATATCGTAACCACATGGACTTGTGATTAACTATTTGCAATTAAACTAAGACAATTAATCTATTCAAGAAATTTTTTAAAGTATGAATATTTGACTAAAAATAATCTAGAGTAGCCAACTAAGAAATTAAAGAAAATAATTTGACAAGCTTAGAGATAAACTTAATGGGAGAGAATATTCTAGAGCTATGGGTTAGCTAATAATATCGTTGAGTCTTCCACTTAAATTGCCTAATTAATATATATGGTTTATTGCTTGACAGGGTTAATATTACTTGTAGTATTCTCCCGAAGTACTACTCGCCTATTCAAGCTAACCTAATGCCTATATTCCTATGGAATTAGTATTAACAAGAACGCATTAATAATTCCCGTATACTAACCAAGCAAGGCGATTAGGTATATCCCTATCCTAAGCGCAAATCCATTCCCGATGCTCGAGTTAAAGATCTTGCTCTATTCAATCTTATTTGCAACCTAAAATTCCCTCTCCCGAGTTCAATCATAGATTCGTAGATAGAATTTAATTGGTGATCAAGCAATTAAATAATTAAGCGCAAGATTAAACAAATAAACCAAAATGATAAAATAAATAAGAACAATATAAGCTTCAAATTATAACGTTCATTTTGCCGTTTCACTTCAAATTCCTTGTTTTGCCTTTGAGACTTAGTTCCTTTTATTTTGTGTTCCACTAGGGGGACAAATACCAAAGGGTTTCCGGGACAAGGTTATTTCAACTCATGCACTTTCGTCCCACATTGCCACTCCTACTCATTAAAATACCACAATTATTACATTAGACATCCGAAAATTATGAAATATGAGTAAAATACGAGGCAATATGCATATAAATATACATACTTTAAGCCGAATATCGACACCCCACACTTAAACTCTTGCTCGCCCTCGAGCAATGGAACTATACTACACCCCAACAACGTACATCTCAACAAAGGGGATCAATTCCAATTTATTTTTCAACATACACTTTACCAATGATCATGGTTGATAGCAACAATTAACAGTAGCATATGCAATCACTTACACTTCCCTTTACTTATACCATTCTTCAAAAATATTCCCAACAAAGACAACGTGCTCATAACAAACCTAACCTCAAAAGCCGACTCAATATCACAATGCACTCATGGCTTGAACACCCAACATCAGAGAGAAGTCTAATAATGTTACCTATCTCTCGTGAAACTATGTGCCCTCACAACAAGAACAAGAGAGTAAGTTGAATCCACACATTCGAATCTCATGATCAAATATAATCTAAGGACTCACATCTATCAAAGAAATCACTCACTCTAAAAAAGAAGTCACATCCATGCCAAAGGTACCATAGGCTTGCCCATAATGTGAATCTCCACTAATGTAGGCTCGCTCGATCTAAAATAAATTAGGACTTTATATGGTTGCAATATGGGCAAAGGGACGGGTAGGATATATTTAGGATTAGTGGTTCACCTTCCTAAGCACTTTAACACATCACATGACAAACTTTAAGAGCAAATTCTTCAATCCACTTCAATTTCACAAACAAGATCACTCCCCAAAATTATTCCCTCTTTCTTTAATAACTACTTTAATTTATACCGCACTAGCAAGAACAAGACAACAATTTATTTATTTCTATCTTTCCTTCTCCTTTTCAAGTTATTTTTTCTTTCAACTATTTTTTTCCTTTTTCAATTTTCGCTAGTGGTGTATTATTTTACAAAATAAGTGCACCCTTCTTTCTCTCATTGGTTCCACTCGGAAGCCATCCCGCACTTAGTCTTCACTTCTTCTAGCACTCATTTCACAATTAACATGCTTTCAGAGGTAATAGGATCAAAATAATATCGATTACGAACAAATAGGGTATAGGCTTGTAATGTGGGTGCCAAATAAAAGTTTATAGGCTCAAAAGGGTTAACTAGGGATAGTTTTTATTTGTGATAAGCAATTGATTAAGCTAAAAAAGATCAAAGAAGACCTAATATCATTTTTTCAAATCGAGCATCATCTAAAAGTTTGCCTCAACTAACATACCGGGCAAGTTCTAGACTCAATCACAATCACATGGACTACATAAAACCTCACTTCACACATGGTACATGACTCACTATGTACGGTCTCATTTCGACACTCAAACAATGCAAGTATTCACAGAACCATAAGATATTAAGCATTAAGCACAAAATGAACCGTAGTCAAGCAAAAGATACATAGGCGTCACAAAATATGCTATCCAATTTTATCAAGGCATCATGAACAATTTCAAAACGTAGGGTAGATACTCCACATGCCAAAAGCTTAAATACGATACTATCAAACAGGTCAAAGGCTCCTAGGTTCATCAATCTTCCTCCTTTTATTTTCTAAATTCCAATCTACTCTAAAAAAAATTACTACCTGGTTCAAACTACATCCCATGAAAAAGAACCAAAAAATTGTGCAATGTCCTCAGTGCACACTGTAAATAACAAGAGGGTAAAGAGACTTCCTAGCAGGCCAAAGGCTGAAGAGTTAGCAGCTCACGGGATACTCAGGCTTCTCCCAAGTATGGTCCTTTGTGCGGGCACCCCACAGTTAGTTTCAACCACCTGCTCGATTTTTCACACAACTATTGGCTTTGATTCTATTCTCCTACTCCTACAAAAATAAAAAATAACAATACAAAGATAACACAATAAAAAAGCAATAATAAAAAAAAAATAGAATTGGGTTGCCTCCCAACAGGCGCTTGATTTAACGTTGCATCACGATGCCATCACTTTCACCACTTTTCTTTCCACTTTGAGGATATGAATTCTGCTCCCAATTTTGCATCAATTTTTCTGTTATGTTCCTGAGGCGGTGCTATAAAGATAAAGGAATGAAGCAATTGGTATCGCATCTTGCACTTCTTGGCCTTTAAGTGAGGGATGTCCTTTTGTCTCCTTGGCATGGAAAATTTCAGAATATATGCACTTTTTCCCTCATCCATTGACTCCTCCATATGCTCGAATGGATCAATTCTCGTGTCACCAACCAAGCACAATGTTGAAAAGTGCTTAGAATGAGGTCCAATGCGCTCCAACTCTAGAATCATTTCACTTTTAACATCCTCACTTTTGCACACTTCTTCAACCTCGGCATCATTAATAATATTATGGTCGAATAGTGGGAATTCCTTTTTCCACTCCACAAGCTGGCCGGTATCCAATTGGTTGTAGGGCATCAGATACCTCAACCTTTTTATTCAATTGATTATGTAGGTCGTGGATATCTGAGGCAAATTGGTCTATCTCTTGCCTGATCTCAGTTCTTTCGTCTATCAGTTGTTCTGATATAGTTGAAAGACCATTACGTAGAACCCCATGGAATTTTACCAGTTGAGCTTGTTCCTCTAGCCAAGATTGGCGCACGATATCTGCTTCTTCAAAGTTATCTTCTTGTGGGAACTCTCTCTCTTCATCGAGTTGAGGTTCTTCTTGAAAATTGGCCATTAATTCATCCATTCTAGCCTGCAGTCCTTTGATTGCTAAGGCAGTGCTTTTTGTGAGTTTCATCTTGTTGCTCGGCTACTTGCCTCATCATGTCCATAATACGGGCAACGCGTTCCATATCCTCCACTCCATTGCTCCTATCAAACTCATAAACATTATTAGAAACATTATAATAAGAGCTCTGAGAAGGATAGTAAGAATTAGGACAACCATCCCAATGGCCACCTTGACCATCACACAAAATATTCCATTCATACGATTGGGATTCATAATTTTTCCACAAGTGTGGTCCTCCACAATATGGACAAGGAACACCATAATAAGAGAAATCAATATTCAACCAATTCTCATTCCAAGATGCTATGTCAAAAAAGATAATAAAATATTAAACTAAGATAAAATTGAATAGACAAAAAGTAAAATCTAATCTAGTAAAATAGTTAATTTCTATGCACTTGAAATTGGGATAACTGAATGTCATGATTTCTGGCAGCTAGATTAACAAGGTCGAAAGATACTAAATGAAGATAAACTCCATTGTCCATACATAAGAGTAATGGTAGAAAAGTAGCAAAGGAAAAATTAGGACAGTGGCCACTGCAAAGAAACAATAGCCTAGGATCAAACAATGCTTTAATAACATGCTTTTTATTTCTGTAGGCACATTGGAGGAACAAAGTAATGGCATCAACAAAAAGCACAAGGGGGACCAGAGGAGACTGTGACTGTGACTCTACACTAATAAGCTGTTCTCTATTGCAGGAAACACTGGCTAGCTTTTATTGCTGTTTGCAGTTCAGAAGAACCCCCTCACCAGCCCTTCATACATGGTCTATGATAGAACAGCATTACACAAGGGGCATGTCACACAAGCATCCAGGAAGACACCAAATACTCAACCTTTTATCTCCTAGCACCTCAAACACTCAACTCTGCCCCACATGGCCATAGCAGGAACACAGCAGCAAAAGAGACTTATTCAAAGACACAACCCAAGAAAACAATCCTGGGGCCAGCCTACAGCTAAATACACAAGGCAGCATCAATAACACAGGCCTATATCCATCATGATGCACTCGAGTAACCAATCTACCACTTCAGAAGCCATGTGCAGCATCTCCATTACTGCTATGACATTTTGTCTGAACAACAAGCACCTTCTACAACCTCATCAACATTTCAAGCTAACAAGCCATCTCAAATTAAAATAACACAGAGGATAATCTCAACAAGATCACTGCGAGCGATAGGAAAAACTCAGAAACAAATACCTCACCTCTCACACGCAGCAAACAAGACAAACTCAGAAAACACACCAACACCAGCAGCAGCAAGACACTAATGAACTCAACAACTGCCACATCACAGCAGATAACTTGACATGGTCTAGGTTATTGCTGCAATTGCAAGGTGTGGTATCAGCACCAATGATGTTCAATCTCTAGCAATTACAGCAATCACCATGGATCCTCTCTGTCACAATACACCACTGGACCTCAAACAACATCCCAATACACAGGAACAACAAGGAGAACAATCTGAGCCAACAACATCCACATGCCATAGAGGTACAGCCAATAGACAATCCACAAAAGCAACATCCTGAATCTAACTTAGAGGATCATACAATCATAAAGCAGCAAAATAACAGCAACACAAGCAAAAACTTCTTCACTGAACTCAGCATCTCACTCATCACTGCAAATGGCTTGACATGGTCCAGATCATTGCTGCAGTTGCAAGGTGTGGTATTAGCACCTCTGGTGCTCAATCTCTTGTCACTACGACAATCACTATGGACACCTCTAGCCACAATGCAACACCGGACACTAGACTTCAATCAGCAACACAACAGCAACATATTACACCACCATACATCACTGGACATAGAAGTAACAACAAACCACCATCAAAAGCACCAGACACATAGGGACAACAGAAAAGCAATCAGCAACCTCAACCGCTGAAATAGTAAAAAACAGCAACCCCAAAGGAACACCAAGCCAAGCAGACTCACCAAAAGAAGACACAGGAAACACACATACACTCCACAACAGCAGCTCCAGCAAATAATCAACAGAAGTACTCGACTTCTTGATCATCCACCAGCAAAAACAACCCTATTCTCCAACTTGAATAGCCATCTTCAACTTGCCTTTTCCTTACAATGAAAAAGAAAAACTGAAGATAGTTCGCACTGTTTTGCTACTTCTTTGAGAATTCTAGAAATCACTTTTGGTTACCAGATGTACATACAAGGGATTACACCCCTGAATAAAATACTAGAAGCAGAAACATATGTGCTTTTTTGTATAGTTGACCTAGATCAATCACACTCTGATTTTGTAAATGCGATCATCTATCAATATAAAATAGACAATCGCCACATCACCACGAGTCTAACAGCTCATCACATTTTAGGCATACTTAGTTATCACTTTTTGATAACTAAGTGTACATTTACTCTCTTATAGGTAAGGTTTATGTCCCCCTCCATTTTTGTACTTTGATTGTATTAATAAAACTTATATTTAACCAAAAAAAAGAAGTTAATTTCTAAGTCCCCCGCAACGTCTCCAAAAACATGTTGCTCCCAAACACACACGCAAGTATATATGGTCGAGAAGTAATATAGGATTGTAAGTCTAGATATCGTAGCCACAGGGACTTGTGATTAACTACCAACTAAATTAAACCCAAAAAGTTAATCTATTCAAGCGATTCCTTAAGTATGAATAATTAACTACAACTAATCTAGAGTAGCATACTAAGAAATTAAAGAAACAAGTTGGCAAAATTTTAGAGACGAATTCAATGAGAGCCAATATGCTAGAGCTATGGGTTAGCTAACAATCCCATTGAGTCTTCCACTTAAATTGTCTAATTTATCTAGTTTATTGATTGAAGGGGTTAATATTACTCGTAGTCTTCTCTCGAAGTGCTACTCTCCTATTCAAGCTAACCTAAAGCCTATATTCCGATGGAATTAGGATTAACAAGAATGCATTAATAATTCCCGTATAATAACCAAACAAGGAGATTAGATATATCCCTATCCTAACCGCAAATTCGTTCCTGATACTCGAGTTCAAGATCTGTCTCTATTCAATCTTATATGAAATCCAGAATTCCCTCTCCCGAGTTCAATCCTAGATTCGTAGATAGTATTCAATTGGTGATCAAGCAATCAAATAATTAAGTGCAAGATTGAATAAATAAACTAATATGATAAAATAATAAGAACAATTCAATCTTCACATTACAACGTTCATGTAGCACTCAAAACTCTAGAACTAATAAGCTATAAAGTTAAAGGAAGAGAAGAGAAGAAAAACTGAGAATCCTGGCTCCCGATTGTTCCATGCTTGTGTTTTTCTCTCAAAGTGGCGTCACCCCCCTCAAAATAGGCCTAGTCTTGCTTTTATACACGTTGGGTAGGTTTTGGGCTGATATAACCTTATCCCGCGAAGTAAGAGAGATTTTCTGTCACCAGCGTCTAGGTTAGCATGGGACGCTATCCCTGGCGCTGGGATTTTTGAGGTTCTTGAAACTGGGCCATAGGTAGCCCACGGTACCTGTGGCACTACGCTGTCCCAATTTTTTGTTTTGTTCCATTTTTGCTTTAACTCGTGCACTTTCGTCCCACATTGCCTCCGGATGACTCCTACACATTAAAATTCCACAATTATTACATTACACATCCGAAATGCACGAAACATGAGTAAAATGCTAGGCAATATGCATAGAAATAAACATACATTAAGCCGAATGCATATCAATATACTTTATGCGAGGCAATATGCATAATAATAAGAACAATCTAAGCTTCAAAATACAACATTCATGTAGCACCCACAACTCTTAAACTACTAATCTATAAAGCTAAAGGAAAAGGAGAGAAGAAAAACTAGTTAGAAGCCTCCTCCAAGCGTGGTGTGTGTTCCCCCACCTGAATTCCCCTTCAAAGTATGTTAGATATCCTCCAAATTAGATTTAGAAGGCCTTTTATACGAGTTGGGATCGTGTAGGACCGAAATAACCTTGTCCTAGACGAAATAGGTGAAGTCTCCGCCCCCAGCGTCCAGGCCAGCGTTCCTGGCGCAGAAACCAGAAACATTTTTCCGTTTTCACTTCAAATTCATTGGTTTGCCTTTGAGATTTAGTTCCTTTTCTTTTGTCTTCCACTAGGGGGGACAAATACCTAAGGGTGTACCCCCGTTTTCTCCCCTTTTGTTATTCGTTTAATTTCCTTTTTTTTTTTTTCGCATTTTATTCGATTTTGCTCCAAATCTCTTCATCTTCATACCGCTTTATTCATACACAGTCAAAATATAATATTACGCATAAAGTAATATAAAAACACTCAAAAGACGATTATAAGTACTAGAATATGAGGCAACAATATGTAAATATATGCATTTTTGGCAGAACATCACAATCCTCAAATGCTGCTCATGCTCCTCTTTACTACGACAATAAATCAAGATATCATCAATGAAAACTATCACAAAAGAATAAAAATAAGGCTTGAAAACTCAATTCATCAAATGCATGACTGCTACTGGAGCATTATTCAAGCCAAATGACGTCACTAAGAACTCATAGTAACCATAATGAGTCCTAAAAGCTTTCTTACGGATATTCGAAGCCCTATCTTTACCTGACGATAACCCGTTCTCAAGTCAGTCCTAGAGAACACCCTAGTACCTTGAATCTGATCAACCAAATAATTATACGAGGCAATGGATACTTGTTCTTGATGGTAATCTTATTTAACTACCGGTAATCAATGCAGTTTCTCGTCGTACCATCCTTCTTCTTCACAAACAACCTTGCTGAACCCCAAGTAGAAACACTCAGTCTAATGAATCCTTTATCAAGCAAGTATTTCCATTGCTCCTTCAATTTCTTCAGCTCAGTCGGAGCCATACAATATGGTGGAATAGATATGGGCTAAGTGCTCGACAAAAATTATGTAACGACCTGACCAGTCCTTTTGTGTATCTAAGTCCCATTCCATTATTTGATCTTTCCTCATGTGTGTTTGTTGTTTTGTGACTTGGGAGGAGGGTTGGTCTTGCTTCGGGAAGGTTTGAGATGGATTCGGGACACTTAGTCTCATTTTGGAAGCTTAAGTTGCTATAAGTGACTAATGTTTGACTTTTGAGTTGACGGTCTCAAATTGGTGAGTTGATGATTTTAATAAGTTTGTGCTATAATTTTGGACTCAGACGTCTGTTGAGATTTAGATTTGGACGTTCCTAAGGCTTTGGCTCTAATTGCCGAAAGTTGACAACTTGAAGGTTTGGAGAGTTTCTAGGTTTGACCAGGAGTTGATAGTTCCAATAGGTTCGTATGACAATTTTGGACTTAGTCGTATGTTGGAATTTTGTCATGACTCCAGTTTTCCTCTGTAGGATATCGTGATGGCACCCAGTCTCTATGCCTAGGTAAGCCTAATATTCAATTACAACTTGACAGAAATAATTAACAAAAGTACTAAAACAAGTCTGATAAACTGATATAATCTTCAGAAATAGAATCTCAACAATGAACTCCCCAAGACCGTGGAACTGAGTCATAAGCTTTGCAGAGTAAGCTAAAATGTATATTACATCATTGTCTAAATGAAAATACAACAGGAAATAAGGAATAAGGAACGTGATTCCGAGGCCTGCGGACATAGAGCATGTACTCCTTGAAGTCTCCAAAAGCGGCTACTCAAATCAACTCTAGCATCCGACACGGGGAGGCGTACCTAGATCTGCACAAAATGTGTGCAGAAGAATTGTATAAGTACACCATAACGGTACCCAGTAAGTATCAAGCCTAACATCGGTAGAGTTGTAACGAGGTTAGGTCAAGACACATACTAGGATATAAATAACAAGTATAAAAACATAGGAACGAATAACAATGGAGAGCGGAGAAATAACTAATACGAAACAAGATAATAGCATGAACTAATACTGGAATTTAACCAGGGAAATAACATAAAAGAAGAAATAAAAGAGAACCACAATGATTATATAAACAACAACTGATTGAACAAGGGATAACAAAACAACAAGAAATGTTCCCACCAAAACTCTTGCAACATGAGATAAACAACAATAATCACGACGAGGTACCGCCTCGTGTACAATAAGAATCACAATCGAGGTACCGCCTCGTATAAATCAAAAATCAACCGAGGTACTGCCTCATGTTCACATTTCTCAATAATCACAATCGTTCTTTGTACTGCCGTGTAATCCTTACATTAAAATAGGTTTTGAAACAGTTTTTCCGAAATAGCTACACGCACTTTGGCTCACCTTATGACGCCGCATGGCTTCACGTAGTTTCCCTACAAGCAGCACACATGTACGTCCCACCTTATACCGCCGCATGCACATTAACCCCAAGCCTTATACTGCCGCATGCGCGTCAATATCACATTATAATAACAACTTGCAGCACAAGTGCCCATAGGTCACAACTTGCCAACAGTAAATAATATCAATGTTTCCACAGCAATAGCCCATGGCTCCACCGCAACGTGTACAAGAATATCAACAACAACAATAAATGTAAAATGCTCAATAAGAAAGATGTCTCAGCAATAACAATTTTGCCTCAACGTGACAGTGGATTTCACAACTTCAACACCAATAACTTAACAATGAAAGAGACAATGTACAACCACGATATTAAATAAGAATAATTCACAATGGAAGAGATAACGTGTGACAGTGCCTTCAAATAATGGAAATCAACAACGAAAGAGATAACATAAACAACAACTTCAAATAATGAAAATCAATAATGAAAGACATAACATGAACAATAACTTCAAATAATGATAATCAACAATGCAAGAGATAACATGTAACGATAAAAAAGGCAATAAGTTCAATAAAGCATGAGAGCAATTTATCAATTAGGATGTAGAACAAGTGTTAACGAAATCATATAAGGAATGTAAGGATAGAGTAACACAAGTAAGAATAGATTGACTATGAGAATTTGGAACATAATATGACAATTTAACTAAAGCATGGAAAAAGTCTAAGCAGCCTAAACCAGTCAAATACCACGTACAACCCTTGTACCCACTCGTCACCTTGCGTACACGACTTTCACATAGCACAAATGAATCAATCAATACCAATCCTAAGGGGTGGTTACCCCGCATAAAGTTATGGAAGATTCTTACCTAAACTAGGCCAATTCAACTAAGATCTTTATACAATTCAAGGGAAATCAATTACAATAGATAAAACTAAGATCTTTATACTTTTCCAAAAAAAGTCAACAAAAGTTAACCCGGGGCCTGCCCAGTCAAAATCCACGTCCAATGGTAGATTTCCACTACCCATGACTCCACGAGTTCATATATGTGATTAGTTTCAAAATCCGAGTCCAAATCGACTCAAAACTCAGATTCTTATTTTTCAACAACTTGACTAGGTTTCACAAACTTTCACTTTGATTCATATGATTTTGATGTTAAAATCTAAGATATACTGATGGAATATAATTAGATAATAGATTAGTATCACTTATCCAAAGTTTGTAGATGAAAATCCCTCTCCACATCGCCTCCTACCGAGTTTAGGGTTCTAAAAATGAGAGAATGTGTTGAAAATCCCGTCTCCTAGCCCATTGTACCAGCTGCAGTTGTCGCATTTGTGACACAGATTTCGCATTTGCAAACCCTCGAAATTGTAGAGCATGGCTCACATTTGCGACCCTGACAACCTCATGCATCATCACAATTGCAAGAAGAGGCTTCCCAATCGCGAACTGGACATCATCGCAAAAGCAAACTATTGTACGCAAATGCAAACCTAGCTAAACTCCTCCTGACTTTGCAAATGCGAAGGGGTAGTCGCAATTGCGACATTTGAGCACCTACTGTAACCTTCGCAATTGCGAGGCTGGTGCTTGCAATTGCGATAATTGAGCACTAGCAACACCAGAAACATATTTTCAGTTCAAAACCATTTCAATACATGTCCAAAATTCATCCGAGCCCTCCGGGCTCCAAATCAAACATCCACACAAGTCTAAAAATATCATATGAACTCGCTCGCGCGATCAAAACACAAAAATAACATCTAAAAGTACGATTTGAACTCTAAAACCCATTAATTTCAAAGTAAGGCTCAAGAATCTCTAGAATTACAACTAAACATCCGAATCCTATCAAACCAACTCCAATTTGTATGAAATTTTGTATACAAGTTCTAAATAGCATAACAAACCTATTCCAAGTCCCAAAATCAAATTCCGAACTCGATAGCTGAAAGTCAACCTACGGTCAAACCTTTTCAACTTCAAATTGCTAAATTTCGGCAAAATAACACAAATCAACCTACGGGCTTCCGAAATCAATTAGGGGCATATGCCCAAGTCCGAAATTACGATACGAAGCTATCAGAGCCATCAAAATACTATTCCAGGCTCGTTTTCACAAAAGTCAAAGTTTGGTCAACATTTTTACTATAAGCTTCTAAGTCAATAACCAAAGGGTCCAAATCTCCCCGAAAGCTTCTCGGAACGAAACTAACCAACCCCACAAGTCATAAAATCATAAACACATATGTGTGAAGAATAAAAAGGGTTAACGGGGCACAATTACACAATACGACCGGTCGGGTCGTTGCATTCTCCCACTCTTATAACAAATGTTCATCATAAAACATGCATAAGGACATACCTAAAGTGGTGAATAGATGAGGATAATGACTCCGCATGTTGTGCTCGGTCTCCCAGGTTGCCTCCTCTACTGAATGAACCCTCCATTAAACCTTCACCAAAGCAATGTTCTTTGATCTCAACTTCCAGGCCTGTCTGTCCAAGATAGCCACTGACTCCTCAATATAAGTCAAATCCTCATCCAATTGGAATGTGCCGAAGTCTAAAACATGAGAGGGATCACCATAATACTTCTGGAGCATAGAAACATGGAACAATGGATGAACCCACACAAAGTAGGTGGCAATGCTAGCTTGTAGGCCACCTCACCAATCCTCTCAAGGATCTCAAAAGGTCCAATGTACCTAGGGCTCAACTTGCCCTTCTTCTCGAACCTCATTACACCCTTCATGGGTGAAACTCGGGGCAAGACTCGCTCTCCAACCATGAATGCAACATCTTGAATCTTTCGATCCGCATAACTCTTCTGTCTAGATTGGGCTGCACGAAGTTGATCCTGGATCAACTTGACCTTCTCCAAGGCATTTCGAACCAAATCTGTGACTAATAAATTAGCCTCTCCCGGATAAAACCAACCAACTGGAGAATGACAACGTATCCCATAAAGGGCCTCATGAGGAGCCATCTGAATACTCGATATTGGTAGCTGTTGTTGTCGACAAAATCTGCAAGCGGCAAGAACTGATCCCAAGAACTCCCAAAATCCATAACACAGGCACGAAGCATATCATCCAATATCTAACTAATTGCGCTCGGACTACCCGTCCATCTGGGGGTGAAATGCTGTGCTTAACTCAACCTATGTGCCTAACTCATGCTACATAGCTCTCCAAAAACACGATGTGAACTGCGTGCCCTAGTTATAGATGATGGATACCGACACACCATGAAGTCAGACAATTTTGCGGATATAGATCTAAGCCAGCTACTTTGAAGAATAGGTAGTCACTACTGGAATGAAATGGGTCGACTTGGTCAACCTATCCACAATCACCCAAACAACGTCAAATTTCTTCTGAGTCCATGGGAGCCCGACTACGAAGTCCATAGTGACATGCTCCCATTACCACTCGGGAATCTTAAGCCTTTGAAGTAACCCACCTTGGCCTCTGATGCTCACACTTCACCTGCTGAAAATTTAGGCACCGAGCTAAATACTCCATTATGTCTTTCTTCATTCTCCTCCACCAATAGTGCTATCTCAAATCCTGATACATCTTAGCGGCACCCGGATGAATGGAGTACCACGAGCTATGGGTCTACTCAAGAATCAACTCCTGCAACCCATCATATCGGGCATACATAATAGGCCCTGCATCCGCAACACTTCGTCATGCCCAATAGAAACCTGCTTAGCATCATCGTGATGAACCATGTCCTTAAGGACAAGCAAATGGTGGTCGTCATACTCACGCTCTCTGATGCAGTTATATAGAGAAGACCTAGAAAACACAGAAGCAAGAACTTGATTGGGCTCCGTAACATCCAATCTAAAAAAATGGTTGGCTAAGGCCTAAATATCTAGGGCTAGTGGTCTCTGTGTTGCCGGTAGAAATGCTAAACTACCCAAACTCTCCGCCTTTCAACTCAAGGCATTGGCCACCACATTAGCGTTCTCGGGATGATATAGAATGGTGATATCACAGTCCTTAAGCAACTCTAACCATCTCCATTGCTGCTAGTTAAGATCTTTTTGTTTGCACAGATGCTGTAAACTCCGGTGGTCGGTAAAGACCTCACAAGGGACAGCATTCAAATAATGCCGCCAGATCTTCAATAGTTGCCAAATCCAAGTCGTGGATTGGATAATTCTTCTCATGAGTCTTCAGTTGTCGAGACGTGTAGGCAATCACCCTACTGTCTTACATCAACACCGCGCCAAGGCCAACACATGACGCATCACAATACACAGTATAAGACCCCGAGCCCATAGGCAACACCAACACTGGGGCTGTTCATCAGGTGCATAAATGCTGCTAGGGCATTTATCAGCCCAATTGACATCATAAGGAACTCGTAATGACCATACCGAGGCCTAAAGGCAGTCTTCAGAATATCTAGATCCCGAAACTTTAGCTGGTGATAACCTGACAGCAAATCAATCTTTGAGAACGCTCTGGCACCCTGTAACTGATCAAGCAAGTCATCAATGCGTGGCAATGGATAGATGTTCTTCACTGTAACCTTGTGCAACTGCCAATAGTCAATACACATGCGCATAGAACCATCCTTCTTCTTCACAAACAAGACCGGAGCACCCCACGACGGCACCCAGTAAGTATCAAGCCTAACCTCGGTAGAGTAGTGACGAGGTCAGGTCAAGATACCTGCTAGGATATAAATAACTAGTATGAAAACATAGGAACGAATAATAATGGAGGGCGGAGAAATAATTGATACGAAACAAGATAATAGCATGAACTAATACCTGAATTTAACCATGGAAATAACATAAAGGAAGCAATAAAAGAGAACCACAATGATCATATACGGAGAACAACTGATAGAACAAGGGAGAACAAAACAACAAGAAATGTTCCCACCCAAACTCTTTGCAACATGAGATAAACAACAATAATCACAATGAGTTACCGCCTCGTGTACGATAAGAATCACAACCGAGGTACCGCCCCGTAAAAATCAAGAATTACAATCGAGGTACCGCCTCGTATTCACATTTCTCAATTTTAATTATATTTTTTCCTTATACTGCGGCGTGAGCCTTACATTTAAATATGTTTTGGAAACAGTTTTTCCGAAATAGCTACACACACTTTATCCCAACTTATGACACCGCGTGGCTTCACATAGTTCCCCTACAAGCAACACGCACATAAGTCCCACCATATACCGCCCGACAAGTGCAAAATACACACTTCAAATTGCTCGCTAGTCGAATATAGTATAATATAATATCGTATCCATTGAGATTGGAGTTAAACAATATTATCGTAATTTGTAGCTAGATTGCTATCCAAGATGATCAACAATTTAGATTTATGTGAATAGCACTAAAATTAACTAAGAATCTATAACTAATTGGCTAATGACAATCGAAGCAAGGGCTTGCAAAGGAAGATATCAATGGGAAAAAGATAGGGTTTTGATAGGATAGGTCGATAATTATCTGGGATTTAACTCTAGATAATTCACCTCTAATGTTCAAGTGAGTCTCTCGAATTCACTTAATTATCAGTACAATTGTTTAGTAGAAACTCCTCTCTCGATTAAGTCTCAACCTCACAATATGAACCAATTTAAGCTCTGTGAAGATATACAAGAATGCGTAATCGTTTGGTCCTTAGGAGAACCTCTCTCGATTTTTCCTCCTAACTAGTTTCAACCAATGATTCAACTAGCCTCTTTCGATTACTAAGAAGAATTAATGAACTCGACCAACAAGATAATGCAAAGATATCAAAACTTATGCCTCTCTCGATTACATGAACATGTGAATATAGATGCAACAATTAAATAATCAAAAAACTCTTCAATACATAAAACTAGAGTTATAATCCACAAACAAATATCAATACACCAAATAAATCAAACTCTAAAGAGAATTACTCCATAGATATGGAGCAATTCATCACAAATATGTTTAAAGTAAAGGAAAACATAAACCGATCCAAACTCGGGTCTTGAGTGAGGATTGAATGATCAAAAGTCCTGGAAATAACATTTTTCCATGTATTTATACCAAGTAGGGTCGGCCCCAAACGAAATCACCTTTTCATACGCGAAATAGGACAATTACTCTGTAATATTTGCACAAGCGTGCCGCATGGGGCGACGCGCCATGCAAAGCATTAGTGGGGAAATCCAGAGAGTTGAAATCTGTCAGGCAGTAGGAATTAACACATGCGCAGTGCCCCATGCGCCACCCCACGTGCTGCGGCTGTGGAGGTTTGTCAGAGTACAGATTTTTCCTTGCTTTTTGACGTCCAGACTTGGTCCTCGACCCCCGAACACGATCTCGGCTTGATCTTTTAGGCTTTTACTCAGACTTCACTCCATATAGCTTGAATTCATTCCATACATCTACATCACTCGGAATCACTTCTTCTAGGCATAAAACACAATAAGTACAAAACACTAGCGATTATTAAAGCTCAAAACACAAGTAAAGTGCAGTGAATTAGAGTGCAATGAGCGACTAAAATACGTAATTATAGCCTACCATCAACACCCCACACTCAAACCATTGCTCGTCCTTGAGCAACCAAAGTACACTTTGTATAAGCACGACCTTTTCAAACAATTCTCAAAACTCATCACACCAAGAATTTTTAAAACAGATTAAGTACAATACTGTAACATCCTAGCCTCAAGATTTGACTCAAAAGCACCATGAATTATTTATAACCCATTCACTTACTCTAACACAAAGGTCAACGAGATTACCTTTCCTTCATGAATCAAGTGCCCTCACACAACGATAGAGACTAGTTCCACATACAATGAAAATTAAGAACAATTAGGAACTCAAAATAGAAAGAATTCACTCACTCTCAGGAACAACATTCATATGCCACAAAAGCTGTACCATAGGATTGATGTAGTGTACTACTCAACTTATTGAGCTCATTCAGTCAATGATCAAGTAGGACTTTGTTTGGTTGTAATGTAGGCTGCGGAATGGGTTGGATACATTTAGATATAAGAGTGACTACACCTCCCTAAGCACTTTAATACACGCACATTAACAATTCCAAAACCCACACTTATGTCAACGATAAATCACCTTCACATCAAAATACATTAACTCCCTACTTCTTTAAGCACAATTACATCAAGAGTCACCACTATCAAAGAATATTTTGCACAACAATACAACAATTATTTTCTTTTTCTTTTTCTTATTCAATTCAGGTGGCTCTTACTTTTTCAAAATAGTGCACCTTTCTCCTTATTTCATTAATTCCACTCAAAAGCCAAACCAACCACCCTACACTTCAATTTTTACAAAGTTCATAACAAATTCAAGTGCTCATGAGAGGTAAAAGGTTCAAATAGTGGTCAATTCAAACAAATAGGTAAGGCTTGTACTGTGGTTGCCAAGCAAATAGGATTACAGGCTCAAAGGGGTTAACTAAGATACATAACAATTAGGTGGGTAAAAGCTTATAACTGGCTCAACAAAGAAATGCCTATATCATTTCCAAGACTGAATAAAACTACTATTTCGCTTTGCAAACACGGGGCAAATTCTAGACATCAAATGCAATGCATCGAATAACACGAAACCTCACACACACATGGCACATATCAAGGCACTCTAGTCAAAGCAGTTAAGCAAAGTTAAGATTAAACAATTTAAGGTACTTATGCAAGAGTTAAAAATTGAGCATAAGCGTCACAACTAAAGCACTCACTATTCTCAAGGTATAATAAAGTTAAGATATATTGCCTTCCAATTCAAATCAGATCAGAAGGCTTCCAACTACTCTACAAAATAAAAAGTAACTACACTCGGTTAAAACAAAACCCTTGGAAAACAACCGCGACACAAAGAAAAATCAAGGGAGAATTAATATACTACCTAACAAAAGAAAATCTTTTTGTATTTTCTTCGACTTTAATCCCTCAAGAAACCCGTCGAATGATATCAATCGTCGGGAAAAATAAAAAAATTTTCAATTTTTCAATTTTTATGATTTTTTCAATTTTCAAACTACAACAACTAACAAAACTAACACATATACATACAACATACAATTATTTCCCACCCCACACTTTAAGTTGTGGCATGTCCCTACGGCACACAATTATAAAGCAAGAGGTAAAGGAAACTTTCCGGAACATCTAGTCGGGATCCATTCTTTGACTTCGAACTAATGCGCACATCCATGCAGACAGCTTCTTCTCAGCCTTCTTGGGGTGCACCCCACACTTATCTTTCTCACTCACTGCAGCCTTCTCTTTTGATCCCGTCACTTTCCATTCAACACTTGCAGCTGGCTTCTGCTCTTTCACCCCCGTTTCTACATTCAACTTGAATGTTACCGTCTCCTCACCCACTCTAAGCATGAGTCTTCTTTGTGTATATCTAAGATTACTCTATCCGTTGCTAAGAATGGTCTTCCTAAGATGAGGGGGACCTCTTTGTTCTCCTCCATATTCACTACTATAAAATCTACAGGAAATACGAACTTATCTACCCGAATTAAGACATCTTCCACTATCCCCTCGGGTATCAGAGTCGTTTGGTCTGCCAGCTACAAAGATATTGGCACTGACCTTATCTCTCCAATCTCCTTCTCTAATTTCCTGTAAATAGATAGAGGCATTAAATTAATTGAGGCACTAGAATCACCTAAAGATTTATCAAATTTGATAGTTCCTAATGAGCAAGGTATAGTAAAACTCCCTGGATCTCCACACTTTTGTGGGAGTTTGTTTTGCAATATCGCGCTGCAGTGTTCTGTGATCTTGACCATTGAGGTCTCCTCTATCTTTCTCTTCTTTGTCAGGATCTCCTTCAAGAATTTGGCACAAGCTGGCATTTGGCAGAGCACTTCTGTGAATGGAAAAACTTACGTTAACCTGTTTCAGCATATCCCGAAATCTCTCAAATTGCTTGTTCAGCTTTTCTGTATATAGCTTTTGAGGAAAAGGTAGAGCAGACATGTGCTTGCTCTCATTAGATTTATCCCTTCTTGAAGTTTCCTCTTTCTTCTTTTTGTCAACTCCCTTCTTGCCTTTCTTCTTCTTGTCAAGATCATTCTTCAGCAGCTCCACACTTTCCTTTTCAAGTACCACCTCTTTTTGGATTATAGTGGTCTCTACACTTGCCCGCTTCTCAAGGTCACATCATTCACTGTTTCTTTGGGATTTCTCTTAGTATCAGCTGGCAATGTGCCTGAGACTCTCTCAGGTAATACTGTTGCAATTTGTCGCACTTGTCTCTCCAAATTTCAAAAACCAGTGCCTAATTCTTTGATAGCCGCTCCATGAGCGTCCAACCTCTCATCTGTCTTGATAATTAAAGCCTTCATTAGATCCTCTAGACCAGGATGAATGGGATGTTGAGGCTAAAATTGCTGCCTCTACTGACTTTGGTATTCTGGAGCTCCTTGTCCCTGCGATCTAGAGTTATTTTGCTGCCAAGCATTCGCAGCACCTCCAGGTGAACTCCATGAAAAACCGGGGTGCCTCTGACCCATTGCATTAAAATTGTAATTCCCCATATCATTTACTTCCTCAGTTGAGGCTTGACACTCATGAGTAGAGTGTCCTCTTCCACATATATCACAAGATGCGTGAGGCTCACTCTGTATCGAAGCTAAGGTCGGCTTTCTTATTTCTTTAGCCATAACATCAAGTTCTACTTGCACAGATGTGTTAGCATCAACCTGGTGAACACCAGTTGATCTTCTTCTTGCAGCACTCTCAGAGGGCCACTGATTTGCATCTTCAGATAACTCGTCAAGAATTGTGACTATCTCCTTTGGAGTCTTCTTCATCAACGGGCCTCCAGCTACATTGCTCAATGTTCTACGTGAGTCTGGTGTCAATCCATCCCAAAAGTCCCGGAGTTGCATCTTGAGTTAATTCCGCTATGTTGACACTTTCTAACAATCTCCTTAAACCTCTCCCATGCTTCAAAAACTGTTTCATTCTTTTTCTGGCAGAAGTAATGAATTTCTCTTCTGAACTTGCCCTTTTTAGCTGCGGAGAAATATTTATCAAGAAGTTTTTTGGTAATCTCCTCCCAAGTTCTAATTGATCCTGTGGGCAAGCTCCGAAGCCACTGCTTAGCATCATCTATGAGTGTGAAGGGGAATGTCGCTAAGTATACTGCATCTTTTGACTCCCTATTGTATTGAAAGGTGTTCATAATCTCCTAGAAGTCCATTAGATGCGTATTTGGATCTTCTTTTGGCTTCCCTCTGAAGACACAACAATTCTGAAGGGTTTGAACCAACCCTTGCTTCAACTCGAAATTGTTAGCTACAATAGGAGGTGGTCTAACACTTGATAAACCTTGATTGTAGACCGGTCTAGCATAATCTCCAAGTGGTCTCCTAGGCATGGGTGCTATATTTCCAAACTTGTCTGCACCCAAGGGTTGATTTTGAGCAAGTCTACGACCCCTCTTTTCTTCGTAGATGAGCTGTGCATCCCTAATAGTTGCTTCCTCAGCATTCGTTGCAGCATGTTCTCTTCGTTAGGCTGCTTCTCTTGGAGCCAAATCCACATTATCATCACCGATTCCAGCCATATCTTTGGTTGAGGATTGCCCAACCTTTTCTAATGTCTCAGTGAGATTTCTTTCCTTCCTCAACTGGCGCAGTTTCTTTTCTATATTGGTTCGTATATAACACTTCTTTAGCAGAAGTCGAGTCATGCACCAATCTAACATGTAAACTGTGCACAGTCAAAGAACACCAAACATAAAAAGAGAAAAAAAAAGAAATATTCTTGAGTTAGCACTACAAACTATTTCAAACACTATTGATTGCTAATCCTTGGCAACGGTGCCAAAATTTGACGAGCGTAAAGCACACACTTAAATATGCTCGCTAGTCGAATATAGTATAATATAATATCTTATCCACAGGGATTGGAGTTAAACAATATTATCTTAATTTGTAGCTAGATTGCTATCCAAGATGATCAACAATTTAGATTTATGTGAATAGCACTAAAATGAACTAAGAATCTAGAACTAATTGGCTAATGACAATCGAAGCAAGGACTTGCAAAGGAAGATATCAATGGGAAAAAATACGGTTTTGATAGGATAGGTGCAAGATAATTATCTGGGATTTAACTCTAGATAATTCACCTCTAATGTTCAAGTGAGTCTCTCGAGTTCACTTAATTATCAGTACAATTGTTTATTAGAAACTCCTCTCTTGATTAAGTCTCAACCTCATAATATGAACCAATTTAAGCTCTGTGAACATATGCAAAAATGCTTAATGGATTGGTCGTTAGGAGAACCTCTCTCGATTATCCTCCTAACTAGGAATAATCAATGATTCAACTAGCCTCTTTCGAATACTAAGAAGAATTTATGAACTCAACCAACAAGAAATGCAGAGATATCACAAGTTATGCCTCTCTCGATTACATGAACATGTGAATATAGATGCAATAATTATCATCCAAAAACGCTTCAATACATAAAACTGGAGTTATAATCCACAAACAAATATAAATACACCAAATCCAACAAAACCTAAAGATAATTACTCCATAGATATGGAGAAATTCATCACAAATATGTTTAAAGTAAAGGAAGACATAAAACGATCCAAACTCAGGTCTTGAGTGAGGATTGAATGATGAACTCCTTGTGCTTTTCCTTCTCCCCCTCCTCCTTAGCCTCGTTAGGTCTAATATGAGTTGAAATCTGTCAGGCATCGGGAATTAATACGCACGCGGTGCCCCAACTCGCCGCGGCTGTGGAGGTTTCTCATAATACAGATTTTTCCTTGTTTGACGTCCAAACTTGGTCCTCGACAACCAAACACGATCCTGGCTTGATCTTTTGGGATTTTACTCAGACTTCAAAGCTCCAAACAGCTCAAATTCATTCCATACATCTACATCACTCGGAATCACTCCTAAAAGGTATAAAACACATAATAAGTACAAAACGCTAGCGATTAAAGTTGAAACACAAATAAAGTGCAGTGAATTAGAGCGAAATGAGTCACTAAAATATGTAATTATATTCTACCATCACCGCCACATGCACATTAGCCCCAAGTCTTATACCGCCGCATGCGTGTCAATATCACATCACAATAAGAAATTGCACCACAAGTGCCAATAGGTCACAACTTGCCAACAATCAACAATATTAATGTTTACAAAATAGTAGCCCATGGATCTACCAAAACGTGTACAAGAATATCAACAACAACAATGAATGTAAAATTCTTAACAATAAAGATGTCTCAGCAATAACAATTTTGCCTCAACGTGACAATGACTTTTAAAACTTCAACACCAACAATTCAACAATGAGAGAGATAATGTATAACCACGATATTAAATAAGAATAACTCACAACGCAAGAGTTAATGTTTGACAATGACTTCAGATAATGGAAACCAACAATGAAAGAGATAACATGAACAATAACTTCAAATAATGATAATAAGTAATGAACGATATAACATGAACAATAACTTCAAATAATGATAATCAACAATGCAAGAGATACCATGTAATGATAAAAGAGGAAACAAGTTCAACTAAAACATGAGGGCAATTTATTAATTAGGACGTAGAACAAGTGTTAACGAAATCATTCAAGGCATATAAGGATAGGCTAACACAAGTAAGAATATATTGACTACGAGAATTTAGAACATGATATGACAATTCAACTAAAGCATGGAAAGAGTCTAAGTAGCCTAAATCTGTAAAATACCACGTACGAACCGTGTATTCACTCGTCACCTTGCGTACATGTCTTTCACATAGCACAAATAAATCAATCAATACAAATCCTAAGGGGTGGTTTCGCCTCACAAATTTAGGCAAGATACATACCTCAACTAGGATAATTCAACTTCCGGAAATAGCTTTCCCCCTAAAATTTGCCTCCATAAGGCTCAAATTTAACCAAATCGACTTAATATCACCAAACAATGCAATGGAAATCAATTACATTAGATAAAGCTAAGATCTTTGTACTTTTTTCAAAAGTTAACCAAAGTTAACTCGGGGCCCCCGCGGTCAAAACCCGGGTCTAATGGTAGATTCCGACTACCCATGACTCCACGAGTTCATAAATGTGACCAATTTCAAAATTCAAGTCCAAATCGGCTCTTAATACTCAAATTCTTGTTTATCAAAAACTTGACAAGGTTTCACAAATTTTCACTTTGATTCACATGATTTTTTATGTTAAAATGTCAGATATATTGATGGAATGTGATCAGAAATAGATTAGAATCATTTACCTAAAGTTTGTAGATGAAAAGTCCCTCTCCAAATTGCCCCTTACCGAGTCTAAGGTCTAAAAATGAGAGAATATATTGAAAATGCAGTCTCCCAGCTCTTTGTACCGGCTGCAGTTGTCGCAAGTCATAAAATCATAAACATACATGTGTGAAGCATAAAAAGGGGTAATAGAGCGCAATTATATAAAACGACTGGTCAGGTTGTTACACATTTGGATTTGGAGGTTCCTAGAAGGCTTTGTCTATAATTGCCAAAAGTTGGCAATTTGAAAGTTTGGATAGTTCATAGGTTTGATCGGGAGTTGATTTTGATGTTATCGAGTTACGATTGGCATTCTAGGACTTTGGTTGGTTCATTTATTGGCTGGAAACTTGTGTGCAAAGTTTGGTTGTGATATAAAATGTTTAAGTGTGATTTGGACGCGTTTGGCGAAGTTGGAATCTTGGAAAGTTAAGAGAAGGATTTTGATCTTTGATTCTTGGTTTTGATGTTAGTCGTTATATTTCGACCCCTTGCATAAGTTTAATTTAGGTATAGGGACTTTTTGGTATGATTGGACGAGGTGCTAGAGGGCTCGGGTGTGCTTCGCCGTGGTTTTAGAAACTTTTCTTTGGATTTGCAGCTGCTGGTTTTCTGGTGTGAGGCAGTGTTTCACGATCACGAATAAGCGAGTCTAGCAAGTGAATTTTGATCATAACATTCGCGACATGGGGTTCGTGTAGTGGCTCGAGAAGGAGAATCGCGATCGCGTGGGTGTGATCGCATTTGCGACTATGTGGAGTGGGCAGGAGATTTACCTTTTGCATTCACAAAGAGTCGGAGCTAGCTGGAAAAAGTTGGTCTTCGTGTTCGCAAAGAGGCGCTTGCATTTGCAAAGGGTTGGCTGGTTGGCTTTCGCGATCGCGAAGAAGAGCTCTCATTTGTGAAGGGTTGGCTGGTTGGCATTCACGATCGCGGGGGTTTAGACAGGATCACGTAGAGTGTTTTTGGCAGCAGAAGTTTTGTGCTTCACGATTGCGGAGCTATAGATTGGATCATGAAGGGTATTCCTGGGAAGACTACTTCGTGAGGTAGAGATTTTGAAGAGAAATTTCACTACTACATTGAAGGTAAGGAATATTCACTTGGATTTGGATTTATGTCTTATTTCCCTTTGAATTCTACACCTACAACTTGGAATTTCAAGGTGAAAAATTGGGGTTTTTGTCTATAACTTAAGAGGGTGAAATTTAAGGATTTGAAGGTCGATTTAGACTCAATGCTGGAATCTAATCATATAATTGACTCCTCGGATTATAGGTAGTCAGGATCTACCCGTTGACTTGGGTTTTGACTAGGTGGGCTTGGATAAACTTTTGTTTACTTTTGGGATTTAATGAAAGATTGAAACGTTGTTGTTTGGAATTAATTCCTATGGTTTTGTTTGATGTTATTGAGTTGTATTTGACTAGATTTGAGGCATTTGGAGGTTTATTTTATAGGGAAGTATATATTGGAAGGTTGAAGCATATCGGGTTAGGTAAGCCTTTTTTTTATCCTTGTATGAGAAAATTCTCCCCATATGCAATTTATGTGCTATTTGCTACTCGATTTGGTTCTTCATATATGCTCGGTGACGAGCGCTTATGCATAGCCATAACCCGTTTGAGTTAGTCTTGTATTATGCGTTGTTGAGATTTTATGAATTTTTATCCGTGTTTCGTTGATTCTTTTACTATGTGATGAATTTTAACCATGCTTAGGGACTATGCTAGAATTATGACTTGTCGATTTGAACTTGACAAACTTATTTCACCATGTGGGCTTTCCACTCTAGCCATATTATGCAATTGACGTATATGACTTACGATTCGAAATTATTGGCTCTTGTTGTTCATATTTGATATTATGATCGGTCTTTAGAATAATAAATGGACATATTAAAATTATTGTAGATGAATTACATGATTAGTCATAGCTATCTTTTATTCATATTAATGTTAATCCACATTTTATTATTTTATCCCCCTCCATCGTTATTACATTGTCTCATATGCATATACATGAATTAGAGAGTAAAATATTGAGGAAAGATGAGGATTTGGCACAAAGGACATTATGAGTGGTATTGATTATGGACTTCAGTATTATAAGTGGATCAGGTTGTATGCTGCAATGGCGCTTGGATAAGATCCGTCCCTCCAAAATTAGGTAATTACCCATGTTACTTTGGGCCTTGTGAGTGAAGGCACCCAAATTGGTGCTAGTTTGGTGACATGGCCAGTGTCAAGCATATGGAGTGGTAGTGCGAGGTGCATAGATTTGGTCATGAGCATGCATATTCATTCTAGATTCTTGCAATAGCTTTCACATATGTAGGGGTATCAATGATTATTTAAAAATCAATTGAACCGATTAAATTGACCGCACCTAATTGATTTTTTAGGTTTTTTAAAATAAAACCTTAGGTTTTTATAGAAATGTATAATCGTACACAAAAAATAGGATAAGTTTTAATTTTATTAACATAACCAAAAATAACCGAACTGACTGGAACTTTCTCTCTCTATATATATATGTATAGAGAAAGAATTAAATTTTTGGCCTTAAGCCTTGGGCCATGGGGGATGGAAACCGCTACAAGCCTACAAGTATTTAATATCCGAAGTCCCTACTCTCAAAACCTATTTTTCTACTAAGACTACTTCTATTGAAACCAAACTTCTACCAGCGACCTTAACTTAGCAGCAAACCACAAACCACAAGGTATTGATTTCTCTCCTCTCGTATGCCTACTGGTTTCTCTTACTCAATATGCATATTATATCAATATTTATTTTTACACAAGCAACTCAAATCGGCTATATCAAATTTTAAACAAGAACTTCCATTAAGTTATTACACATATCGTTGCCACTAGTATATGATGCTTTCATATGCTACTATCATTGATTTGTTAGTTCTAATCTTTCTGAAATTTTATCATTTAAAGATTTAAAGATATTAAATATTTACATGTACTAAAGCCTAATAACTATTTCTAAATATCTTATAATGTCCTTTATATTTTATATAAGGAGATCATTTTTATTAGAAGCAATATAACATCACAGTTTAAACAGATATATTTTGAACTTGATAATCTTATTTTTGGAATCTTAATTCTGTCTTTTAGTTACTAATAACTTATGATTTGTTATAGCTGGTTGAGTTTATGGAGTAATCTCTTCAACAGAATATCTCTAATTTTGGCATTGCAGAAGATAGTACAACAGGTTCTAAAGAAAGTATTCCTCCACGACCACCTCAAAAACGAAAAGTGACCAATCAAAAAGTCCTCCAAAAAAAAATAGTGATCATGGGTCAGTAGCTTGGTGTCATTTTACTAAAATCGAAGGGAGTGAACCAATTAAAGCTGCATGTAATTATTGTAAAAAACAAATTGTTGCTTCAGGGCAAAATGGCACTTCAGGCATGTGGAACCATCTGGATTGATGTAAATTTGTAACGACCCGACCGGTCATTTTGAGTATATGCATTCTGCTCAGCCATTTGAAGTCTTGAGTAGCTTCGTATAATGTACTATACCTTGTGTGCATCATAGGTTTTAGTTTTCAGGTGATTTGGAATTGATTTGGAAGAATGATTCTCAACTAGGAAGCTTTAAGTTGGAAGAGTTGACCAAGTTTGACTTAGATCGGAGTTTTGATGATCCCGTTAGGTCCGTATGGTGATTTTGGACTTGGGCGTAACCCAAGATTTGCATTTGGATATATCTAGAAGGTTTGGGCACTAATTGGCGAAAGTTGGCAATTTGAAGGTTTGAAACGTTCATAAGTTTGATCGGGAGTTAAATTTGATGATATTAAGTTACGATTGTGGATCCGGGAGTTGGAATAGCTTCATTATATCATTTGGGACTTGTGTGCAAAATTTGAGTTTATTCCAGATTGATTTGATATGGTTTGGCACATGTTTTGGAAGTTGAAAGCTAAAAGTATATAGAGCTTGATTTGAGGTGCGATTCGTTGTTTCGATGCTGTTATGTATGATTTGAGGCCTCCAGTAGGCCCATGTTATGTTATGGGACTTGTTGATATAATCAGACAGGGTCTGGAGGGGCTTAAGGGAGTTACAGACGTGGTTCCGATCATCTCAAATGGTTTTGTATTGCTGGTTTTCTACTATTACCTGTTGCTTCTAGTGTTCTTCGTGATCGCAAAGGTCAAGCCGCGATCGCAAAGGGTGTTTTTGGTCTGCCGTGAATTTGTTATTCGCGTTCGCATGAGGATGAACGCGTTCTTGTAGAGTTAAGGCTGGTCTTCATTGTGTTCGCATCTGCTTCTATGCGTTCACGTAGTGATTGGGCTGAGCTGGGCAGGATGCTAGTTTTTTCTTCGCGTTCGCAACGTTGTTCCCGAGTTTGCAATGTTGTTCCCGTGTTCGTGTAGTTTTGATAGGTCTGTGTATCGCGTCCGCGAGGCTTTTGCCGCGAACGCATAGTGTTAATAGTGGTAGCGTAATATTTGTGAGTCGTGATTGCGAGGGTGCTACCGTGATCGCGTAGAGTACCACTGAGTAGTGCATATAAGTACTCTATTTTCGGAGGTTTTGGCCATATTATTATATTTTGAGGTATGGAGCTCGAACTGAGGCGATTTTCACCACATGGAATGGGGTAAGTTTTTTATACTCAGTATTGATTTTATTCCATGATTCCATCTTAGTTTTTGGCATTTGATTAATGATTTTAAAAGAGAAATTGGGGGTTTTGTATAAAATTTCATAAATTACATTTTTGAGTTTTGAACATTGATTCGGAGTCGAATTTGAGCGAAACTAGTATGGTTGGACTCGTAAATGAATGGGTTGTCGGATTTTGTGAGTTTTGTCGGGTTCCGAGGTGCGGGCCTAGGTTTGACGTTTTGGTTGACTTTGTGCTTTTTATTAAAGATTCTACCATTATCGATTGGGTTTGTTTCCTTGTGCATTATTTGATATTTTTGAGTTGCTTTTAGCTAGTTTCGAGTCGTTCGGAGGTCGGTACGTGCAGGATGGCATTCCTAGTGTAATGACTCGACCAGTCGTTTTGAGAATTAGCGTCCCATTCAAAGTGGCTTAAGGTCTCGAGCGGCATCGTATATGTGCTATGACTTGCGTGTGCGATCGCATTCAATGTTATTTGGTGTGATTTGAGGCCTCAAGTAGGTCCGTGTTGTGCTACGAGGCTTGTTGGTATGTTCGGACGAGGTCCCGAGTGGCTTGGGTGAGTTTCGGATAGGTTTAGGTTCTGTTGCGCTTGTTTCTAACGTTTTAGTGTAGTTTCTTCAAGCATAAATGGTACCATATTAAGCAAATGATCTCTAAATTCAGTTTTTATTGAAACATTAGATCCGTATCGCATTTACGGAGCCATAGCAAAATGAATCGTCGAATTCGGACATTGTATAGGAAGAGTTATGCTCATTTCCGTGCCTGGGAGACTGCTGGTTTTTGGTGTAGTCGCAATTCTAAACATTTTATCGCAATTGCGACTCCTACCCTGTTCTAGTTGGTAATTGCGAACATTTTCCAATCCTGTTCTTGTTCGCAATTGCGAAGGCTTCTTCGATTTTGCGATGGTTCGCAATTGTAAACTCTAGATCGCAAATGCGACATCTGCAGCTTGTTTTCAGCTATGCAATTCAGGTTTTTCCTTCATTTTGTGATATTTTTAAACCCTAGGTCCGAGAGTGGGAAAATGTTAGAGAGGAATTTCATCTACAATCGTTGGGTAAGTGCCCTTGTTCAATTTTTGTGTGTACTTCATGATTTTATTTGAGTTTTAACATAAAAATGGTGAGAATCAAAGTGAAAAATTGGAAAATTTGTAAAATCTTTCAAAAATGAAAAATGAGGATTTGGAGGGCATTCGTTATCGGAATTTGATAATTTTGGTATGGTTGAACTTGTATCGTAATGGGTGTTCGGGTTTTGTGAAATTTATCAGGTTCTGAGGTGTGAGCCTAAAGTTTGACTTTTAGGTTGACTTTTTTGTTTTAATTAAAAATCGACGCTTTATTATCCGGAATTGTTTTCTATGTGTTTTATTTATGACTTGAAGTTATTTTGGTTAGATTCGAGCCGTCTGGAGGTTGTTTCACGCGAGAAGGTCATTTTAGAGTAACTATCTAGCTTCTTTGAGGTAAGTATCTTGCCTAACTTTGTGTGGGGGAACTACCCCTTAGGATTTGAGTCATTTGTGTTAATTGTGTCATATGAAGGCCGTATACATGAGGTGACTAGTACGTGCTGGGGCTTATTTGTGGAATTCGACCATTTAGGGCTTTTAGGTTCTTATGTTCATTAGATTTGAAGTGATTTTGTCATGTTAAATCTCCCATTTACTAGTTTCACCTTTACATGTCGTATTTCGAATTAGTTGCTTCATATTCCACCCTTATTGCTGATTAAATTCTTATGTGCCTTAACTGAAGTTGTTGCCTCTTCTATTGCCATGCTAGCCTTCCCTAATTTCTTATCCTTAATTTAAGTTACTATTATCTTTTCCGTAATTACTTATCCTTAATTAAATTTATTGTATCTCTTCCGTAATTGTTCAACCTAAAATGAAGTTTTGTTATCCCTTATCATAGTCGAGTTATCCTTATTTCGAATTATTGATTCGTGTTATCTCTCTTATCATCGAATTGTACTTTTGCGGAATCAATGCTACACATTATCTCTTCCTTGTTGATCTAGTCTTGTTGAGTCTATTATTCCCTGTTGTGTCCTTCTTTGTGAGCTCGTTCTTTAGTCTCTTTGTGTTCTGAAGTTCCTGAGTTGATTTACTTGCTATATTCTCGTGTTATTGTCGCCGTGCTGTTGTTATTATTGCTACGCATGTAGTGGTATAAGGTTTGGGTGTTGAAACACATGCGGTGTGATATGGTCGGCTTGAAACACGTGGCTAGTAGGGGAACTACTAGAAGCCATGCGGTGTGATAAGGTGGGCTAAAACGCGGGATGCTATTTCGGGAAAAATAATTTTCAAAACTAAATATAAAGGCTCCCACAGTGATATAAGTAAAGTTGTGAATCATTTTATGATTTGAGACTACAAGGTGGTACCTCGGTCGGGCTCTTGTTGTCATTTCCCTTTTCTGTGCACTTGTCTTTGATTGTTGTTTTCCTTGGCATATTTCCTCCGTGTTACACTATTTCCTCAGTTATATGTAGCTAATCTTATTGTGCTAGTCGCTGCTCCAATCTCCATTGTTGCCTTTATTATATTGTACATTTCCTGATGATCGTTTCTTATGCGCCATTAATTGTCTCTAGTCTTATTTGTTGACTTGAATTGTGGTAGAACACTTGCACAAGCATACATGTAGTTAAATCACCCATATCGGTCGAAAAGATGAATCCTGACGTCATTGACCATTATACGTACTCTTGTCTACTTTCCATCTGTGTGAGGGATGTTTTATTAGCACGTGAGTCGTCGGTGTGGTTATGAGTTGTAATGTGGGCGCAAGATGCCAAGTGATTAGGTTCATGAATTGGGACCTATGATTTATGATTTTGAGGTTTGGAACCTCGTGGAAATCCTTGGGTAAGACTGGTGTGAAAGCGATTGTTCCTACTAGTTGTCAATTGTCTTCTTTTCCTGTATTTCACCGGATTTGGAGCGTGCTCAGCTTACTCTATAGTGTTATTGCCTGTTGTGTCTCGTTGCTATCTGTTGCTTTTAGTCCCTTTTATAAATGATGTATGATTATTGTCATCATACCTAGCCTTATACTGATATTGTTCCCTGCCAGTTCTACATGTATACTTGTTTAGATTGTTTAGTCCAGTGGGTGTCTTGATTGTCCCTCGTTACTACTCCACTGACGTTAGTCTTGATACTTACTAGGTACCACTGTTGTGTACTCATACTACGCTTTTGCATATTTTTGTGCAGATCTTAGATGCCTCAGCTATTGTTGAATATTAGTTAGGTGGTCGAGCACTACTGTGGAGACTCAAGGTAAACCTGTCGTCGTGTTCGCAGGGCTCGGAGTCACCTTATGATATTTTACTTGTACCATTTAGTTTCCATTCCAAACAGTTGTATTTAGAGATTCTTCTAGAAAACTCAGTAGGGCTTATGACTTGTACTATCGGTTTTGGAATTGTAAGTTGTATATAAAGATTTTTATTTCATATTTATCAGTTGATGGTTGAATTCCTTGTTTTATTTCGTAAGTGTTAGTGCCTTCATGACATCCTACGGAGGGAAATTGGGGTCGTGACAAGTAGGTATCAGAGCTCTAGGTTCATAGGTGCAGCGAGTCATAAACGAGTTTAGTAGAGTCTTGTGGATCGTTACGGAGACATCTGTACTTATCTTCGAGAGGCTACAAAACTATTAGGACAGTTTCACTTGTTTTATTCCTATTGTGCGAGTTTATTGATTTAGGAGTCTGAACCTTTGTCATTCTATTCTCTCACAAATGGTGAGGACATGAGGTGCAGTTACCCACGATGCTGCCCTTAGAGCCGGTGTTGCCAGGGGTTTGGGCGGAGACAGAGTTAGAGGTCGAGGAGGAGCACGTGCCGCAACTAGAGCATTTATCAAAGCAATTGTTGAGGAGCCGCTAGTAGCTCCTGTTGAGGGATAGGTACTGGAGGTGCCTGTTATGACCCCAAGACTTCAGGAGACTTTAGCACAGTTACTGAGCATGTTTGGTACATTAGCTCAGGCGGGGTTGATTCCGGTTGCACAAGCTACTTCACAGATCGGGGGAGGAGCACAGACTCCTGCCGCCCATACTCCAGAGTGGCGAGTCCATGTTGGTCAGGTTCCAGGTGTCATGCCGACGTAGTCTGTCGTCCCAGTTAAGTTCATGGTTAGGGCAGCAACATATGAGGACGGACAGCTTAGACTTGCAAGGTTCAAGAGGTATTACCCTCCTACTTTCACTAGTTTGGCTTCAGAGGATGCACATGGGTTCCCAGGGGAGTGCTGCTGTATTCTTCGCACAATAGGTATCATGGAGACGAGTGGGGTTACTTTTACTACGGTCTAGTTTAAGGGAGCGGCATATCGGTGGTGGGACGCGTACGAGTTGGGTAGCCTGGTCGATGCAGCTTCACTTTCATGGATTCGATTTTCATGGATGTTCTTGAGAGAGTTTGTTCCCCAAAACCCTTCGGGATGCATGACACGTGGAGTTTGCGCAGCTGCACCTGGGCGATGTCAGTGTCAGAGTATGCCATTATATTAAATGAGTTGTCTAGACATGAATATCTTTCTAATCTGTGTTCAATTCGATTATGTCTCAAAATAGACTAGGATTGCTAGGATTTTCAAAACATTGTAGTAACTTAAGCAAATCTCAAGAAAGGTATGTTGGCTAAACTAATCTGATGTCCCTGTAAGTTTCAAGTATGGTTGGCTCAAGTTCCTTATTCCCATATTTCGAGTTGTTCCCAATAAATTCCATTGTGCCGAGTAAGCAAAGTGTCGAGAATTATGTATTCAAAATGTGTTCCGAATATTCCTATCATATTATGCTATCCTTCGGGAATGTGTTCAAGAATGATATGTGCATTAAAATATTATGGCTTTGAGTCGTGTTTCAAATAAAAGTCTTAACCTGGAAAGAATACTCCATGCGTCAAAAACTCCTATTGCTCGTATGTGTACTTAGGGCCTTTATTTCAAATGCTCATATTGTTGATAATCTATAAAGATGCTTGAAAGTGAAAGAAGTGAGTTGGAGATATAAAGTGTGGCCACCGAGCTAAGAATGAAAGTTATACTAGTGGCCAATGGTGCCAATGAAATGAAATGATGTGACAAAGGTTAAGAAATGATCCTTGATTCAATTGTTCCAAATTGACTTCGAAAATAGATTTGCCTAAAAGCTTTTGTACTCAAGTTGTGCCCAAATGTGGTTGTTTAAACTAATGCTATGCTTTTTAAGTATTTCCAACGTGTTTTAAGCTCATATATATATATATATATATATTCATGAGTGGAGATTGTGTATTGCTCTTTTGGGGTAAAGTATTTCAAGAATACATGATGTGTTACTCGTTTATGATTTTAACTCGTGCTTCCATTGCCAATCATTTTACTCCATTTCCTGGAAATAAATCTATTGTATTTAAAGTCTTCATTACTAATGAACCTAAAGTTTTGATTTCCGAAATATTCTATTTGTTGATATTTATGATGATGATCCATGAAAGGAAAGAAATGAAAGTGTGAAATATGAAATACGACTATTGTTCCATGAATGAAGAATGATATGTATGGCCGAGAGAGCCAATGAAATAATGATGTTTTAAGTGGTTGAAAGTGCCAGTGAGGCTATAAATGGTGTGAAAGGTTATGAGATAAATGCAATTGTATTTTTGTTTCCCTCGTATGAACATCAAAAAATGTTTTTTGGGAGTATCGTTAGTCACCGAGGAAGGGTAGGTTGACATAACCTAACCCCGGAATATACCTCCACCCACATACATTGGGGTGAGGTGGCACGGCTGCTTTGTGTAGAGATTGTGATTGTGAATACACCTCCACCCGCACACATTAGGGTGAGGCGGCAGGGCCGCTTCGTGTAGAGATAGTGTTTGTGATTACACCTCCACTCGCACACATTGGGGTGAGGCGGCATGGCCGCTTTGTGTAGAGATTTTGTTTGTGATTACACCACCACCCGCACACATTGGGTGAGGCGCCAAGGCCGCTTTGTGTAGAAATCGTGTTTGTGATTACACCTCCACCCACACACATTGGGGTGAGGCGGCGGGGCCTCTTTGTGTAGATTGGATGCCTTTAGATGAGAACGGCCTAGCCGATCGGTCTGTGATCAGACCCCGTGCTAAATTCATGGTGGTGTATCGGTGCTAAGGATCTCCCAACCAAAAACAATATTATCTTCATATTGTGATTATCATCTTCATAATATTTTCTTCGTATTTTGAAAATTATTATGTTTTCACGTGGCATTTGGATATCATTGATCGTTGCTTGTTGTTTCCATGGTTGTCCCGCTCTTATATTGGCATTCTACTTTGAAAGAGGATATTTAACTTTACATACTAGTACTATTCTGCATGTACTAACGTCCCTTTTGTCGGGGACGCTGCATTTTCGATGGATGCAGGTGGTTCATCACTGGGCTACTTTGGTCCTCGTTAGCAGTCACTCTCTATTCAGCATGTTTTGGTGATTCCTACGTTGTTTCGGGCCTTATGTCATTTGACGTTGTATTTTGAGCTTTGAGGTATAGCCGGGGTCTTATCGCCGACACTTTCATTCTTCTATTCTGTTGTACTTAGAGGCTCCGCAGGCAGGTTGTGGGTGGTGTTTGAAGTTGGGTAATGAATTAGAAATGTTGATATGTGGAAAACATGTTTTTCATCATATCTATAAACTTGTAATATTTTGGAAGTCGTAAATAAATATCTTTTGAATAATGGGAAAAGAATGGGAAACACTTGACTTTTCTCATGTCTATCTCTTGTACATATTTTTATATTGTTAACGGAAAGGTTGGGTAAAAGGCATCTACTAGGCTTGCTTAACTGAGGTATCTCGGTTGAGTGTCGGTCACGCTCCCTGAGGTCGGAGCGTGACACCATGGTAGAGGTTTTATGGGTCAACCAGTTCAGTTTGCACTTCAGGCTTCGCATGGTGTTTCGGGTACCCATGGGTCTTAGGGTACCCGTATTGGATAGTTTACCAACCACATCAGCAGAGAGGTTGCTTCGAGTGTGGAGATACCAGCTATATGATGAGAGATTGTCCCAGACTCTGTGCAGATGCATCACAGCGGGGTATTCAGGCTCTGAGTTCTGCTCCAATTACTGATATCCCTGCACCACCAGCTTGGGTGTAGGTTAGGTGAGTAGAGGGCGCCCAAGAGGGGGAGGCCTGACCAGTTGAGGTGTTTTCTATGGTAGGACTGAGACCGCTGCACCAGTCGATGTCGCACAGGTGTGGGTTCAATTTGTTATAGAGGACCATCATTCGTATTCTGTTTCGGTTCTGCTTATCGGGGTGAGTCCTCCTCTTTTGTTTCACATATGGGTGAGTTTCGCGATTTTGTACTCTGTTTATGTGTTCATCCATGTTGGGAGATTCTATAGTGGTAGCCCATGTCTATCGCTTTGTTTTATTCATTATTGAGAACTATGAGACTCAAAGTGATTTCCTGTTACCCATTTTGGTAGTTTTGATGTGATTTCTGGGTGATGGGTTACGACTTCTATTTAAATGCTCTATCGGTGTGGGAGCTTAGTATGTGTCATGATTTTGTTGGCAGAATTGAATTAGTGGAAGGTTTCAGTCGGTATGATGTGTATACTACTTGTGATTCGAAGCTGAGGATGGAATCCTTGCGTTTTCATAAGGTTGGATGTGTTGAACCGGGTTTCGTGCCACGGTGGAAGTTATATTCGGATGAGACCCTTGAGATTTGTTCATATACCTTCATTCTTTATTGTAGAATTGATTTGTTGTATGGTACTAATAGGGAGTGGTGCCTATCGGGCTTGTTTGATTGTTCTTTTAAGTGTTTCCTTGTGTACTCAGTCATATTCGTGTTGTGCTTATTGGGTTTTAGCTTGCGAGGTGTGTGCCCAAGTGTTGTTGGGTGTGACTTGTTGATTTGAGTGAATAGTCATGGCATCTTTGTGTTGAATCATTGTCAGTGTTATGGATGTTTGAATCAGGGTTCTACTGGATACCGGTGTTAGATTTGATTATGGATAGCTACCGTGATCAGAGATGTGGTTATGGGCACATGTGTGATGTGTTACGTAGTGTCGTTGTACTTGGTGGTTGTAAGCATGAGTTGTTGCAGCTGGTTGAGGCTGATACCGTGTGTTGATGTGGGAATCAAGTCTTTTGGAAATGATTGGATGGTGAGAATTTATTTCTAAGGTTATCAGTGTGGGTGGAGGGAATAATTTTTTAGTTGGGATAGTGTTTTCGGGTCTATTTGGATTGGGGTGACGTGGGATCACCTGCGGGTGTAGGTATGGTAAGTCCACTCAGTAGATTTTCATCTCTTTTTGATGAGTTCAGACTTTGGAAGATTAAGTGATGGCGTAGTAGTCGTGGCTATGAAAGGGCATAGAGAGATGTCGGTTTAGGGCTAAGCAGGTGGAATATCACTTGTGGGGTAATCTGCGGATGGACGATCCTTATGATGATTGTGTGGAGAGTTTCTTTCCATCAGTGGGTTATATGTGTTATGATTTGAGTTTGGATCGGTGGTGAAAGTTGACTGACTGTCACGAGGATGAATGCAAGCTTAGCAGATGATTTGGGGCATTTTATGGGTTTTGTTGCAAGAACTTCTGAAGGATTTAGTTGAATATCACTACGGGATTATGGCAGTAGTAGAGTATGTGTACTATGAGTTATCAAATGTTTTATTGTATGGATTTGAGCCAAGTGGGGGAGTCCGCCATCGGCAATTTGCTTGCATGGTTATGTGTTGTAATGGTTTCGTTTTGAGGCATACTTGGGAATCGGTTATGACTTGCAGAGGTAGGTTTTGAGGATGGCGTAAGCAAGGAATTTCTGGATGCATGATGTACTACACTTTATAGATATATGTAAGTCTTGGAAATGGTCTAGGGTTTCTGTTCGTGATGGATGTAATGTACCAAGAAAAAGGATTCACTTGATTGCTTAAAGGTGTGGATTACTTCTTTGGGTGTTATTGTGCTAATGGGGCACAGGTCATTCGGCCCGTTTGGGCGATGCAATTGAGATTTGAGTTGAGTGGGTGACTCTCGAGAAGGTTCTAATGGATTCAAGATTTATATGTGGCAATTGAAAACAGCTCCAGATTTGTATATGGCTAAGATATGAGATTTGCATTGTATGGTGCCAGGACTTGCAGTATTTCTGTATGTCTATAGATTCTGTATTTTTGTATCAGAAAGGTAAAATAAACAACATTAGATTCACAGAACGTCTCTTCAGAGTGGGTGTCTCGATTGTGGTACTTTTGGGATGCTTGAGAGGGAATACAATGGCTTATGGGCCTTAGGACGGTGTGATTTTATGCTAGGATCTCTTATGGCGAACTTTGGGTAAGGATCATTGTGTTCTAGCAAGGGAAAATGTCAAATTAAAGGTAATTCAGAAGAAACTCGGAGAAATAGGAAAGCTTAGTAGTAGGTTGGATCGACACGGTAATGGATATGATCGTTTCTTTGGGTACTTATGATGTGGTGAGTCTCTGCAGGTGTTTTGTGGCAATACTCTTGGGTTTGGCAACCTGCGTGAGTTGGTTGATTTAGAGGGATTCAGTTCTGATGGCTTGGTTATGCACAAATGGGCTTCCCAGAGGTCTCGATGATTTCTACCACGGCTTGGGATGAATATTTTCTACAGGCATGGGAGTTTGTTGTACGTTGTGGTTTTCTCCTGAATAGGATCCGGTGGAAGGTTTTCGGCTAACTGAGTATGTAATCTACTTGTGACTCAGATTTGATTATGAGATTCTCGTTCTTTTCATATGATGGCATGATAGACACGGTGAATCGTGTGGGATTGAGATTTGAATGTGCAAGGTCACGGTTCAATTTTGAAGGGAAAGTCTTAAATTCTTACACAACATGGACGGTTTCAGATGACTAGATGAATCTATTGCTACTTGGTATTCCCTGAGAAGGGTGCACATTTTAGAAGGCGCACTGCGTTTTGACTTACGGATTCTTTATTGGTATTGCAATAATTGCCTGGTTGATCGACTGCAGGTGTTCAGATTTTGCTATGTGGCATGGAAGAATTATAGAGGTACTTCTCGTGGGGATGATTACTTATGAGAGATGTGGTAGTCATTCGAGTGGTGGAGTTGGCATCGGCTATGGTGATTCGTATGTTCTATCGATTTGGAGACCGGGAGTCTTAGAAGCAGATTGTTTCAGGGTTGCGGACTATGAAGATGTGGCTAAAGTTAGCTAGATGGTAGTACGCACTATGGTTAGGTCATTGTTGACTTTTGGAGGGCCATTTATCCATTTGGGGATGACTGGAGTAGATTTGGGGGCCCATTGGTAGACCCAATGAGGATGTGTATTCTACACCGGGTCAGGTTCGTTGACTTAGCACCGTTATTACTGAAAGGTGTATCATTCAGTTACAATTAAGCTTATTCGTGTTCTGATATATTTTATATGTTACTCTTCTATGCTATGAGGGGTTGTGATTTGATGGTTATATGGACACCCGATGCAGTTTTGTTTGGTTATTGGGCTTTTGAATGGTTGATTACGCCTTGGTTATGTTCTTTTCGGGCTGTGGTATATTGTGTTATTTGCTTTTCCATGGTTCTGGTCATGCACTTCGTGTACTTGATTTCGAATTACGTATAGTTGTTGATGTTGAGCATTGTGGCTTGACGTATTTCATTTTGACCGGTATTTGGATGGGTCACGCATTGTAGCAGGGCTATGTTGGGATATGATCCTTTGTGTTTGATTCATGTGTCTTGGTCCTACTATGTGTGATGGGTTCATAGCATTGCGTTGTGGTGGTACTTGTTGAGCTTGCAGGACGGTTCTCTCATTTGAGTTATTTTCCATTGAGTACATTTGAATTGTTGCTTATTAGTGCACACATTGCACGGTTTGTAGCTTTAGGATGTGTTGATGTGGCATGTCAATAGAATGGCTATGTTTGATGAGATGATGTCATTAGACATATAATGGGTACTATCGGATTTGATTACGGTATGTATGGAGGAATAATTTTTGAAGTTGGCTTAGAATATGGCTTTGGTTCTTGTCGGACGAGAGAGAGAGAGAGAGAGAGAGAGAGAGAGAGAGAGAGAGAGAGCTCCATGGCTAGTTGATCTAATGAGCGGTTATGAGTTTTTGCATGTTTCTTTCCTTATCGATAGTTTACGAAGGTTTTGAATGAAGTTTTATTTGACATGAGGTTCATTACCGGTACCGGGTATGTTTTTGAGTAGCTATTGTGATCAGAAATTATTGGTACAAGTATGCGAGTTATGTAGTATATCATGTGATTACATATGGGGTTATGGTTATGGCTTGATACAGTTTGTTGGGACTTATACAGTGTGTAAATGCAAGATTGGGGTCTTGTAAGGAATTCTGGATGTTGGAAATTGGGTTCTAGGGATTACAGACTAAGGTTGAAGTGATGATCTTCAGTTATGTTGTGTTGCCGGACATATGTGGATTTGGGATGACGTGGGATCACCCCTGGGTATGTGCATGGTAAGGTTACATAGTGAATGGATGGCCTTGAAACGACTCTTAGCATGTTTGAGGACAAACGTATGTTAAAGTAGGGGAGAATTTAACGACTCGATCGGTCGTTTTGAGCATTTGCGTTCCGTTCAGCCATTTGAAGTCTTGAGTAGCTTCGTATGATGTATTATGACTTGTGTGAATCGTTGGTTTTGGTTTTCAGGTGATTCGGAATTGATTTAGAAGAATGATTCTCAACTAGGAAGCTTTAAGTTGGAAGAATTGACCAAGTTTGACTTTTGAGTATTTGATCTCGTATTGGAGTTTTGATGGTTCTGTTAGGTCCGGATGGTGATTTTGGACTTGGGCGTTGCCCGGATTTTCATTTGGATATTTCCAGAAGGTTTCAGCACTAATTGGCGAAAGTTGGCAATTTGAAGGTTTGAATTGTTCATAAGTTTTACCAGAAGTTGACTTTGATGATATCGGGTTCAGATTATGGATCTGGGAATTGGAATAACTTTTTTATGTCATTTGGGACTTGTGTGCAAAATTTGAGTCCATTCCGGATTGATTTGATATGGTTCGACACGAGTTTTGGAAGTTGAAAGTTCAAAAGTTCATTAAGTTTAATTTGAAGTGCTATGCATCGTTTAAATGTAGTTATGTGTGATTTGAGGCTGCAACTAGGTCCGTGTCATGTTATGAGACTTGTTGGTATGTTTAGATAGGGTTCCGAGGGGCTCGGGTGAGTTTCGGACGTGGTTCGGATCATTTCGGATGGTTTTGTATTGCTAGTTTTCGGCTATTAACTATTGCTTCTGGTGTTCTTCGCGTTCGTGAAAGTCCAGCCGCGATTGCAAAGGGTGTTTTTGGTTTGCTATGAATTTGTTCGCATTCGCATGAGGATGAAGACGTTCGCATAGAATTAGGGTTGGTCTTCATCGCGTTCGTATAAGCTTCTACGCATTTGCGTAGTGATTGGGCTGAGGTAGGCACGATGCTAGTTTCTTCTTTGCGTTCACGACATTGTTCCCGCGTTCGCATAGTCTTGTTAGCTTTGTGTATCGCGTTCGCGAGGCTTGTGCTGCGAACGTGTAGTGTTAATGGCAGCAGCATAATATTTGTGCATCGCGATCGCGAAGGTACTATCGAGATTGCATAGAATACCACTGGGCAATGCATATAAGTACTCTATTTTTGGAGCTTTCGGCCATTTTAGCATATTTTGAGCTATGGAGCTCGGATTGAGGCAATGTTTGAGGTAATTTTCACCACATGGAACGGGGTAAATGTTTTCTACTTGTTATTGATTTTATTCCGTGATTCCATCTTCGTTTTTGGTATTTGATTGCTGATTTTAAAAAAGAAATTGGGGGGTTTTGTCTAAAATTTCACAAAGTGAAATTTTGAGTTTTGAACATCGATTCGAAATCGTATTTAAGTGAAATTAATATGGTTGAACTCGTAATTGAATGAATTTTTGGATTTTGTGAGTTTGACGATTTCCGAGGTGCGGCTTTTGATTAAAGATACCACCTTTATCGATTGAGTTTGTTTCCTAGGCATTATTTAATGTTTTCGAGTTGCTTTTGGCTAGTTTCGAGTCGTTCGGAGGTCGGTACAAGCGGGATGTCATTCCTAGAGTTTGGGTTGGCTTGCTCGGTATTGGATTTGGCTTGTTCAAGGTAATTAATATATCTAATCTTGGGTTTGAGGGTATTTAACCCTTGGAACTGCGTTATAAGAGATGTATTGAGGAGACACACATGCTAGGTGACGAGCGTGTGGGCGTGCATCGAGGAAATCATGATTTTGGTCAACAATTAGACTATGACCGGGCTTGTTTTGCTGTTATATCCTATTACCTCCATGTTCTCCCTATGTGTTAGAGTAATTGAGCTGCAATCCATGCTAGAAATCATGTTTAGGCTATACGCTTATTCTGTTGGGACCCACTGAGGTCATTTCTGCTGTTGAATTTTTTGCTTAAATTGCAACCATGTACTCAGCCACATCAATCTTTTGCATATCATATCTCAGTCTCTGTTGTCGATTTATTGTTACATCATGCATCATTGTTTGGGATGATTGGCATGAGATTTGTGAGTCCGAGAGACTGGAGAGATTGATGACTGAGTAAGGGCCTAAGGGCTGTATTGTGAGTGTTATTGATGGGATCGAGCTGCATGCCGCAACAAGTTTTATTGATTCATAATGGGAATCGGGCTGCACGCCGCAACATGCCTTCTTTGCTATATATATATATATATATATATATATATATATATATATATATATATATATATATATATATATATTATTATTATTATTATTATATGGATCGGGCTGCACAGCACAACAGGCCTTATAGGCTTTATTATTGTTGATGGGATTTGGGCTGCACATCGCGGTACGCCATATTAGCTTTATATTAGCGCTTGGGAATGATCTGCCCCTCCTGAGTTTGACCTACTAGCAGTGAGAGGATGCATCCTACAATACTGAGTTACTGAGTGTGCTGAGTGATTGAACGTGATGAGTGGGAGTGCGAGATAGTGAGATTGATTGCTCTGAGAGTGTCAGTACATGAGTTATACACTGTGATGCATTGCATTTGACATATATACGTTACATACAAGCATAGAGATGCATTTCCTCATGCTACATGGTTTTGTGACATTCATGATTTCACATGCAAATTGACATGTAGGCATAGAGATGTACTTTCCTCATGCTATCTGAGAATGAAATATCTCATTTGTTGAAAGCTTTTGGAAAAAATCACAGTTTTTTGATTAACAAACATCTGCACGCAAGGTGCAGAAGTGTAGTATGAGTACAACCGACCCCATGTACTCGATAAGTAACAAACCTAACTTGGTTGAAAATAGTGACGAGCTGGAACAAGGGTCGGGGTCCAATACCAATAGCCAACAACAGTTCATGATAACATAATAGAAATGATACAAGAAATAATTCAGAGGAACGACGCTCAACTCGTTCACAGTTACGGGAAAATTTACATGTTTTTCAAAGATGTTAGAAAAAGTCAGTTCTTTTCACCAAATCACCAGAGATATGAGTAAATCTGAAAAATATAATTTTCCCCAAAAATCTTTCAACAATAATTAAGATGTTTCATTTTTAGATAGCATGAGCAAAGTACATCCCTATACCTACATGTCAATATGCAAGTGAAATCATGAATGTCACCAAAACTGGATAGCATGATGAAATGCATCTCTATGCCTGTATCTCAAGTACGAACATCACATGCAATGCACCTCAGTTATGAACTCATGTACTCACACTCTCAGAGTACTCAATCTCATTGCCTCGTATTCTCACTCACCATGATCAATACTCATCACACTCAGTCACTCACTACTGTATAGGGCAGATCCAGCCCAAACATAAATAAATCCAGGGCAGATCCAGCCCAAAAATCCATTGCAACTGCGCCTACTGTGGATGTGTAGACTCCGGAGGGGCCGATCTAGCCTAAGTGCTATAATAAGCCAAATCGTGGCATGAATCAATAAAGGTTGTTGTGACGTGCAGCCGGATCCCATAAATATCGGTCACTACAAGCTCTCGACCTCACTCAATCATTAATCTCTCCAGTTTCTTGGGCTAACAAGAATCATGATAATCATCCCAAACAATGATCATATGATGTATGAATATAGGACAATAGAGACTAAGATATGATATGCAAATAATAGTTGTGACCGAGTATAAATTTAAAATTAAGCAATTAATTCAATATGTAACACGAACTCTGTGGGTCCCAACAGTACCAGCATGTGGCCTAAGCATGATTTCTAACATGGATCATCGCGCAATTACTCTAGCAAGTAGAATTTTCATAGTTACACATAAGATTAGGTAACTACACAGTACCACAGAAATAACTGAGCCACAACTCACACAGTGCAGGCCCACACGCCCGTCACCTAGCATTTGCGTCACCTCGACCCCAAACACATAACACACATATTCAAGGGTTCATACCTTCAGCACCAAGTTTAAAAGTGTTACTTACCTCGAACAAGCCAAATCCAAAACCGAGCAAGCCAAACGATACTCCACAGATGCCATCCTGCGCGTACCGACCTCCGAACGGCTCGAAACTAGCCAAAAGTAACTCAAATACATCAAATAATTCTTAAGGAAACAATCAAAAATGATAAAGGTCGAATCATCAATCAAAGCCCAAAGTCAACCAAAAAGTCAAACCCGGGCCTACACCGTGGAACCCGCCAAAACTTATAAAATACGACAACCCATTCAATTACGAGTCCAACCATACTAGTTTCACTCAAATCCGACTCAAATCGATGTTTAAAACTCAAAAATTCACTCTATGAACCTATAGACAAAATCCCCAATTTCTCTCTTGAAATCCTCAATCAAATGCCAAAAACGAAGATATATTCACGAAATAAAATCAAAACCGAGTAGAGAACACTTACTCCAATCCATATGGTAAAAATTACCTCAAAAATCACTTCAATTCGAGCTCCATAGCTCCAAATATGTAAAAATGGCCGGAACTTCCGAAATAGAGCACTTTATAATCACTGGGCAAATCGATGAATCGCGATCGCGGAAATACCCTCGCGATTGCGAAGAAGGAAAAGCACTCTCACGGAAAATACCCTATGTGATCGCGTATAAAGCCATGCGAACGTGGTATACAAAGCGCACAAAGTACACGATTGCTGAAACAAGACCGTGAACGCGAAGAGAAACAGCCTCTGCCTAGCTCAATCCAAATCACTACGCGAACGCGTGCACAAAGCGTTGCTCAAACTGCAACCTACGCGAACGCGCACGAGGACTTACGAACATTATGAAAAAAATTTCCCCAGCCATCAAACAACTCTACGGGACCGCGATTAACTCTACACGATCGCGAATAAGGAAACTAGATGCTCAGCAGAACTAGAAATGCAAAAATGAACGAAAATGATCCGAATTCTAAAACACGCCCGAGCCCCTCGGGACCACGTACAAACATTCCCACAAGTCCCATAGCATAACACGGACCTACTCGAAGCCTCAAATCACGCATAACAACATCGAAACTATGAATCGCACCTCAAATCAAACATAATGAACTTTTAAACTTTCAATTTCCAAAACTCACGCCGAAACATTTCAGATAAACCCGGAATAAGCTCAAATTTTGCACACACATCCCAAATAACATAACAAAGCTATTCAAATTCCCGGAACCACAATCCTAGCCCGATATAATCAAAGTCAACTCCCGGTCAAACATATGAACTTTCCAAACCTTCAAATTTCCAAATTTCGCCAATTCACGCCGATACCTTCTACAAATATCCAAATACAAGTACGAGCATATGCCCGAGTCCAAAATCACCCTCTTGTCCAAACGGAACCATCAAAACTCCGTTCTGTGGTCAAATACACAAAAGTCAAACTTGGTCAACTCTTCCAACTTAAAGCTTCAATCATGAAATTCATTCTTCCAAATCGATTCCGAATAACCTAAAAACCAAAACCGACGATTGACACAAGTCATAATACATCATACGGAGCTATTCATGCCCTCAAACTACCGAGCGAAGTGCAAATGCTCAAAACGACTAGTCGGGCCGTTACATCCTCTCCCACTTAAACATATGTTCATCCTATAACGTGTTGAGAGTCATTCCAAAGCCATCAAACTGCCGTGTAACCTTACTATGCACATAGCCGGGGGTGATCCCATGTCACCCCAATCTATTTAAGCCTGACAACACATCATAACTGAAGATCATTTCTTTAACCTTAGTCCGTAAGCCTTAGAGCCTAATTTCCAACATCCGGCATTCCTTACAAGACCTGAATCTCGCATCTACACACTATATAAGTCTGAACAAGCTGTATCTAGCCATAATCAAAGCCTAAGATGAAATCACATACTATACCACATAACTCAGATGCTCACAGCAATAACCTCTGACCACATTAACTACTAAGTACAAACCTAATACCGGTAATAAACCTCATATCAAACAAAACCCCATTCTAAAACGTTCGTACACTGTCGATGATGAAAGAAACACGCAGAAACTCGTAACCACTTATCAGACCAACAAGTTATGGAACTCTCCCTCATTCGACAAGAACCAAAGCCAATTTCTAAGCCAACTTCCTATATTATCCTTCCAAATATACCCAATCAGATCCGATAGCACCCCTTGTAGGTTCGACGACCTCATCTTATCAAATAGCTCTACTGACATGCCATACCAATATAACCTTAAGCCACAGATCGTGCAATCCGTGCACCAATATGTAGTAATTCAAGTGTACTCATGCATAAAAAATGACTCAAATGAGAGAACCATCCCGCAAGCTCAACAAGTACCACCACAACGCAATGCTAAGAACCCATCACCCAGCGTAAAACCAAATCACACGAATTTAACACAAAGGATCATATCTCAACATAACTCCCTGCAATGCGTGACCCCATCCAAACACTGGTCCATATGAAATACCTCAAGCCACTATGCCCAAAATTAACCATGGAGAAACAAATAACGCAATACCATAGTCCGGGAAGAACATAACCAGTGCGCAATCAATAATTCAACACCCTAATACCCATCTCGCTCAAATCCCGCTACAAGGCCCAAATTGAACTGCACCATGTGTGCATATATCCAACGAATCATAACTCCTCATAGCATAGAAAAGCAACTCATAGAACATACCAGATATGAATTAGATCAATTCTAACCGAATGGCCTATCCCTCAAGAATAGCAGTACGGAGTCAACCCATCCGACCCGGTGTAGAATAAACATCCTCATTGGGCCTACCAATGGGCCCCCAAATCAACCTTGATCGTCCACAATTAGACAAATAATCCTATAAAAGTCCACAATGACCTAGCCATAACACATACTAACATCTGGCCAGCTTTGGCCACATCTTCACAGTACACAACCCCGAAACAATCTGTTTCTGAGAGCTCTCTCAGTCTCCAAATCCGTATAACACACGAATCACCATATCTGATCCCAACCCCACCGCCCGAATGTCTAACACATCTCTCATACACAATCATCCCATGAGGAATACTTCTATAATTCTTCCGTTCCATACAGCAAAATCTGAATATCAGCAGTCGATCAACCAGGCGAGTACCACAATAACAATGAAGCATCCGTAAGTTAGAACACAGGGTGCCTTCTGAAATGCGCACCCTTCTCAGGAATTACCAAGTAGTTATAGCATTCATCTAGACATCTGAAACTGTCCATGTTGTCTAAGAATTCATGACCTTCCCTTCCAAAGTAACTCGTGACCTTGCACATGCAAATCTTAATCCCATTCAACGTACCACATCTATCATGCCATCATATGAAAAGTACGAGAATCTCAAAATCAACTCTAAGTCACTAGCATAACACATACCCGATCAGTCATAAACCTTCCACTGATACCACCCAAAAGAAAATCATGATACGTGACATGCTACTCACGCGGTAGGAAATATCTATCTCAAACCGTGGTAGAAACAATCGAAACTCTTCGAAACCTATTAACACGCAACCAGGCCATCAGAACTGAATCTCTCTAAATCAACCAAGCCAAGCAGGTCACCAAACCCAAGAGTATTGCCACAAAACATCCGTAAAGCATCAGCTCATCATAAGAACCAAAAGAACCAAGCATAACATTACCATACTGATCCAACCTACTATCAAGTTTTCCTGTTTCCTCCAAGTTTCTTTTGAATTGCCTTATAGTTGACACTCCTCGCCATAATACCATGATCCTCAACCAGAACTCACCCCACAAGATCCTAGAATAACACCATACCGTCCTAAGGCCCATACGCTACTGCATTCCCTCTTAAGCACCGCAAAAGTACCACAACCGAGACACCCACTCCGAAGAGACTTTTGTGAATCTAAATTCGTTTCCTTCACCTTCCTGATGTTGCAATGTAGTATCCACAAATGATATAGAAATGCCACAAGTCTCGACACCATCCAACTTAAATCTCAGATTCTAGCCATATACAAATCCGCAAAATTTTCAATTGCTACATATAAATCTTGAATCCATTAAAACCTTCTCGAGAGTCATCCACTCATCCCAATTGCACCGACCAAACGGGCCGAACGACCTATGCCCCATTAGAACGACAACACCCAAAAAAGTAATCCACACCTTTAAGCAACCGAGAAATTTCCTACTCCACGTGCACTACATCTTTACGAATAACAACTCAATCATCCCATGATTCCCATATCCCCATAAAGTGTATCATAACCCATATCTAGAAATTCCTTTACTCAAGTTATCCTTGATCTCAACCTCCGCAAGTCACATTTGATTCACAAGTATGCCTCAAACCGAAACCAGCACAACACATAACCATGCAATCAAATCGGTGATAGCAGACTCCCCCACTTGGCTCAAAGCCATAGATCAAAACAATCGATAATTCACAATATCCCTACTCTATTACTACCATAATACCGCAGGGAGATTCAACTAAATCCTCTACATGCTTATATAACACAAACCATATAGTACCTCAAATCATCTACTAAGCTCGCACATATCCACGTGATGATGAGGTCAATTATTACAGCTGATCCAAACTCAAATCGCACAAATATACCCCACTGGTAGAAAAGAAAGTCTCCACATAACATCATAAGGATCCCACACCCGTAGATTACCTCGCAGGTGATAACCCACCCACTTAGCTTCAAACTGACACCTCTCTATAACCTTTCACAGGCACAACTACTACGCCATCACTTAATCTTCTTGAGTTTGAACTCACAAAAAGACATAAAAATCTACTTCGTTCCACAATTAAACAACATGAAAAAATATTTCAACACACTTATAACTCGAGACTATACGTGACATCAAGACAGAAATCAAGCACCCAATAATCCTTTTCAAATCTCAAGCAAACTCTTCCCGTCATATTCAAACTATCAGAACACATCCCGCAGTCACATCATACTCATCATATGGTCATCCAACCACTCATCGAGCCACAAATTCCACTAATAGGGACACTACCAGACTTATTAGTCCAAAAGTATGTGCTCACACAACCGAAATTCCCTAGTTAAAACCTAGCCTCAAGTCCCCCAGACTGGCCCATCATCAACACACAGAAATCACATCCCGCACCTTATCCATGGAATTCACAAGCTGTCGAGGTACAATTGATACCGAGCGCTAACATGCGCAAGCAAATGCATGGAAAGGATTCAAAGAGTTACGCTTCAAGCTGAATCAATGACGCACGATAAGGAAAGAAAGATGGGAAGTTTATCCTAAATGCCCTGTAGCCTCTCAAAGATAGGTATGGACGTAATCATACCGATCCGCAAGACTCTACTAGACACTTGCTCATGACTCGTAGAATCTATGAACGTAGAGCTCTGATACCAACTTGTCACGGCCCAAAATCCATCTAGTCGTGATGGCACCTAACCCAACCCGCTAGGTAAGCCAATTAATAACTATCCAATTTATTGAGATTTATTAAGAGAAGAAATGATAATACAACTGCTTTTATACAATAAATTCCCCAAGGACTGGTAGTACAAATCATGAGCTTCTAAGATTTATAAGGAAATGCATCCTATGCCTGTATCTCAAGTACGCATGTCACATGCAGTGCATCTCAGTCATGAACTCATGTACTCACACTCTTAGAGTGCTCAATCTCATTGCCTCGTATTCTTACTCACCATGTTCAATACTTAGCACACTCAGTCACTCAGTATTGTACAGGGCAGATCCTGCCCAAACATAAATAAATCCATGACAGATCCAACCCAATGCAAATGAATCCATGGCAGATCCCGCCCAAAAATCTATAGCAACTACGCCTACTGTTGATGTACAGACTCTGGAGGTGTTGATCTAGCCCAAGCGCTATAATAAGCCAAATCCTGGCATGAATCAATAAAGCCTTCTACGGCGTGCAGCCTGATCCTATAAATATCACTCACAACAGGCCCTCGGCCTCACTTAGTCATCAATCTCTCCAGTCCCGAGCTCAAAAGAATCACAATAATCAACCCAAATAGTGATGATATGATGTATGAATATAGGACAACTGAGACTGAGATATGATATGCAAATAATAACTGTGATTGAGTATAAATTTAAAATTTAGCAATTAATTCAACATGTAATACGACCTCTGTGGGTCCGAACAGTACCAGCATGTGGCCTAAGCATGATTTCTATCATGGATTATAACTCAATTACTCTAGCTAGTAAAGATTTCACGGTTACAGATAAGATTAGATAAACTTAATAGAACCACAAAAATAACTAAGTCACAATTCACATGGTACACGCTCACACGCCCGTCGCCTAGCATGTGCATTACCTCAACCCCAAACATATAACACACATATTTAGGATTTCATACCCTCAGCACCAAGTTTAGAAGTGTTACTTATTTCGAACAAGCCAAATCCAAAAGCAAGCCAAACGATACTCCACAGATGCCATCCCGTGCGTACCGACCTTCGAACGGCTGGAAACTAGCCAAAAGAAACTCAAATACATCAAATAATGCCTAAGGAAACAATTCCGAATAATAAAGGTCGAATCTTCGATCAAAGCCCAAAGTCAATAAAAAACTCAAACCCGGGCCCGCGCCTCGAAACCCAGCAAAACTAATAAAATCTGACAACTCATTCAGTTAAGAGTCCAACTATACTAGTTTCGCTCAAATCCGACTCCAAATCGATGTTCAAGACTCAAAAATTCACTCTTTGAAATATTAGACAAAAACCTCCAATTTCTCTCTTGAAATCCTCTATCAAATGCCTAACCGAAGATAGATTCATGAAATAAAGTCAAAACCGAGTAGAGAACACTTACCCCAATCTATATGGTGAAAATCGCCTGAAAAATCGCTTCAATACAAGCTCCATATTTTCAAATATGTAAAAATGGCCGAAACATCCGAAATAAAGTACTTTATATTCACTAGGCAAATCAATGAATCCCGATCGTGGTAATACCCTCACAATCGCGAAGAAGGAAAAGCACTGCCGAAGAAAATGACCTTTGCCATCGCGTACAAAGCCACTCAAACGCGGTACACAAAGCTCAGAAACTACGCGATTGCTGAAACAAGTCCGCGAATGCAAACATGACTAGAAACAACCGCTACCCAGCTCATTCCAAATCACTACGCGAACGCATTGCTCAAACTGCAGCAACCTACGCGAACACATCTAAGGGCTCGCGAACACGATGAACAACTTTTCCCCATCCATCAAAAAATCTACGTGATTGTGATTAACTCAACGTGATCGCGAATAAGGAAACCCGATGCTCAGCGGAACCAAAAATGCCAAAATGAAGGAAAATGATCCGAATTCGATCCAAAACACGCCCGAGCTCTCGTGACCACGTCGGAACATTCTCACAAGTCCCATTACATAACACGAACCTACTAGAGTCCTCAAATCACGCATAACAACATCAAAACGATGAACCGCACCTCAAATCGAACTTAATGAACTTTTGAACTTTCAACTTCCAAAACGCGCGCCGAAACATATCAAATCAACCTAGAATGAGATCAAATCTGGCACACGTGTAAATGATATAACGAAACTATTCAAATTCCCGGAACTACAATCCGAATCTGATATCATCAAAGTCAACTCCAATCAAACTTATGAACTCTCCAAACCTTCAAATTTCAAACTTTCACCAATTCGTGCCGAAACTTTCTAGAAATATACAAATGCAAATTCGGGCATACGCCCTAGTCTAAAATCACCCTCTGGACCTAACGGAACCATCAAAACTCCATTTTGGGGTCAAATACACAAATGTCAATCTTGGTCAATTCTTCCAACTTAAAGCTTCAATCATGTAATTCATTCTTCCAAATCGATTTTGAATAACCTGAAAACCAAAACCGATGATTCACAGAAGTCATAATACATCATTCGGAGCTTCTCGTGCCCTCAAACTACTGAACGAATTGTAAATGCTTAAAACGACCGGTCGCGTCGTTACTCAATGTTAGTTAGGGATATTCTTGCCATTCCAGTGTTTACTGAATCGAGTGAACATAATTTTAGCACTAACGGTCGTGTAATTGATTCATGTTGGAGTTCTTTAACTCTTAAAACTGTAGAAGCTCTTATTTGTGTGCAAAATCAGTTGCGGTCTACTCCTATTGATTTACGTGAATCGCTGGGTTAAAGAGATTGAAGAAGGTAATTAAATTTTCTTACTAATTTGATTATTTTCATTATTAATGTGATATATTACAATATTTATTAAGTTGATTTTGGTTTATCCTTTGCAGATTGTCTGAACTTAGCACAAAACATTATTACTAATTTAGATGAATTATTTAGGTTCAAAACTCACTTGTAAGATAACTACATTGTTTAGTTTCATCAAATATGTTTTTTCTTTATAAAAGAATGACAACTTACTTTTCTCTTTCTTTATAGATAGAAGGTCAGCTGATGTTCTTGATGATGGTATCGTTGCTGCCTTGCTTGATCAATTATAAGTTTTATTATTTGATGAGTATAATACTTCTACAAATTTCTTATCCTCTAGAGTAGAGTATAATTTTATTATTTGATGAGTATAATACTTCTACAATTTTCTTATCCTCTAGATTAGACATATTTTTCTAGAAGAAATGTATAGAAGCTACAAATATTGCAGAGACAAGAATATGACTCATTATTGTTGAAACTGATTGTGTCCTTGGGTGCATTTAATATCTTTCTAATCTCTTGCTATGTGTTACAGATGATCCACGTTAAAGTATGGCGGCTATTGAAAATCGACAATTTCGTGTACCTTATATATTAATTGTGGTAAGTTTATTTTCCTATATAGGGTGTAGAAGTCTTGGAGATCAATGTTGGCAAAATGAAACAGGTGGAGTAATAAACTATGAGTCGTTGACGGTTTAATAGTGTGTACTATTTAAATATTGTCTTAATCTATATTTTATATGTGACTCTTATATGCCATTGTAAAAATAAAATACTGAAAGTTAATCAAACTGTACCGATGCTGAAGAGAAACGGAGATGATTGAGACGGTTTTGAAAAGTCTAATTTTGATTGCATACAATGGAATAAGCAAAAAATTGGTATTATATACATCTTAAAAAAAACTAACCGAATCAGACCACTGACATCCATAATAATAGTGGCCTAAGGTGACCAAGTTTTACTTAAGTCAACGCTCTTAGTGAATGACTGTAACGACCCGACCGGTCGTTTTGAGTGTTTAGCCCTGTTCCCCAATTTACTACTTCTTCATTGCTCAATTGCTGTTGCAGGACTTTCCGGGGTAGTTGGTTTGGTTCCGCGGATGCTTCGGAATGAGTTAGGACACTTAGTCCCAAGGTTGGAAGCTTAAGTTGAAAGGGTTGACCGGATATTGACTTAGGTTTAAATGACTCCGAAATAGAGTTTTGATGGTTCCGATAGCTCCGTATGGTGACTTTGGACTTAGAAGTGTGTTCGGAGAGTGATTTGGAGGTCTGTAGGTGATTTTGGCTTGAAATGGCGACAGTTGGAAAAATTGGAAGTTTGTAGAGTTGAGAGGTTTGACCGAGAGTTGACTTTGCGTTTACCCGGATCGAATTTTTGTTCCAAAAATTTGAATAGGTCTGTTGTGTCATTTATGACTTGTGTGCAAAATTTGAGGTCAATTGGAGTTGATTTGTTAGATTTCAACATCGATTGTAGAAGTTGGAATTTCTTAGTTTTTGTTAGGCTTGAATTGGGGTGCAATTTATGTTTTTGATGTTGTTTGATGTGATTTGGGGCCTCAACTAAGTTCGTATCGTGTCTTTAGACTTATTGTTATATTTGGTTGAGGTCTCGAGGCCTCTGGTTTGTTTCGGATGGTTAACAGATCAAATTTGGAACTTAAGGCATGGCTAGGCAGACTTGAACTTGTGTGATCGAACCTGCGAAGGTCATGGTAGCAGGTGCGTGGATGGCATCCTAGAAGTAGATTTGGTTAAGATGAGGGAATTGCATAGGTGATAGTGTATTTCCGCACCTGCGAGAGTGCAGATGTGAAGAAGGGCGCGCAGGTGCGAAGTAGGCATGTGGCTGCAAACTCCACAGAAGCGGAGAGGGTTGCTGGTGCGGCTCCGCAGATGCGGAACATTGTGCGCAGGTGCGAGCGCAGGAGGTGGCCAGGAGAACCCCAGAAGCGGAGGATTTGTCGCTTCTGTTACACCGCAAATGTGAGTAAGTTGGTCGCAGCTGCAAAAAGCACTAGGGATAATATAAATGTAGGGTTCTGAGGTTTTATCATTTTTGGACTTTGCAAACTCGAATTAAGACGATTTTTGAGAGGGATTTTTTTGAGGGGTTTCCTGAGATAACTGACTCCTGATCATTTTTATGCAATAACACTAATTACCCATTGAATTTCCTACCTAGTTTATGTTTTTTTGAGGTGGAATTTTGGAAGTTTTAGGCTAGGGATTGGGAAATGAAATTTGGGGATTTGAGTGACAATTTGGCATCGGAATTTGGTAAATTTGGTATGGTTGGAGTTGTGGTTGAATGGGTATTCGGGTTTTGTAACCTTTGTCGAATTCCGAGACGTGTGCATGGGGTTGAGTTTTAAGTTGACTTTTTGGATTTTGATTAAGAACTTAGTATTTTCATATGGAATTGATCCCAATAGCTTGAGTTGACTGTATCGAATTGTTTGTGGCCATATTCGAGGCGTTCGGAGGCCGATTCGCAAGGCAAGGGCTTATTGGAGTAGAAATTTGCATGGCTTGAGGTGAGGGTATGAATCCCTGAATGTCATGTTATATGATCAGTGTTAAGGTGACGTGCATGCCTGTGATGGGCGTGTGGGAATGCACCATAGTAATTATGACTTAGGTGATTTCGTAGGACTATGTAGTCACCTTATCTGAATATCATTACCATACTATATGTGCTAGAACATTTGAGATTTGATTTATGTTAGAAATCATGTTTAGGCTATGTACCGGTGCTATTGGGACTCACAATGGCCGTTCTTTGCTGATGAGTTATTTGCTTAATTGTAGTTATGTACTAAGTCGTATTCATCTATGCGTATCATATCTCAGTGTCTATTATCATACATTGTCACATCATGTATCATTGATTTAAGCTGCTTAGCATGAGTGTTGTGAGCCCGAGAGACTGGAGAGATTTATGACTGAGAGAGGCCGAGGGCCTGTTTGTGAGTGATATTGATGGGATCGGGCTGGACCCTGCAATGGTTACTACTGACTCCTGATCGGACCGGGCTGCACGCCGAAGCAGGTATTACTAATTCACAATGGGATCGAATACGCGCCGCAGTAGGATTTATTCGCAATTGGGCTGGATTTTCCCCTCTAGAGGCTGCACACCCATAATGAGTGCAGCTGCTATTAATACATGGTTGCACCGAGCTGCACGCCGTAGCCGGTATTGTACGGTGCTGAGTGATTGAGTGTGATGAGTGAGAATTACGGTAGTTAGGTTGAGTTTTCTAAGAGTGTGAGTACGCGAGGCTTCCATTGTGTTGCATCACATATGTTATGCTTATTGGCATGTAGATATAGAGATGTCACATTCCTCTTATCATTCAGGCTTGACATATTTTATCTGTTTTGAGTTTAGCTGTTAAACCTGGAAGCATGTCTACCTTCCTGTACTGGTACCTGCAGATTATGAGTTTCTCTGAGATATTATTGTCATATGTTCTAAAAATTTCCGTGCTGTTTAATTTTGTATTTGGACCGTATTGTTCGGACTCGTCACTACTTTCAGTCCAAAGGTTAGACTTGTTACTTATTGAGTTGGTTGTACTCATGCTACACCCTGTACTTTGTGTGCAGATCCAAGTATTTCCGGGCACAGTTCTTTTTGATCTTGGAGCTTCAGCCTTTCAGAGATTTTCGAGGTAGCTGCAATGGCGTCAGAAAACTTTGACTCTCCTCCCCTATCTCTTAGTTTTACTTATTCCGTTATACTAGACTTAGTATCAGACTATGTTATTGTCTAGATGCTCATGTACTCATGAGACTTTTATTTACTTAAAACCTATTTCAATATATTTTGAATTTAAAATGTTGGTATATGTGAGTTGTCAGCTTGCCTAGTATCATGATAGGCGCTACCATGACAAGTTGAGTTTCGGGTCGTGACAAGTTGGTATCAGATCGTAGGTTACATAGGTCTCACGAGTCATGAGCAGGTTTAGTATAGTCTTGTGGATCGGTATGGACATGTCTGTACTTATGTTTGAGAGGCTCCCGAACCATTAGGAAAACTTTACATTCTTGTATTCTTGTCATGCGTATTTGTTGAATCAGGGAACTAAACTTCTGTTATTCTATTCTCTCACAAATGGTGAGGACTAGTGCTACCGGACTAGGCGGCCGGACACCAGTACAGTTAGGGCACGAGAGGTTGAGGCTGCGGTCGAGGATGAGGTGCAGCTCGTACAGTAGCTAGAGCAGTACTTGCAGATCCACTAGTTGCTCCAGCTCAGGAGCAGGTTCTAGATGTTGTTGAGCCGGCAGGACCTACTAAGGCACTAACTTTGCCTATTGTGATTCTAGGCCTTCAGGAGGCTTTGGCCCTGATGTTGACTGTTTTCACTAGCCTTGCTCAAGCGGTCTTTGTTCAGGCCTTATTAGACTTCTCAGGCCGGATGAGGTACTCAAACTCTGGCCGCCCACACTTTAGAGCAGGTGGTGCAGGGACTTCAGACACCGGGGGTACTACCAGTCCAACCAGTTGCAGTTGCTTAGTTCTAGGCAGGTCCCGTTATGAGTGATGAGGAGCAAAAGAGATTAGAGATGTTTGCGAGGGTCAAGACTCCATCATTTAGTGGGCTGAGCAAGAGGATGCTCAGAACTTCTTGGATAGGTGCCAGCGGATTCTTCGTACAGCGGGTATTCTAGAGACCAGTGGAGTCTCCTTTACTACTTTTCAGCTATCGGGCGCTGCCTTTAGACGGTGGAAGGCCTATGGGAGAAGTAGGCCAATTGGTGCAGCACCACTTTCACGGCCTGAGTTCTCCATTCTCTTCTTGGAGAAGATTGTGCCACCGACCCCCAGGGAGGAGCTGCGCAAGCAGTTCGAACATCTACGCCAGGAGGGCATGTCTCCGACCCAGTTGAGATGAGAATTTCAGAGTTGGCTCATCACGCTATTTTGTTAGTTCCCACTGAGAGGCAGATGATTAGGAGGTTCATTGATGGCCTCACCTATCAATTGCTTTTCTTATGACTCAGGAGAATGTATCAGGTGCTAGGTTCGATGAGGTAGTTGATATTGCTCGACGGCTAGAGTTGGTCTGTAGTCATGAGGGTGAGGGGAGGAGGCCTCGTGGTTCGGGTGGTTTCAGTATTGTTTCTTCTGGGTTCAGTCCCACCACAACAGGGTTCATACGGTGCTCGCCCAGGGCAGTAATCTCTCAGTGCACTCCCAGCTCAGAGTTCATTCCGTGCTCCTTCAGTTTAGTGTTTGTCTACACCAGGTTCCTTTGGTAGTTATTCCAATTCTCGAGGTCCACTTTAGTGCTTGCTGCCATTGTCCCCGTCTTTTGGGAGGTCCAGTTTAGTAGAAGGGTCAGGTAGTTACTTCCACACCAGTTACTTCACCACCTGCTTAGCTAGCTCAGGGTAGGGCGAAGGTAGCTAGAGGTCACCCTAGAAGGGGAGGCCGATCAGGTGGCGGTCAGGCTCGATTCTATGCTATTCCTGCTTTGCCAGAGGCCATTGCTTCAGACACAATAATCAGACGTATTGTCTCAGTATGTCACATGGATGCTTCTATATTATTTGACCCTGGTTCCACTTATACATATGTATCTCGTATTTTGCTCGTTATTTGGATATGCCCCGTGAGTCCTTAGTTTCACCTGTTCATGTATCTACGCTGGTGGGTGATACTATTGTTGTGGACTGTGTGTCTATCATATTTGGCCTTTTTGAGGGATGTTGGTGCTGATACTCCTATTACTGATTCTGTTCTGGTGGTATGAGACTTTTCGGATGTGTTTCATGCAGACATGCCGGGCATGTCGCCCGACAGGGATATTGATTTTGGTATTTACTTGGTGCCGGGCACTCAGCCCATTTCTATCCCTCTGTATCTTATGGCACCAGCGGAGCTGAAGAAATTGAAAGAGCAGCTTTAGGAGCTTCTTCATAAGGGGTTTATTAGGCCTAGTGTGTCGCCTTGGGGTGCACCGGTTTTGTTTGTGAAGAAGAAGGATGGTACTATGCGAATGTGCATTGACTATAGGCAGTTCAACAAAGTTACAATCAAGAATAAGTATCCTTTGCCGCGTATTGATGATTTATTTTACCAGCTTTAGGGAGCGAGGGTGTTCGATAAGATTGATTTGAGGTCTGGGTATCACCAGTTGACCATTCGGGACTCGGATATTCTGAAGACGGTATTCAGGACCCGTTATGGTTGCTATGAGTTCCTTGTGATGTCTTTTGGGCTGACCAACGCCCCAACAACATTCATGAACATGATGAACAATGTATTTCTGACATATCTTAATTCGTTAGTCATAGTATTCATTGATGATATCCTGGTGTACTCACGAAGCCAGGAGGAGCATGCCCAGCATTTGAGTATTGTACTATAGCGGCTGAGGGAGAAGAAGCTTTATGCCAAGTTCTCCAAGTGTGAGTTTTTGCTTAGTTTGGTGCCGTTCTTGGGGCACGTGGTGTATAGTGAGGGAATAAGGTGGATCCAAAGAAGATAGAGGCGGTTTATAGTTGGTCCAAACTGTCTTCAGCTATTGAGATTCGGAGGTTTCTCGGTTGGCTAGCTATTATCATCGCTTTGAAGAGGGTTTCTCGTCCATTGCAGCGCCTTTGACCAGATTGATCTAGAAAGGTGCTCCATTCAGGTGGTCGCATGAGTGCGAGGAGAGCAGTCAGAAGCTCAAGACAGCCTTGACCACAACTCCAATTCCAGTTTTGCCTTCTCTTATACAGTGTATTGTGATGCTTCTCGGATTGGTATTGGGTGTGTTTGATGCATTAGGGTATAGTGATTGCTTATGCTTCACGCCAGTTGAAGCCCTATGAGAAGAACTACCTTGTTTATGATTTTGAGTTGGCAACCATCGTTCATGCATTAAAGATTTGGAGGCATTATCTCCATGGTGTGTCTTGTGAGGTATTTACGGATCATCGGAGTCTCCAATACTTGTTCAAACAAAAGGATCTAAATTTGAGACAGCGGAGATGGTTGGAGCTGCTAAAGGATTATGATATTACCATTCTGTATCATCCCAGAAAGGACAATGTGGTGGGCGATGCCTTGAGTATAAGTAGCCTTGCATTTATTCCTGTTGGCGAGAGACCACTTGTAACAGATGTTCCGACCTTGGCCAACCATTTCGTGAGGTTGGATGTTTCAGACCCCAGTCAGATTCTAGCTTTTGTGATTTACCTGTCTTCCTTATATGATCGCATCAGAGAGCGTCAATATGATGATCCCTATTTTCTTGTCCTCAAGGACACTATTCAGCACGATGATGCTTGGGATGTTACTATTGGGGTTGACGGGGTGTTGAGGATGCAGGGTCGGATTTGTGTACCCAATGTAGATGGACTGCGGGAGTTGATTCTTGAGGAAGCGCACAGTTCGCAGTACTCCATTCATCCGGGTGCTGCGAAGATATATCATGACTTGAGGCAGCACTATTGGTGGAGGAGGATAAAGAAGGATATAGTGGGGTTTAGCTCGGTGCTTAAATTGTCAACAGGTGAAGTATGAGCATTAGAGGCCTGGCGGATTGCTTCAGAGGCTTGAGATTTCGGAGTTGAAATAGGAGCGTATCACCATGGATTTTGTAGTTGGTCTCCCACAGACTTTGAGGAAGTTTGATGCTATTTGGGTAATTGTGGATCGGTTGACCAAGTCTGTGCATATTATTCCAGTTGAGACTACTTATTCTTTGGAGCGGTTTGCTGAGATCTACATCCGCGAGATTTTTCGCCTTTATGGTGTACCGGTGTCCATCATCTTAGAACAGGGCACGCAGGTTACATCGCAGTTTCGGAGAGCACTGCAGCGAGAATTAGGCACTCACGTTGAGTTGAGTATAACATTCCACTCTCAGACAGACAGATAGTCCGAGCACACTATTCAGATATTGGAGGATATGCTACGCGCTTGTGTCATAGATTTCGAGGGTTCATGGGATCCGTTTCTGCCGCTGGTAGAGTTTGCCTACAATAACAACTATCAATTGATCATTCAGATGGCTCCATATGAGGCTTTGTATGGGAGACCGTGTCGGTCTCCGATGGGTTGGTTTGAGTTAGGTGAGGCTAGGCTATTAGGTACTGACATAGTTTAGGATGCTTTGGACAAGGTTAAATTGATTCAGGATCGGCTTCGCACGGCAGTCTAGACAGAAGAGTTATACTGATCGAAAGGTTCGCGATATTGCTTATATGGTGGGGGAGAAGGTACTACTCAATGTTTCACACATGAAGGGTGTTATGAGGTTCGGGAAGAACAGCAAGTTGAGCCCTCAGTACATTAGCCCGTTTGAGGAGCTTAAGAGGATTAGAGAGATGGCTTACAAGTTTGCCTTGCCGCCTAGTCTGTCGAGTGTTCATCACGGTTTAGTTGGATGGTGATTTGACTTATTATGTAGAGCCAATGGACATTTTGGATCTACAGGCTCAAACGTTGAGGTCAAAGAACATAGCTTCAGTGAAGGTGCAGTAGAGGGGTCAGCCAGTCGGGGAGGCTAGTTGGGAGATCGAGCGGGAGATGCGGCACATATATCTATGCCTATTTGGGACTGCAGGTATGATTCTAGACACGTTCGAGGATGAACATGTTTTTAAGAGGGGGAGGATGTAACGACCCGGTAGGTAGTTTTTAGTGTTGTAATCTCGTTCCCCCATTTACTGCTTATTCATTGCTCAATTGTTGTTATGTGCTTTGACGGGGTAGTTGGTTTGGTTCCGGGGATGATTTGGAATGAGTTGGGATACTTAGTCCCAAGGTTGGAAGCTTAAGTTGAAAAGGTTGATCAGATGTTGACTTAGGTTTAAACGACTCCGAAATGGAGTTTTGACTGTTTTGATAGCTCCGTAGGGTGATTTTGGACTTAGGAGTGTGTTCGGATAGTGATTTTGAGGTCCGTAGGTGATTTTGGATTGAAATGGGGAAAGTTGGAAAAATTGGAAGTTTGGAGAGTTGAGAGGTTTGATTGAGAGTTGACTTTGTGGTTACCGAGCTCAGATTTTGGTTCCAGGAATTTGAATAGGTCCATCATGTCATTTATGATTTGTGTGCAAAATTTGAGGTCAATTGGAGTTGATTTCATTGGTTTCGGCATCGATTGTTCAAGTTGGAATTTCCTAATTTTTGTTAGGCTTGAATTGGAGTGCGATTTGTGTTTTTGATGTTGTTTGATGTGATTTGAGGACTCCACTATGTTCGTATCATAGTTTTGGGCTCATTGTTATATTTGGTTGAGGTCTCGGAGGCCTCGGGGTTGTTTCGGATGGTTAACGGATAAAATTTAGAACTTAAGGCATGGCTGGTAGACCTGGACTGGTGTGATCGCACCTGCGAACGACATGGCTGTAGGTGCATGGATGGCATCGCAGAAGCGGATTTGGGTGAGCTGGGGGAGTTACGTAGGTGGAAGGGTATTTCTGCACCTGTGAGAGCGCAGATCCAAAGAAGGGCACGCATGTGCTAAGTTGGCGTGTGGCTGCAAAATTCTCAGAAGCGGAGAAGGGGTCGTTGGTGCGGCTCTACAGATGCGGAACCTTGTCCGTAGGTGCGAGCGCAGGAGGTCACTAGGAGAATCGCAGAAGTAGAGGATTTGTCGCTTTTGTGACACCGCAAATGCATGTAAGTTGGTTGCAGGTGCGAAAAGCACTAGGCAGAATATAACCGTAGGGTTTCAAGGTTTTATAATTTTTGGACTTTGCAAACTAAGATGATGGCGACTTTTGATAGGGATTTTGAGGGGTTTCTTGAGGTAACTAACTCTTGATCATTTTTATGCAATAATATTGATTAGCCATTGAATTTCCCACCTAGTTTATGTGTTTTTTAGGTTGAATTTTGGGAGTTTTAGGCTAGGGATTGAAAAATGAAATTTGGGGATTTGAGTGACGATTTGTAGACAGAATTTTGGTAAATTTGGTATGGTTAGACTCGTGGTTGAATGGGTATTCTGGTTTTGTATGTTTTATAGGATTCTGTGACATGGGCCCCGGGGGTTGACTTTTGAGTTGATTTTTTGAGTTTTGATTAAAAACTTAGCATTTTCATATGGAATTTATTTCAATAGCTTGAGTTGATTGTATCGAAGTGTTTGTGGCTAGATTTGAGGCGCTCGAAAGCCGATTCACGAGGCAGGGGCTTATTGGAGTAGAGATTTGCATGACTTGAGGTAAGTAACACTTCTAAACTTGGTTCTGAGGGTATGAATCCTTGAACTTCGTGTTATGTAATCGGTGTTGAGGTGACGCACATGTAGATATTAGAGATGTCACATTCCTCATATCATTCAGACTTGGCATATTGTATCTGTTTTGAGTTTAACTGTTAAACCTGGAAGAATGTCTACATTCTTGTATTGGTACTTGCAGATTATGAGTTTCTCTGAGATATTATTGTCATTTGTTATGTAAATTTCTGTACTGCTTAATTATGTATTTAGACCATATTGTTCTGACTCCTCACTGCTTTTAGTCTAGAGGTTAGACATTGTCTTATTGAGTTGGTTGTACTCATGCCACACCCTGCACTTCGTGTACAAATCCATGTGTTTCTGGGCACGGTGGTTGTTGATCTTGGAGCTTTAGCCTTTCATAGATTTTCAAGCTAGCTGCCTTGGCGTCTGCAGACCTTGACTCTCCTCCTCTATCTCTCAGTCCTACTTATTTTGTTCTCCTTAGAAAGTTTATCAGACTATATTATTTTATAGAAGCTCATTTACTCAGTGACACCCGGGTTTTGGGAAATTCTGTGTTGAATTGTGGCTTTTCCATCCAGGTCTTATGTGATTTTAACTTAATTAAACCTATTTCAGTATATTTTTAATTTAAAAATGTTGGTATGTGTGAGTTGTCAGCTTGCCTATTATTATGATAGGCGCCATCACGACATGTTGAGTTTTGGGTCATGACAATGACCTCAAAATCAAGATATGAACGTTCTAATAGGTACGCATGATAATTTTAGACTTGAACATATGTTTGGATCGAGTTTCGGGTAGACCGAGAGCGTTTCAGCGCTTATTGTTGAAAGTTGGTAGTTTAACGTTTTAGAGTTTTATAAGTTTGACTTGAAGTGGACTTTGGTGACATTAGAAATATCTTGGATTTCTGAGCATGAGGATAGGTTCCTATTGTTGTATCGAACTTGTGTGTGAAATCTTGTTCCATTGCGAGTTGTCTAAGTACGATTCATCGCTTTCGGAGTTAGTTGGAAGAAGTTTGAACAGTTTGGTTTGGGGTGCGATTCTTGATTGTGATGTTATTTAATTTAGTTATGAGGCCTCGAATGGGTCCATATTATATTTATGGACTTGTTGGCATAATTATACAGAGTCCCGGATGGCTCGACTGAGTTTCGAACCACCTAGAGCATTATTGAAGTTGGCAGATTTTTGCTGGTAAGAAGGAAATTGGTGTCACGACCCAACATCCTACCTTGAGGATTGTGACGGCACCTAATCTCTAAAACTAGGTAAGCCGATCACTTACAACAGTTACACAAATAAAACATGATACGATAAAGCAGAGATTTTTTTATAACTGCATAAATTAAGGTGATACAAGCCAACACAGCGATAATCACAACAAATCTCCAAGACTAGGGAGTATAGTGTCACGAGTTCTAACCGAATACATAAAGAAATCTCTAAATAAAATACTGTTCGATAACGAAGCATAAGTGCAAGGAAAGGACTCTAAGGGTTCAGCGACGGACAAGCAGCTCAACCTTGAATCGTTGCGAACAAAGATGCTCACACAACCCGGGTGCGCTATCTCCAATACCTAGATCTGCACACAAATAGGCAGAGAATAGTATGAGTACACCACGGTCGGTAAGTATCAAGACTAACCTTAGTGGAGTAGTGATAAGGTACAAGTCGAGACATTTACTAAACATGAAAACCTGTCAGAATATAATTATAAAGCTAACAACAGAAACAAAATCAATAAATGGCCACAAAGAGTAAACATTTGTTAAAACAACAAAATAATAGAAAAACAGTTAAAATACAAGTTGAATAAATTAAGGACCGAAAAAATAAGTTGTCATGTGGAAGCTAGTAAAGTAACCTTCAACGACGATAAATCGGACAATAAAAGAGAAATATACCAAAAGAGACACAAACATTTAACGTGGTTCGGTCAATTTGACCTACATTCACGGCGGAGATGAGCAATCCACTATGTAAAAAAAGAGTACAAAATATTGAGAGAACAACCTCACGAAGAGGCAAACACAAGTGATACACTAACACTTATCCCGTAATGTTCTCCCCCCTAAACAAGACTCTCAAACCCCATATGGAATTAATGTAATCAATCGAAAAAATCATAAAACCCTCTTCGTACAGGTGACCAAGGTGAATAGTAAAAATGCATCAATAATGGACAACATTTCTCCATTTGGTGGTGAAAAAACACCAGACCAGCTTCAATCTAATCCCTTACAAAGCGCATACAACACTCAACAAACAGCTCCCTCAATCTCACTCTCAGTAGACTCAAGTCTTAGCGAGTCAGTCACTGTAGCGGATAATTGCATGGGAGGAGAGAAAGCTTCTTCATCCATTTTTAGGCCAAATCAAGCTAACCCAAGGGCTTGGGTGATCTCTCCAAGACAATATGTCGATTCCCATCAAGTTTCAAATAACTTCACCATGAGAAATGAGAGATCCAGCCCACTAAAAAGCTATGGCGAACACCAGTTGACGCAGATGGTGTTTTAGGTGTTCACACTGAACCAAACCAAAGTGAAATTATTCCTGCTACCATAGAAAATTTTATTAAACCAACATCTGTGACATTCACTTAGCCAAATTCCACAACACTGCAAAATGGTAACTCGGCTGAAATGAGCAACCCAAGTGTTCCACCAAATGGCACAACCAGCTCCATAGGCCCATTTGGGATAATCGACAACAAAATCAACTCATTAATGATGGGACAACTACTTCATCGAAATTGGGTGATCAATCATCGAATCATTCTCAAGGTTCATGGGAGGTCATCAATGGCATCTCAACAGCCCACGTGATCAAGTTGATTTGATTAATCCTCTAGAGTCTCCCCCATATGGCCCTGTCGACATTGCTGAGCCATTTGATCAATCCAATCCAAAGAACCAATCTTAGAATAATGTAAACCTATCACCTGAACTAAGCCTGGATCATCCGAGACCCAATCCTTTAGAGGTTTTAAACAGCCAAGCACTGACCCAAACCACACCTACAATTGCTACCATTTACCCAAACCACATCAACCCAAGTAACCTGATCCACGCAATGAGGTTAAAAAACCTCCTGAAATACTATTTCCCAGAGCAAATCCCAAGTTACAAATGTTTAGGATAACCAGGGAAAGACTCAATCCAAACCTCCACAGCCAAATGTATCTACTAATTTTGATTGACGAGCCAAATATACTCCTCCCAAAATACCTGCTCACACCCCTCCAAGCCAAGAACCTATAATTACCAATTTCACACAAGCTATACTACCAAAAGACCAAGCCATCAAACGGCAAAGCACTCCTGAACCCCCTCCCCCGCCAGCTATAACCCACTCACTTACAACCAAAATGAGAGCAAAATTGGCTCAAGAAAGAACTCCAATTGAATTCACCCCTCCTAAGATCACTACTAAACAAGGCAAGCCTGCAGTGATATTTAAAAAGGATGATTACATGGCTAAGTTGGTTGCCAGGTGTCAATATACTGTGGTTGGCAAATTCTCTAGCCACAATGCCTAGGATGGAGTCATTAGAAGAAGCTTCATTACTCGGACAAAGCTCAAAGGTTCAGTGAGGATTGCTCATTTCAAATTCCAAACAATGTATATTGATTTAGACAATGAGTATGACTATGCAACATTTTGGAACAAGCGTTATATGTATATTATTAGTGAGATGATGAAATTGGAAGCTTGATCTCCACTATTTAATCTAAATGAAGATTCTCTCATTGTACTTGTGTGGGTGGTGATACCTGAACTCCCATGGCATTTCTATTATATGGAAATCCTCACCCCTATGTTATCTTCAGTAGGCAAGGAACTCTTTTAACTATCCATGCAACACTCTACTTCCAATGTTAATGATATTGGATTTTATGGGATCGGGATTTCACAAGCATAGTCATTAATCATGATGAGCAGTGGCTGACCATTGCATTATATCATACTAAAGCTGTAGAACCTTTCCAAACCACAGTCATCTATGCCAAATGCAGAATAACTTTGAGAAGACCTCTTTGGGAAACCCTGAGACAAAAGTCTATGATGTGTTCAATTCCCTGGTGTATCATTGGAGATTTCAATGTGATTGCAGCCGTTGAAGAAAAGATTGGGGGTATTCCCTATTAAAATGTATAAAAGCATGGATTTCCTGAGCATGATTGAAGATTGTGGATTTATGGGTCTAGGCTTATATGGTCGTAGATACACTTGGTCAAATGGGAGAGGCCAAGGCTCTATCGTGTGGTAAAGACTGGATAAGGGATTGGTCAATGATAATTGGCTAATATTATATCCTGCAACAACTATCACTCACCTTTCCTCTGCATGATCTGATCACAATCCTCTTCACTTGGATATAAATGTGAGACAGGGCACAAGCAAAAGATACTTTAAGTTTCTCAATTTCTGGGTTGAAAATGAGAACTTCCTTCCTCTAGTTCAGGAGGTCTGGAACAAAGAAGTCAATAGCAATGCCACGTGGATTTTTCACCAAAAGCTTAAGGCTTTGTCCAATGCCCTAAGAAAATTGTCCAGACAACAATATGGAGATATCTTTCTGAAAGCTAAAGAATATGAACACAAGTTGAAGCAAGTTGAGATAGCCTGGGCTCAGACCAATGATGGCAATGACAAAAAGAACTTTCATGAACTTCAAGCTAATTATGTTGAGATATATGAAGTAAGAAGATTCCATCCTAAAACAAAAAACACAGCTGCAATGGTTTAAAGAAGTGGATGCCAATTCCAGATATTGGTGAAGCAGCATGCACATATTTTCAGAATATCTTCACTGAAATAGGAGGTCAGAGAAGACTTATTATCCTGTATCCCCATCCTTGATCACAGCAAAGGACAATGAGCTCCTTACTAAAGATCCCACCTTGGCAGAACTCAAAGAAGTGGTCTTCTCAATGAGTCCATCAAGTGCTGCAGGACCTTATGGAATGAATGGAATGTTCTTTTAATCATGCTAGAGCATTATGAAAGTTGACTTGTTGAATGTGGTTCTTGACTTCTTTGGAGGTGCTATTATGCCAAAGTTCATGACCACTGATTGCTTAGTCCTTCTACCAAAAGTGGAATTTCCTTACTCCTTTACAAAATACAGACCAATTAGCCTCATCAACTTCCTGAACAAGATCATATTAAAAGTTATTGGTTCTAGACTGGCTCATGTCCTTCTTAGAATAATTTTTGAAAATCAGTCTGGTTTTGTGAAATGAAGCGCATATTAGAAAACATAATGTTGGCACAGGATATTGTTCAAGGAATTAAAAACCTAACATTTGCTCTAATGTGGTCATATAGCTTGACATGGTCAAAGCTTATGATAGAGTTTCTTAGGGATTACGTGCATAATGCTGAGAAGGATGAGTTTTAATGAGATGATTATTGACATGATATGGAGAACAATGCAAATAACTGGTATTCTGTCATCATAAATGGTACTAGATGTGGATTCTTTCACACTATTAGGGGGATCAAATAAGGTGACCCACTGGCTCCCTCTTTGTTTATCATTGGAGCTGAATTACTATCCAGAATGCTCAACAACCTGCCCCATGATCAGTTTTTCAATGGTTTCTATATGGAGAAGAGAGGTCCACAAATAAATCATTTGAGCTTTGTTGATGATATCATCATCTGCACATCTGGCACCAAGAGTTCTCTAACAAAATCATGCAGATCCTCAGTAAATATGAGGAAACTTTTGGTCAACAGATCAATAAACAAAAGAGTCACTTAAAGAGTCTCCAATCACCTATCTAGGTTGTCCTCTCTACCCTGGCAGAATGAGAATTGTGTACTTCAATTTCATTGTAGCCAAAGTTGTAGGTATGATCAAAGGATGGCAAAGCAGAGTTCTCTCATATGGAGGAAAAGTTACATTGATTAAATATGTACTATAGTCTATGCCCCTTCATCTTCTTTCAACATTCTCCCCTCCCAAAACTGTCTTGAAGCAGATTGAAAAACTAGGGCTAGTTTCTTCTAGGGCATGGAAAAAGACAGGAACAAATATCACTTGTCATCTTGGCATAAGCTATCATTTCCTATGGTTGAAGGAGGAATTGGTTTTAGAACAATGGAAGATGTCTTTCAATCAATGAGATTCAAATAGTGGTGGATAATTTAGAACTAAGACCTCTCTCTGGATCAACTTTCTTAGAGCTAAATACTGCCAAGATCACACCCAATTTCTAAGAAATGGGATACAGGACAATCACAAACTTGGAAGAAGATGATGACCAACAAAAAAGAAGCAGAAAATATATTCAATGGAGGTTGCACTCTCGCAATGGTAGCTTATGGTAGAATAACTGGTTCGGTACAGATGCACATGCTAATTACATAAGTGAAGAAGGTAAACCTAGTAAAATTATAGTTGCCTATTTCTAGGAAATGGACAGTGGAACCTTCAAAAGTTGAACAGAACTGCTCCAGCTCATATGATTCATCTCATCATACAAAGTACCATCCATTATATGCCATAGTCCAAGATCAAACCATTTGGACACCCATAGTGACAAGGCAATTCATCTGTGCTTATGCATGGGAAGTGATAAGGAACAAGAAGCAAACCAACTTCACCAACAAAATGACCTGGCATAGAAGGATCCCATTCAAGTGGTCCTTTTGCTTGTGGAGGGCCTTCATAAACAAGTTTCCAACAAATGGCGAGGTAATATCATTTGTCAAACCCACTATTACCAAATGTATATGTTGTATCATACCTGCAGCTGAAACAATTGATCACATTTTCGGTAGAGGCAATTTTGCAACATTTGTCTGGAAGAAACTATGCTAACAGAAGAAATTAATCCCATGATCCCCCAAAATCAATGACACATGCATGCAACATGTCCTCCAACATCTGAATAATGCACTCGGACCGTCCAACCATCTGGGCATGAAATGCAGTACTCAGCTCTACATGTGTGCCCAACTAACGCTGCATTCTCACCAAAAATGCTATGTAAACTGCATGCCTCGATCTGAGATAATAAACACGAGCACACCACAAAGGTGAAAAATCGAAGAATTGGTAGTCATGAAAGGAATGAAATGTGCAATCTTGATCAATTTGTCCACAATGACCCTTACTACATCGAATCTCCTCATGGTCTGAAGAAGCCCTACTACAAAATCCATAGCGATACGCTCCCACTTCCACTTCGGAATGTCAGGCCTCTTAAAGCAAACCACAATCTCTGATGCTTATATTTCACCTGCTGACAGTTCAAACACCGAGCAACACGCTCAACAATATCTTCTTCGTCCTCTACCAACAAATAGTGCTACCTCAAATCATGGTACATCTTCGTAGCCATCAAATGAATGGAATATCACAAACTATAGGCCTCCTCAAGAATCAACTCTCGCAACCCATAAAAACTAGGAACACAGATACGACCCTGTAGACTTAATACCCCATCATCACCTATAGTGACCTCCTTAGAATAATCGTGCTGCATCGCATTCCTCGGTACAAGCAAGCGGGGATCATTATACTGATGCGCCTAGATGCGCTCAAACAAGCATGACCGTGATACAACACAAGGGAGAACTCTACCGAACTCCAAAAATCTAGCCTCATAAATTGATTGGCCAAATCCTAAACATCTAATGCTAACGACCTCTCTGCAACTGGAATGTAAGCAAGACTTTCCATGCTCTCATCCTTCCGACTCAAAGCATTGGCCACCACATTGGCCTTCCCTGGATGATAAAGAATGGTGATATCAGATCCTTTAATAGCTCTACAACCTTCGTTGCCTCAAATTTATATCCTTTTGATTGACTAAGTGCTGAAGACTCCTGTGATTTGTGAACACCTCACAAGACACACCTTAAAGATAATGTCTCCAAATCTTGAGCGCGTGAACAATGGTTGCTAACTCCAAATCGTGCACTAGGTAGTTATTCTCATGGGGCTTCAACTGATGCGATGCGTAAGCAGTCACTTTACCCTCCTGCATCAGCACATATCCAATTCTAATTCGTGAAGAACCACAATAGACTGTATAAGAATCCAATACAGAAGGCAGAACCAAATTTGGAGATTCAGTCAAGGCAGTCTTGAGCTTTTGAATGCTCTCCTCACACCCATCAAACCACCTGAATGGGGCATCTTTCTACGTCCATCTAATAAATAGGGCTACTATAGATGAAACGCCTCCACAAAATGTCAATAATACTCGGCCAACCCAAGGAAACACCAGACCTCATTAGTAGAAGACGGTCTGGGCAAACTCTGAACCACCTCAATCTTTTTCAAATCCAACTTAGACCCTTAACTAGACATCGCGTGGCCCAAGAATGCCACCAAGTCTAATCAAAACTCGCAATTGAAGAATTTAGCATATAGCTTCTTCTCCCTCAAAGTGTGGAGCACGATCCACATGTGCTGCTCATGATCCTCCTGGCTGCGAGAATACACCAATATATCATCAATGTAAACTATAATGAAGGAATCAATAGAGGGCTGAAATATACTGTTCATCAAGTGCATAAAAGCTGATGGGATATTGGTTAGCCCAAAAATACAACACCAGAACTCATAGAAACCAAAGAAGGTCCTAAAAACCATCTTCAGAATATCTAAAGCTCGAAGCATCAACTGACGGTACCCCAATCTCAAAACAATATTCGAGAATGCCCTAGCACCCTGAAGCTGATCAAATAAATAATCAATATGCAGTAATGGGTACTTGTTCTTGATAGTAACCTTGTTCAACTGTTCTAATCAATACACATCCTCATAGAATCATCTTTCTTGTTCACAAATAGCACCGATGCACCCCAAGATGACACACTAGGCCTGATGAAACCCTTATAATGCAACTCCTATAAATGTTCTTTCAACTCTACTAGTGCCATGTGATACGATGGAATTTAAGATGGGCTGAGTGCACGTCGCCAACTCAATACCAAAATCAATATCACTATCGGGTGGCATGCCCGCAAGTCTACAGGAAACACATCCAGGAACTTCCTCAGTACTGGAACTAACTCTACAATAGGAGTATCAGCATTAAAATACCTCACAAAGGACAAATACGCTAAACACCCCTTCTCAACCATCCGTTGAGCTTTCAAATATGAAATCAGTCTACTGGGAACATGAGTCAGGGAGCCTCTCCACTCCAAACTTGACAACTCCGGCATAGCCAATGTCACAGTCTTTGTGTGGCAATAAAAAATAGTGTGATATGGTGACAATCAATCCATGCCAAAAATCACATCAAAATCTACCATGTTGAGAAATATGAAATTAGCTCTAGTCTCATAACCCTAATGGTCACCAAACAAGACCGATATAAATGGTCCACCATAATAGAATCACCCACTAGTATAGATACATGAACATGCATAATTAAATAATCACGAGGCATATCCAAATAACGAACAAAGTATGATGGCACATATGTTTAAGTGGAACCAGGGTCAAATAACACTGAAACATTCCTGTGGCACACTGAAATAGTAATGTGATCACGACGTCAGAAGCAACTGTCTTTAGCCTGCGGGAAATGCATAGCAACGGGCCTGACCAGCGCATGACCAACCTACCCATCTAGGGCGATGTCAAACTGACTGAGCAACGCCCCCTAGCTGGCTATGCGGAAGGGGGGGGGGTCAGGTGGGGTTGCTGCTGGTGCTGAAGTCATAGGCTGCAAGCTCTGCTATGGAGCCATACTTAGAAGTCTGCGAAAATCCCGCTTGAGATGACTCAAGTCTCCACACTAAAAAAATCCCTCTTATGAGGATGCTGACCCTAATAACTCAAATAAATACATGTTGAATCCTAGGCAAATGGAGCACAATAAGAACTTTGTGCCGGCCGTGCATTGAATGATGACTAAAGTGGATTAGTACTATATGAACTATGGCTAATTGATGAACAATGGGGAATTTGATGAGCTACCTGAGCGGCCCTAAAAGGTCGATCTCTACGGTGATAGGACTGGCTTGTAGACGAGGCACCGCTAAATCCACCTAAACTACAGGGCGTCTTTCCTCCCAGTCCTCTTGCTCAAGCCTACAAACATGTTCCAAGAACCTAGCAATCTCAATCACCTGGTCAAACCTAGCATCTATCTCGACCTCTTGAAGGGTTCTCCGTTCAGATGGACCGGGGAGTGTAAGGAGAACTTTTAAAATCTCAAGATTTCATTAACTACAGCCCCAGTATTGGTGTTGCCTACAAGTTTGGGGTCTTACACAGTGTACTATATTGCATCACGTGTTAACCGGGGCGTGGTGTTGATATAATACGGTAGGGTGATTGCCCAGGCGTCTAAGCATCTGAAGTTTCATGAGAAGAATTATTCTATCCATGACTTGGAATTAGCATCTATTGTTCATGCCTTGAAGATTTGGCGGCACCATTCTTACGGTGTCCCTTGTGAGGTCTATAACAACCACCAGAGTTTATATCATATGTTCAAATAGAAGGATCTTAACTTATAGTAGCGGAGATGGTTAGAGTTGCTTAAGGACTATGATATAGCCATCTATATCATCTTGGGAAGGCCAATATAGTGGTTGATGCCTTGAGTCAAAAGGCAGAGAGCTTGGGCAGCTTAGCATATCTATCAACAACAAAGAGGCCATTAGCATTGGATGTTCAGGGCTTAGTTAACCAGTTTGTTAGATTGGATGCTTTGGAGCCGAGTCGAGTTCCAGCTTGCATGGTTTCTCGGTCTTCTCTATATCACTATATCAGAGATCATCAATATGATGACCCCTATTTGCTTGTCCTCAAGCACACGGTTCAGCACGACAATGCTAAGGAGGTTACTATTGGGGATGATAGTGTGTTACGGATGCAAGGCCGGCTATGTGTGCCCAATAGTGATGGTTTGCGTGAGTTGATTCTTCAAGAGGCCCAAAGTTTGTGGTACTCCATTCATCAAGATGGCTCTGAAATGTATCGGGACATGAGACAACTCTATTGGTGGAGAAAGATGGAGAAAGACATAGTGGAGTATGTAGTTAGGTGTCTAGATTGTCAGTAGGTGAAGTACGAGCATCAACGGCCAGGTGGGCTGCTTTTGAGGCTTGAGATTCCCGTGTGGAAAGGGGAGCGAATTACCATGGATTTCGTTGTTGGGCTCGCACGGACTCAGAAGAAGTTTGACATAATATGGGTGATTGTGGATAGGTTGATCAAGTCGGCTCATTTCATTCCGGTAGTAACTACTTATTCTTCATAGCAGCTAGTTTAGGTATATATTTGCGAGATTGTCCGACATCATGGCGTGCCTGTATCTATCATGTCTGACCAAGGTACATAGTTGACATCGCGCTTCTGGAAAGACGTACAGCGTGAGTTGGGCACACAGGTTTGGTTGAGTACAATATTCCACCATCAGACGGATGGGCAGTCCGAGTGCACTATTAAGATATTTGAGGATATGCGTCGTGCTTGTGCTATGGAGTTTAGGGGATCTTGGGATCAGTTCTTATCGCTTGTGGATTTTGCCTAAAACAGTAGGTACCAATTGAGTATTTAGATGGCTTCGTATGAGGCCGTCTATGGGAGGCGGTTTAGTGTCTAGAGGGTTGGTTTGAGCCAGGTGAATCGAGGCTATTGGGTATTGACTTGGTTCGGGATGCTCTGGAAAAGGTTAAGGTTATTCGGGATTATCTTCATACAGCCCAATCCAGACAGAAGAGATATGCAGGTCGAAAGATTTGTGATGTTGTATTCATGGTTGGAGAGTGGGTCTTGCTGCTGGTTTCACCCATGAAGGGTGTTGTGAGGTTCGGGATGAAGGGGAAGTTGAGTCCAAGGTATATCATAGTTTTTGAGATTCTTGAGAGGATTGGGGAGGTGGCCTACAAGCTTGTACTGCCACCTAGTATAGCTTCAGTTCATCCGGTATTCCATGTTTCTATGCTCCGGAAGTATCATGGTAATCTGTCCCACGTGTTGGATTTCAGCTCAGCCCAGTTTGACAATGATTTGTCTTATGTTGAGGAGCCAGTGGCCATTTTGGACAGGCAGGTCTGAAAGTTGATGTCAAAGAGCATTGTTTCAGTGAAGGTTTAGTGGAGGGGTCAACCAAACAAGTAGGCGACTGGGGATACGGAGCATGATATGCATAGCCATTATCTTCATCTTTTCACCACTTTACATATGTCTCTATACTCATGCGAAGAGGAAGGTTTGATTGAAGAGGGTGAGGCAGTAACGACCTGGTAGATGTTTTTGGGTATTTTAATCTCGTTCCCCTATTTATTGCCTCCTCTATGTTATATTGTGGTTATGTGACTTGTTGGGGTGTTTGGTTTTGGTTTGGGGTGAGTTTCGGAGTGAAATGGGACGCATAGTTCCTAAGTTGGAAGTTTAAGTTGAAAAGTTTGACCGTAATTTGACTATTGTGTAGACGACTCCAGCATGGAGTTTTGATTGTTCTAATAGGTCCCTATAGTGATTTTGAACATAGGAGCATGTCCGGATATTGATTTGGAGGTCTGTAGGTCGTTTCGACTTGAATTGACGAAAGTTAGAAAGTTGAAGGTTGAGAAGCTTGACTAGTAGTTGACTTTACTGATATCAGGGTCGGAATTCCAATTTTGGAAGTTAGAATAGGCCCGTTATTCCATTAAGAACTTGTGCGCAAAATTTGAGGTCAATCGGAGTTATTTTGGTATGATTAGGCGTTAGTTTTGGAAGTTGGACGTTCATAGTTTCAATAGGCTTGAATTGGGCTGCGATTCATAGAATTGATGTTGTTTGATGTGATTTTAGACCTCGAGTAGGTCCGTTATGTGTTAAGGAATTTGTTGGTATATTCAGACAGGGTCTCAGAGGTCCCGGGTGTGAGTCGGATTGATATCAGATCATTTTTGGACTTGTTTGATATGCTGAAGCTGCTGGTTTTTAGTTATGGTTTCATTCTACGCGTTCACGAAGGTTCTCCTGAGATTGCGTAGAGTCCTCAAGAACTTCTAGGATTTTTCTCTTTGTGTTCGCGAAGGCAAGGGTGCGATCGCAAAGTTTACCGAGCTTGGTCACCACGAACGTGTGAGGTATATCGCGTTCACGTATATGGAAGGTGATGTTGGGGCTGAGGCACATTTTGTTCATCGCATACGTGTAGCCAGGGATGTGGTCACGTAGTTCGGGACTGGCTTCACGCGATTGCAAAGAAGGTTCTTTGAGTTGGGGGAGAATTATTCTACACGATCACTAGTATTTGTCTGCGGTTGCAATAGAGGACAACTGGGCAACTATATTAAAATTTCAAAATGAGGGTTTTATCTCATTTTGCATCTTTTGGATCTAGAGAGCTCAGGTTTTGGCGATATTTCGTGGGATTTTCAAGGAAATCATCACTCGGATTTGGCTATTATACATGAATACATTGTTAGTTTTTTCATTTAGTTAGGGATTTGGGTTGGAAAATTTGGGGAAAATATTGAAACTTCTTAGACTAAATTTTTGGGATTTGAAGGCCGGTTTTAAGTCGGATTTGAGTAATTCTTGTATGGTTGGATTCGTTATCGAATTGTTGTTCGAACATTATTAGTTTGGTCGCGTTCCGAGGCGCGAGCCCGGGGTTGAATTTTTGAATTGACTTTTTGTTTCTCTTTAAAGATTGCAACTTTATTATTCGGAATAGCTTCCTATTGTTTGTATCTGTGGCATGAAGTTGTTTTTGCTTGATTTGAGTAGTTCGGAGTTGGATAATGGCGGGAAAGGCTTACTAGCTGATTGAGCTAGTGTGTTTTGAGGTAAGTGTCTTGCTTAACTGTGTGTGGGGGAATTACCCCGTAGGACTGGTGTTGTTTTGTGTTTATTGTGATATGTGGAAGTCGTGTACTCGAAGTAACGAGTGGGTACCCGGGATAAATGTGGTAATTGACCGGTTTTAGCTATGTAGATTTCTTTCATGCCTTTAATTAAGTTGCCATAACATGTTATATTCATCACCATTTGCTTATCTTCACATGCTTTACTTGACGTCATGAATACTTGTCATATCCCTTGCTTGCTAATTGTCTTTACATGTTTAGTTGAAGTTATTGTTCTCTCAATTCCTCATTCATTATTTAACTGCAGGGTTCCTTTACTAGAAGTTGTAATTTCTTGGAACATCTTATTGTTGAAGTTATAGAGGCCATGATTTACATTGAGGCATAGTTTTAAGGTTGTTGAAATACCATTTTGTTGAGTTATTCATTTTCGGTTGCTATTGTTGAGATTCTTGTGCATATTGTGGTTGAACCATGGGCTATTTATTGTGGAAACACTGTTATTGTTGTCTTTTTTGGCAAGTTATAGTATTGCGCACTTGAGGTGCGATTTGCATTACGCTGTGATATTGATACGCATGGGGTGGTATATGAATTGGGGTTGAAACGCATGGGGTGAGATAAGGTGGGCTTGATACGCGTGTTGCTTGTGGGGGAACTACTTGAAGCCACGTGGTGTGATAAGGTGTGCTAAAACATGGGTCGCTATTTCGGGAAAAAGATTTTAAAACTAAATGCAATGCTCCCGCAGTGATATAAGGAAAGATTGTGATTTGATTTTTGAAATAAGACTACAAGGCGGTACCTCAGTAGCAATTCTTGTTGATACCTCTCATTTACATCTCGTGTTTTGTTGCATTGTTTCCTTAGCATTCTTATTATGTGCTTTCCTCAATGATGTCTTAATTACCCAAGTTCAGTGTAGCTATACTTGTCATCTTCTTCATTGTATCATTTCAATTGTCTTTCATCATCATTCTGCAATCTATACTTGTTCAGTTTTCTTACTTATTCTAGTAGTTGTCTTGACCTGGCCATGCTACTACTCTATAGCGGTTAGGCTTGATACTTACTAGGTACTATTGTGGTGCACTCATACTACACTTCTGTACATTTTGTGTAGATCCAGGTTCTTCATTCAAGCCCAGACACTAGTAAGTCGAGTTTGGATCGGAGACTTCAATTTATACCTATCGGAGCTCACAGGCCCCAGAGTCATCCTCTATCTAGTTCTATCTCATATTCCTTTTTTATAGATACTGTTGTATGGGGATGTTCAGTATACACTTGTAGAGCTTGTGACTTGGCATCATCAAATTTTGGGAGTTTTGTTCTGTTGAGTTGCGGAGTTCTTTTATGATAGTTGTTGAGTTATTTAAAAGTTTTATCATTTTCTTAGTTAAATTCTGCATGTATGTTAGGCTTACCTAGTCTTAGGGACTAGGTGCGATAACGACATCCTCAGAGGGAAATTGGGGTCGTGACAAGTTGGTATCAGAGCCCTAGGTTCGTAGGTGTTCGAATCACAAGCAGGTTAAGTAAAGTCTCGCGGATCGGTACAGAGATGTTTGTACTTATTTTCAAGAGGCTATGGAACTGTTAGGAAAAACTTCACTTCTTTGATTACTTATCATGCAAACTTTGACTTCGAATTCTGAAAAGTTGTCTTTCTATTCTCTCAGAGATGGTGAGCATACACATCGTTGTATCCGACGATCAGACACCCGCGCCCCCTCCTAGAGTCGTGAGAGGCTGGGGCCTGGGTAAAGGTCGAGAAGAGGCACGTGGTGTAGCCAGAGCACCTGCGAGCTGCGATAGAGGAGCCACCAGTAGATCCAATTGGGGGGCAGGCACCTGAGGTACCTGTTGCACCCCTGTACTCCAGGAGACCCTTGCCTAGTTCTTGTGCATGTTTGGTACTCTAGCTCAGGCAGGGTTGATTATACTTGCACCGGCCACATCTCAGGCCGAGGGAGGAGCACAGACTCTCGCAGCCCGTAACCCAGAGTAATATGTCCATGTTTACCATGTACCAAAGGTTATATTAGTGCAGCCGGTTGTCCCAGTTCAGCCTGAGGTTTGGACAGCGACATATGAGGAGGAGCAGCTCAGGTTCGAGAGGTACAAGAAGTACCATCCTCCTACTTCCAGCAGCCTAGCTACAGAGGACACACAGGGCTTTCTGGAGAGGTTCCAACGTATTCTCCATACCATAGGTATAGTGGAGACGAGCGGGGTTGCTTTCACTACTTTCCAGCTGTCGGGACCAGCATACCAGTGGTGGTGGGCTTAAGAGGAGGGTAGCCCTACCGAGGCAACTTTACTCACCTGGGCCTAGTTTTTAGAGATGTTCATCAGAGAGTTTATTCCTTAGAGCCTTCGGGATGCTGGTGCGTGGAGTTTCAGTAGTTGCGCTAGGGTACTATGACCGTGTCTTATTATGCTGTCAGGTTCAGCGAGTTGTCCAGGCATGCACCTGCTTTTGTTTCCATAGTCAAAGAGAGAGTCTGTCATTTTATCGAGGGGCTCAATAATGGTATTAGATTTAGCATTGATCGAGAGTTGGAGACTGATACCCCATATCAGCAGGTGGTAGAGATCGCACGGAGATTTGAGGGTATGCAGGGTGGGGAGAGAGAGGATAGGGAGGCCAAGAGGCCTCGAGATTCTGGCACATATACTAGTGTCGGTGCCCCAGTTGCAGCCCATCATGGTAGAGGCTATGTGAGCCATCTAGTTCACTCAACACTTCCAGCTTCCAGTGGTATTCCGGCTACTCCAATATCTCTGGTTTCCCATTATGCACCGCCACTATGTAGTGTACCTCCTAGACGGGGTTCTATCAGCGGTCCGTCTAGCCGACCAGGCCCGAGGAAGTTTCAGCTGCCATGTCCTCCGAGATCTTATTTTAAGTGTGGTGATACTATTCATATGGTGAGGGATTGCCCCAGACTCAGGAGGGGTGCACCTCCAAATACTACTTAGGCTCCACATATTCCATAGGGCCCTCAAACTTCTCAGGCTGTGGTTATTGCACCAGTTGCCACTCCACCTGCCCAGCCAGCTAAGGGTGGAGGTCAGTAGGGAGGCTTCCCCCTAGAGGGGGAAGCCAAGCCAGATGTTATGCTCTTTCGTGTAGGATGGACGCGGTTGCATCAGACTCTGTTATCACAAGTATTGTTCCGGTTTGTCATAGAGATGCATCAGTCTTATTTGATCTAGGCTCCACTTATTCATATGTTTCATCTTACTTTGCTCCGTGTTTGGGAATATCCCGTGATTCTTTGAGTTCTCCTGTCTATGTTTCCACGCCTGTGGGAGATTCCATTATTGTTGATCATATGTGTCGGTCGTGTTTAGTTGTTCTTGGAGGACTTGAGACCAGAGCTGATCTATTGTTGCTCAGTATGGCAGACTTATTATTTTGGGCATAGATTGGTTATTGCCCTATCATGCTTTTCTTGATTGTCACGCCAAGACGGTGACATTTGCTATGCCAGGTCTATCGCGGTTGGAGTGGAGGAGTACTTTGGATTATGTTCCTAGCTGGGTGGTGTCTTTCATTAAGGCACAACGGATGGTTGGAAAGGGGTGTGATGCATATCTAGCCTTTGTGAGAGATATCAATGTTGATACTCCTACCGTAGATTAAATTCCGGTAGTGATAGACTCTCCATATGTATTTCCTGTGGATTTTCTGAGCATGTCGCCAGATAGGGAAATCTATTTTGGTATTGACTTATTACCGGGCACTCAACCCATTTCTATTCCACCATATCGAATGGCCCTAGAGGAGTTGAAGGAGTTAAAGGAGAAGTTGCAAGAGTTACTTGACAAGGGTTTCATTCGGCCTAGGGTGTCACCTTGGGTGCTCCAATCTTGTTTGTAAAGAAGAAGGATGGTTCTATGCGCATGCATATCGATTATCGGCAGTTGAACAGGGTTACAATGAAGAACAGGTATCCATTGCAACACATTGATGACCTATTTGATTAGCTATAGGGTGCCAGAGCGTTCTCAAAGATTGATTTACTGTCACGCATTCATCAACTGAAGATCCGGGATCTGGATATTCCGAATACTGATTTTAGGACTCAGTATGGTCACTACGAGTTTCTTGTGATGTCATTCAGGCTGACCAACACCCCAACATCATTCGTGCACTTACTGAATGGTGTATTCAAAACCCAATCTTGACTCATTCATCATTTCGTATACTGAGGAAATCTTGGTGTACTCTCGGAGCCAGGAGGATCACGAGCAACATTTGAGTATTGTGCTATAGACCTTGAGAGAAAAGAAGTTGTGTGCAAAATTTTCGAAGTGTGAATTCTGGCTTGATTCGGTAGCATTTTTGGGTCATGTGGTGTCGAGCGAGGAGATCAAGGTAGATCTGAAGAAGATTGAGGTAGTGTAGAGTTGGCCTAGACCATCGTCAGCTACTGAGATTCAGAGTTTTCTTGGCTTGGCGGGGTATTACCGTCGTTTCGTATTAAGTTTCTCATCTATTGAGGCAGATATGACCAGAAGGATGCCCCTTTCAGATGGACCGAAGAGCGTGAGGAGAGATTTCAAAAGCTCAAGATTTATTTGTCTACAACCCCATTATTTGTGTTGCCTACGTGTTCAGTGTCTTACAATGTGTACTGTGATGCGTCACGTATTAGCCTTGATGCGGTGTTGATGCAAGACGATAGGGTGATTGCCTACGCATTTAGGTAGCTAAAGGTGCTTGAGAAGAATTATCATGTCCATGAATTGGAATTAGTAGCTTTTGTTCATGCCTTGAGGATTTGGCGGCACAATTTGTACGGTGTCCCTTGCGAGGTCTATACCGACCACTAGAGTCTGCAGGCATTTGTTCAAATAGAAGGATATAACCTTATGACAATGGAGATGGTAAGAATTGCTTAAGGACTATGAAATTACCATTATATATCATCCTTGGAAGGCCAATATGGTGGCCGATGCCATTAGTCGAAAGGCGGAGAGCATGGGCAGCTTAGCATATATACCGGCAGCAGAGAGGCCATTGGCATTAGATGTTCAGGCCTTGGCCAACAAGTTTGTTTGATTTGATGTTTAAGAGCTGAGTCGAGTTCTCGCTTGCGTGGTTTCTCGGTCTTCTCTATATCACCGTGGCAAAGCGTGTCAGTATGATGACCTATATTTTCTTATCCTCAAGGAACGGTTCAGCACGATGATGCCAAGGAGGTTACTATTGGGGATGATGGTGTGTTACAAAGGGCTGGCTATGTGTGCCCAATGTGGATGGTTTGCGTGAGTCGACTCTTTAGGAGGACCACACCTGGGTGCCGCTAAGATGTATCACGACTTGAGACATCATTAATGGTTGAAGAGGATGAAGAAAGACATAGTGGAGTATGTAGCTTGCTGTCTAAATTGTCAGCAGGTGAAGTACGAGCATCAGCAGCCAGGTGGCTTGCTTTAGAGGCTTGAGTTTCCTAAGTGGAAATGGGAGCAACTTACCGTGGATTTCATTGTTGGGCTCCCAAAGTCTCAGAAGAAGTTTGACGCAATATGGGTGATTGTGGATAGGTTGAGCAAGTCAACTTATTTCATTGTGGCAGTGACTACTTATTCTTCAGAGCAGCTGGCTTAGGTCTATATTCGCGAGACTGTCTGACTTCATAGTGTTCCGGTATCTATCATCTCTGAAGGGGATTCGCAGTTTATATCATGCTTCTGGAAAGCCGTACAGCATGAGTTGGGCGCATGGGTCGAGTTGAATATAGCGTTCCACATTAGACAGACGTGCAATCCGAGCGCACTATTCAAATATTGGAGGATATGCTTCATTCATGTGCAATGGAGTTTGGAGGATCTTGAGATCAGTTCTTTCCGCTTGCGTAGTTTACCTACAACAACAACTACCAATCGAGTATTCAGATGGCTCTGTATAAGGCCTTGTATGGGAGGCGGTGTCGGTCTCTGGTGGGTTGGTTTGAGCAGGGTATTGGGTGCTGACTTGGTTTGGGATGCTCGGGAAAAGTTTTAGTTAATTCAGGATCGTCTTGTACAGCCCAATCTAGACAGAAGAGTTATGCGAATAGGATGATTCGCAATGTTGTATTCATGGTTGGAGAGTGCGTCTTGCTGCTGGTTTTTCCCATGAAGGGTGTTATGAGGTTCGAGAAGAAGGGCAAATTGAGCCCTAGGTTTATTGGACCATTTGAGATTTTTGATAGGATTGGGGAGGTGGCCTACAAGCTTGCATTACAACCTAGTCTAGCTGCAGTTCATCCGGTATTCCATGTTTCTATGCTCCGGAAGTATCACGGTGATCTGTCCCACGTGTTGTATTTCAGGTCAGTCCAGTTGGACAAGGATTTGTCTTATGTTGAGGAGCCGATGGTCATTTTGGACAGGCAGGTCCAAAAGTTGAGGTCAAAGAGCATTGCTTTAGTGAAGGGTTAGTGGAGGGGTAAACCAGTCGAGGAGGGGACTTGGGAGACCGAGCATGATATGCGTAGTCGTTATCCTCATCTTTTCACCACTTTAGGTATGTCTCTATGCTCGTTAGAGGATGAAATTTTGATTTAAGAGGGAGAGAATGTAACGACACGGCCGACTGTTTTGAGTATTTTTGCCCCATTCCCTTATTTATTGCCTCCTCTGTATTATATTGTGGTTATGTGACTTGACGCGATCTTTGATTTAGGTTTTGGGTGACTTTCAGAGTGATATGGTACACGTAGTTTGACTTTTGTGTAGACGACTCCGCAATGGAATTTTGATTGTTCCAATAGCTCCATGTAGTGATTTTTGACTCATGAGCGTGTCCGGATATTGATTTGGAGGTTCGTAGGTCGTTTCAACTTGAATTGGTGAAAGTTAGAATGTTGAAGGCTTGGAAGGTTAACAAGTTTGACCAAGAGTTGACATTATTGATATCGGGGTCGGATTCCGAATCCGGAAGTTGGAATAGGTCCGTCATGTCATTTATGACTTGTGCATAAAATTTGAGGTCAATCGGAGTTGTTTTGGTATAATTCAGCGTTAGTTTTTTAAGTCGGATGTTCATATTTCAATAGGCTTGAATTTGGGTTGTGATTCGTAGATCGATGTTGTTTGATGCGATTTTAGGCCTCAAGTAGGTATGTTATGTATTATGGAATTGTTGGTATATTTGGACGGGGTTCCGGTGGGAGTTGGAATGAAATCGAATCATTTGGACTTGTTTGATTTGCTGAACCTGCTAGTATCCTGTTCTTCTTTCCTTTTACGCGTTCGTGAAGGTTCTCCCGCGATCGCATAGAGTCCTCAGGGACTGCTGGGACTTTTTAGCTTCGCTTTTGCAAAGCTTCACTAGTCAAAAAAAGATTCAACTTGTGGTTTCTCAATTGTTCATGAAAGAGAGTCACCATCTAAGGTAAGATTAATAAGGGTTCTTGTTCATCTAAGGGGAAGGTGTTAGGTAGCCCTTAAAATCTACATGAGGTAGCTCCATAGGACTTAGACTAGATTTGGAAGTAATTGTTTGTACTAAGCTTTAACTAGTGTTCAAAAGAGTGTAGCTTAACATATATTAGCGGATAATATCCATAAAGAAATAGCATGGTTTGAAGAGGGTGAATTTTGGAAGAAAAGTTTAGGAAAATAACATTAGCATATGTAAGCTTGAAAAGAACTTTGAAAATGAAATGTATGTCGCGAAAGGGTTCGAAGGAAGCTAAGTTAATGCACTTGTGTCCTAAAGCATAGAGATTCATAGTAAAGAATAACATAATTCAAAAGAACAAGGCATGATAAGCACGAAGACTACAATATCACCCTAAATACAGCATAACAGAACTCAAAGAATATGGCATGCTGAACCGAAAAGCCTAAGTATATGATAGCAGAACGTAGAAGTGTACTGCATGTTAAACATGAAGACTATAGCAGAACCTAAATATAGAGTAAAAAAACTCAGGAGAATATAACATGAAGAACATGAAGACTATAACAGAACATTAAATTAATGTCTGAAGTCTAAGTAGATGTGACAAAACATCAAGGCATGTTAAGCAACTTAAACACATAGGATGTTCAATGCAAAAAAGAGGTCATTAAAGTCACACAACTACTTAATTAACACTAGATAAATAGAACAACTTATCATAGATCATCAACAAGTCATGATGAACCAAAATAAACAATTACAGACTGAATAAACATTATAAACTAAGCAGTTAACAAGGAAAACAATAGCACGTTCATGATTTTTCAAATGAAGTAATTAAGAAAGAGGATGGAGGTGTACTGACCTCCTCTTGAGCTACAAACCAAACAAAAGAGTCGTGTTTAGTTGTATAGAATCAAGAACTCACCCCACCAGTGTAATACTAAGAATTAGAAAGAAAATAGGAGTTAGTTAGAACCCTAGCTTAATTTACTACTCAAGACAAAAATCGATATCTTTCTAAGTAATTTCGTGATAGCTTTTTGTATCTATTAGCTGTGTTAGCTCTGTAGGTTGAAAATGTTAGGTCTGCTAAGTGAGAACATTAGAGCCCCTATTTATTGTGCCATTAATGGCTTAGGGTTTCAGTAGATTCAAATCGATAGTGGAATATGAGGAAAGACAGATGATGATAGCGAGGGTGAAATCAGACTGAAAACAGAGGGAAAATGATGAAGAAGTTTTACCTGAGAGGTGGAATCTATCGTTGAAGGCAAAGAACCAACGGACAAATCCTATACCCAGAGGTCACTACGTTTGAAGCCCCATGCATGCTCCCATTGGACGGAGCATAGGAGGGTTTGAACGATTTGAAGTTGCACCCTTAAACTAGGGTTCCAAATTTTAGGCGTTTTGAAATTGAATGACGAAACAGGGAAAAAATCGACGGGATTCACGGCTAGGGGACATATTGAGTGTTGTAAGGTTCGAATTCATGACCTTGCACAAATTTGTGCAAGGTTTCATTAACTGATGGGCGTGGAGGGTTTGACAGATTAGAGAGGAAAAGAGGTAAGAGAGGCGGCTGGTCAAATGGGAAATGAGTAGGGTTTTGGGGTGTCTCAAAGTTAAAATTGGGAGATTGGATTCGGGCCATTAGACGTTTGATCAACGGCCCTAATTTTTAGGGAGATGAGGATTTTACAAAATGCTAAAAATGCTAAAATCGATGACCGATGGATCACTCAGGTCAAATGGTTGAGATTAAATCTTGATAAAACTAAAGAATAATGAGGAAATAGGGATTAAACGTGGACCGTTGATGAAATTGATCAACGGTCCATATTCATTGTGCTTTCTTTGTGAGTGAGAGGGGCGAGTGATATGGCGAGTGCTGATTGGCTTAGGGAGAGGGGCGCAGATCGCCACAATGGATTAGAGGGTCTTTGGACTGGATGTTTTTTACGATTGGGCTTGTCATTTGGGCCAAAATGAATTTAAAAGATGACCATCTTGTCTTTAATTAGAGATTTACAATGGTAGCTTTTTTGCTTTTTAATTCCTTTTGAAATTAATTTAAATAAACTTAATTATTCTCAATAAATGCAGTAGAAATTATAATCCTCAAAAATACCAGTAATCATTATAAAATTATTTATAAAATATTTATCTCCTAAATTATAACACTAATTATAAACATAACAATCTAATTAATCCGAATTTGAGAAATAATTCATTATATTAATTATAAGCCTAGGTGGTGTATTTTATAAATTCTTTTAATGATATTAAATGCAGTATACTTGTAATTACATAATGCTAATACTAGGTTATAATTTCAAAAATAATACTTAATTTTTATAAAACATGTATTTTTGTAAATTATTATGTGAAAATAAATTAATTATAAAAGGGAGGGTCAAAATTGACTGTCAATAGCGATCGTGAAGTTTATTGAGCTTGGTCATCGCGAACGCGTGAGGTTTATCGCGTTCGTGCATGAGAAAGGTGAGGAGGGGGCTGAGGCACGCTTTGTTCATCGCGTTCGTGTAGCCAGCGAGGTGGTCGCGTAGGTGGTGGAAGCCGGTTATCGCGTTCATGACTTGCTTCACGCGATCACGAAGAAGGTTTTTAGAGTTGGGGGAGAATTATTCTAGGCGATCGCATGTCTTTGTCCGCGATCGTGATAGAGGACGACTAGGCAGCAATATTAAAATTTCACAACAAGGGTTTTATCTCATTTTTCATCTTTTTGACCTAGAAAGCTCGGTTGTGGTGATTGTTAGAGGGATTTTGAAGAAAGTAACAGAGGTAAGTGATTCGAACTAGGATTTGGCCATTATACATGAATCTATCGTTATTTTTGCCTTTTTTTTGGCAAATTGCAAGATTTTATTCATATTAAAGCAAACCGCAAATGAAAATTACAAGTAAGGGGGACAAAAGCTCGAGTAGTGTCGCCTATATACCGAGCTAAACACATACCGAGCTAAACCTTACCTTATTTTTGGCATTTAATTAGCGATTTGGGTTGAAAAATTTGGAGAAAAATTATAAAACTTGTTAGACTAAATTTTGGGGATTTGAAAGGCGATTTGAAGTCGGATTTAAGTAATATAAGGCCTCGTGAAATTTCTCCAAGGAATTTAAGGTTTCATGGCATCGAGGTAGGCTTACGTGATTGAGGGTTGTAGAAGTGTGGAATTTTTGGGTTGAAGAATGCATCGAGGTGTTGGTGGAATTTTTTTTTTCTTTTTGCTGAAGGGCCAATTATGCGGTCAAATTCGCAATCGCAGATCCATTCTGTGGGCCGCATAAGCGTTGCAAAATTAAGCAGGGAGTTGTTGAATTTTGAGGGTTGTTTCGCAGTCCATTGTGCCGTCGCAAACCTGTTTCGCAGTCTGCACTTCTGTCGTAGAGTTAGCACGAGAAAATTTCGTTGTGCGTTTCTGCGGCCCATTCCATGGCCGCACAAGTGGTCTGCGGATCGCAGACCGGTCGTAGACCAGTCCAGATCTCCCCAGTTTTTTGGCATCACTTTTGCGGTCCATTATGCGGATCGCATACCTGTTCTGCGATCGCATACCTGAGTTAGGAGGGTCCATTTTTCTATTTTTATAACTCGACCCCATTTTGATAAATAGCCTTTGGGGTTTATTTTTGGGCGATTATCTAATGATTCTTGAGAGAGGTAAGAGCATTTTAGAGAGAGAAGGAGGAAACCAAACATTTTAATCATACAATCTTGCACCAATCTTCAAGAATCAAGAAGCCATTCACTAGACCATCATCTACCCGGGTAAGACCTTGTCCTAAAACCTTCATGCAATTGTTATATGTTTAATTAGGTTATGGAGTTGGAATTAGGCCATGCATGTACCAATAGCTTGTAGTACGTGAGATTAATGAACTAGTTTGGGTAGTTTCATGTTGAAATTCGCTATCTTCCTATAGATTGTTATTGCTGGAAGTGTTGGGACGTTGTAGTAACTTAAAGAAAGCTCAAACAAGGTATGTTGGCTAAACTACTCTCTTAGAATCGAATTCCATTATGTTGCCATAAGTTTCAAGTATGGTTGGCCCAAGTTCCTAATTCCTATGTTCCGGATTATTCCTCATAAACTTGACTATTCCGAATGAGCATAAGGTCTTGATTGAAAATGTCTTTTTGTCGATAATCTTTAAAGATGCTTGAAAATGAAATAAGAGTATTGATTATATAAGGTGCGGCCACCGTGCCAAGAATGGAAGTTATACTTGTAGCTAGTGGTTCCAATGAAAGTAGATGATGTGTGAAGGTTATGAAATGAGATTTGATTCAATTGTTCCAAAATTAGTTCAAAAATAGAATTGCCTAAAAGCTTATGTACTCAAGTCATGCCTATATGTGGCACTTTTTACTAATGCTGCGCTTTGTAAGTATTTTCAATGTGTTTTGCGTCCTTACATATTCGTGACTGGACATTGTGTGTTGCCCTCTTTGGGGAAAAATATTTCAAGAATAAATGGTGTGCTACTTCTTTATGATTTTAACTTGCATGTCGATTGCCAATTTTCTTACTCTATTTCTCGGGAAGAAATTTTATTGTGTATATAGCCTTCATTTCTTACAAACATAAAGTTGTGATTTCCGGAATACTATATATGTTGCTATTTATGATGACGATCCATGGAGGGAAAGATATGAAAATGCGAAATTTGAAATACGGCCACTGTGCCTCGAATAAAGAATCTCGTGAATGGGCAAAAGAGCCAAGAAAATAGTGTTGTCGTGATTGGTTGAAAATACTAGTGGAGATTTATACAATGTGAAAGATGATGAGGTAGATATATTTGTGCTTTAGTTTCCCTTGCGTGTAAACCAAAAATGTTTTTGGGAGTATCATTAGTAAACCGAGGAAGGGTGGGTCATAAGGCCCATACCCGAAACTACACGTGCCGGTGTAGGAGTGTATTGTGATTATTCCTCTTATTTGAGATGAGATTATTCCCTTTAATTTAGATGAGGTTGAAAATAGCTGTGATTTGGAAAAGTCAACCCACACGGGATATATGGGAAGGCGGCCTAGCTGATCGGGTGGAGATCGGACGCCATGTTGTGCACATGGTGGTACTACTCTTGGTATCACCTTTCTTTCGCATCGCATGTCAAACCACATTGTTCGTAGGGAGATGGCCTGCCGATCGAGCGTGATCGGACTCCATGCTAAAAACACGATGGTATATCGGTGCTAAGCATCTCCTAACCAAATGTTATTTTCACATTTTATTGTGTTTTAACTAGGCACTTGGATATTGTTGATTGTGACTTGTTGTTTCAATGATTTTTCCTTTTATTATTTCGGGATTCTATTTTGAAAGAGGACATTTAGCTTTAAATACTAGTACTATTCCATATGTACTAACGTCCCTTTTTCCGGGGGCGCGGCATCTTCAATGGATGGAGGTGGTTCATCAGCGGGCAGCCTTGGTACTTGTTAGCATGTAGTCCCCTATTCAGCAGGTTTGGCGCGCTCTACTCTAATCCGAGCCTCATGTCATTTGATGTTGTACTATGCAATTTGAGGCATAGCTGGGGCCTTGTTGTCAGCACTTCCATACTACTCTTCTACTGTACCTAGAGGCTCCGCAAACAGGTCGTGGGTGGGTGTTTGATGTGGGTTATTGAACTAGAAATGCTGGTATTTGAAAAACATGGTTTTCACATTGTACACCTTCTGTTAAAACGCTCATAACTCCTTGTGGAAATATCTAAATGATAAACGGTTTGAAAATTTAGAAACCAGACTCAAAGATCTTTCATTTAATAGGTTGTACACTACACAACTCTTTATATATTCCGATATATGAGCTTCTAAAGTGCATCAGAAAATTCTGTCGAAATTGCTTCACCAGCCAACTTCGATCGATCATAACTTTTTGTAAAAATGTCGAAGTAACAAATGGTTTATCTTTATGAAAACTAGATTCAAAGGACTTCAACTCTCATGTTTTGATCATCTCATAATTCCTTATATATTGCAAGATACAAGCTTCCAAATTCGGTCATGTGCAGCAGGAATTTCTGCCATGCTCACTGCCTGGAAAACAACAACAGTACCGAGCTTCGGTTAATCGGTTGTAACTTTTGATACAAATGTCCAAATGATAAATGGTTTATCTTTCTAGAAAATAGATTCAAAGGGCTACAACTTTCATGTTTTTCAATATTTTTGATTCCTTATAGGTTACAAGATATGAGTTTTCAAACTGGACTACTCGCACCAGTTTTTCTGCAATTGTTTTTTTTTTTTTCCAAAGATGAAATAGTCCGTTTAACCACCCAAAACACACCCGAGCCATTCGGGACCCCGTCCGGATATACCAACAAGTCCTAAAACATATTACGGACTTAGTCGAGGCCTCAAATCACACCCAACAACGCTAAAAATATGAATGATATCCCAATTCAAGCCTAATGAAACTAATAAATTCCAACTTCTACATTCGATGCCGAAAGCTATCAAATCGAGTCCGATTGACCTCAAATTTTTCACACAAGTCATAAATGACATAACGGACCAATGAAGATTTTCAGAATTGAATTCTGACCCCGATACCAAAAAGTCAACTCCTTGGTCAAACTTTTCGAAAATCTTCCATTTTCCAACATTCGTCAAAATGCGTTGAATTGCCCTACGGACTTCCAATTTCAAATCCGGACATATGCCTAAGTCCGAAACCACCATATGAAGCTATGGCAACTCTCGGAATTCCATTCCGACCCTCGGATCAAAATCTCGCCTAACAACCGAAATTCGCCAAAATACTAACTCCACCAATTCAAGCTTAATTCTACACCGGACCTCCAAAAGAAATTCCGATCACACTCCTAAGTCATAAATTACCTCCTAAAGCTAACCAAACCATCGAAACTCACATCCGAGCCCTCTAACTCATAAGTCAACATCTGATTGACTTTTCCAACTTAAACCTTCTTAAAGAGACTAAGTGTCGCATTTCTTACCAAATCCACTACGAATGCAAACTACTCAACTCGATCACATCAAACACGGATAATGAAGCATAATAAAGCAGAAATGGGGGAAACAGAGCGGTAATTCATGACACGACTGGCCGGGTCGTCACATTCTTAGGATATTATATCCACATTTTGCTATCATGCTTCTTTGATATCGTATTTTCTCCATTTGTATGAGTACATGAGATATTATTTGTGTTAGAAACCATGTATAGACTATCTGATTAATTACTTAAGACATGATAGGTCTATTTTTGCTATGTTGAGTTTTTTGCCTTAGCCCTAATCATACTTTTCAGTCATGATAATTATATCTACATGTTATATCTTTGTCTATCTGTACTTTTGATATGTTATCTCACATGTTATTGGTGTCCTTCTATTTGACATGAATTTGAGCTAAATTTGTGGTACATTGTTATATCCTATGTGGTATATTGGATTATGTTTTAGTGAGATGTTGGCATATGGAGACTTAAGCGGATTGATGACTGATCTTGAGCCATAAAGCCTTGTTGGTATTGATGTTGAGGTGATGCGCACGCCAAGCCTCACATTGGGCTAATTGGTACTGACTATGGGGTGACACCAAGACCCAGGCTAGGCTATATGATATTGATCGTTAACTTAGATCCCATCACTGCTTGGGCAAGGACTCGCCCCTCCAGAGTCAGGGATTAGTCATTGGCACAGGCACATGACATATGTGCTTGAGTGAGGGACTTATGTCAGGCACCTGTACAGTGCTGAGCGTGTGCATGTGTGTGTGTGAGGGTCCATGGGCTTTGAGCCAGGCACCGTGAGAGTGCTTAGAGTATGTTTCAGGGGCATTCCAGGCACTATGAATATGCTGAGGGTTTTTTATACTTGATGATTTAATTGTAAAAACATGTTGAACTGGCATGTATGACTGACATGTATGAGTGGAGCTGTATTAACCTTCACGGTAGTAGGCATTTGGTAACTGTACTTGAGGATTAGAGTTTGATATCAAAGTTTTATCCTATTAAATACATGTCCGTGAATGCTATGGAAGTTGGTGCCTTGATTGTTATATCTAAAAAGCATGCCTATTTTCCTCTTATTATGTTAAGTTGAGCATAATATCATTTGAGTTGTTCTCTTTCATATGCTATTTTGCTACTGCTATTCTTATTGTTGGCTGTGGAAAGTGAGCATCGGACCTTGCCTATCTCGTCATTGCTTTCATCCCAAGGTTAAGCTTGTTACCTATTGAGTATATGGTGTTAGTTATACTCATACAACACTCTACTTTGCGTGTGCAAATACAGGTATTGTTAATCGTGGTAGTTGTCCATGACTCTGATCCGGATTAGTGAGAATTCTTGAGGTAGCACTATTGATCCATTCGTAGGTCTTAAATTCTCTTTCTTATTTTATTTTAACTTTGTTTAGTCTTATTCTTTAGAGCTCATGCACTCAGTAATACCAGGTCGTGGGATGGTTTATTTGTATTTTGACGATTTACTATCATTATTTCCATTGTGAAGATCATTTAATGTTGCTATTTAAGTTTTTTTTCGCTTATTGATTGATGGCTTACATAGCAAGTGGTGTTAGACGCTGTCACGACACCGGTGGGAGTTTTGGATCATGACATCGCAATGTGATGCACACTTTTTTGTCAGGAATAGTTTGGTGATAAAGCATATGCCTGATGATGAGTGTATACACGGGTACCATGTGCTTTTCTTATCAGAGTAGCTAAGGTACTTCATGCCTTATATTCTATATGTGATCTCTTCGTGTTGCGTGACTCTTTTAGCATCTTTTCTATATTAGTATCATGTTATAGCAATTGCTTCACATGCTAGTTTAATATGATAGATTGCATGTATGTAGGATCACATGCTTTATTGATAGTCGTGTATTTTACATATGCATATTCATCTACATATGATATACACACCTTATTATGATTATGGCACATTGAGATTAGTTTGTAGTTTAGTTATGATTATGATAAGTGTTGATTATTTTGTGCGATTTTATCATGATTATAGCATGTTATATTGATCGTGCTATTATTTGTAGATTAGAATACGTCCATCTAGAGTCACTAAAAGTCGAAACCAGTAGTGTGCGTGCTGGTCATTTAGATACTTGAAAAGTGTCAATTTGATGTAAAGATTGACTCTTTATTATGCATAAAAAATATAGACTCATGTTGATGCATTTCACATAAGTTTTACTTGTTGCATATCCTTATATTGTTATATACATGTTCGCACTGTGCATAGCTTTTCTTCGTATTTTTATCCCTCCTTTTTGTTATTGTGTACATTTATGAAATGCACATGTTATTTATGAGTAACTTCTGCTAATACCTCGCCACTAATTAAGTATAGTGTTGGTGTACTTGTACTATGCTTTTGCATATTTTTATCTAGATACTAAGCCCAATACTATTGGTGTTCGGGAGCCTACCGTTGGAGATTGATTGGAGACTCGAGGTGAGATGTTTTGCTTGTAATGATCCAACCTGTCATTTTGAGTTGTAGCTTGGATTTGTGCGATTAGAGGGCTAGATCAATGTTTTGATGCGATTCCAAGTTGAAGACTATCCTGGATGAGGTAAGTATCTTGCCTAAGCTTGGATTGAGTGCATTTCCATGTTGGCTATGATAATTGTTATATTTTGAGGGTCACGTATATGAGAGGTGACGAGCATATATACGTGCACCGTGGTTATTCATGTGCCAAGTAGATCTTAGGCTATTTTATGTCCTATTTTTGGTATCATGCTTATATCGTGTTTCTCCATTTGTATGACTACGTGAGCTATTTAATGTTAGAAATCATGTCTAGGCTATTTTCTTATTTTTTGAGGTATGATAAGACTATTTTTGCTATGTTTGAGCCATATACCTTTGCCATAGTCATACTTTTCAATCATGGTTGTGTTATATCTCTATCTTTGTGCACTTTTTATATGTTAAATCACATGTTGTTGATGCCTTTGTCCATGACACACGTTTGAGCTAAATTATGGCACGTGTGCAACGACCCGGCCGGTCGTTTTGAGTATTTTAGCCTCGTTCTCCTATTTATTTCCTCCTCTATGTTATATTGGGGTTATGTAATTTTGCCGTGGTTTTGGTTTTGGGTGAGTTTCGAAGTGTAATGGGACACTCAGTCCCAAAGTTGGAGGGCTTATGACTTCTGTTGTGTCATTTATGACTTGTGTGCAAAGTTTAAGGTCAATCGGAGTTCGATTGGTATGAATCGGCGTTAGGTTTTAAAGATCGATGTTCATGGTTTCAATAGGTTTGAATTTTGTAGCAATTTGTAGAATCGATATTGTTTGATGTGATCTCAGGCCTCGAGTAGGTCCGCTATGTGTTACGGAACTTATTGGTATTTTCGGACGGGGTCCGCGGGGCCCCGGGTTTGATTCAAATTGAATCGGGAACCATTTTGGACTTGGCTAATTGCTGAACCACTACTGATTCTGGTGCAATTTCACCTACGCGCACTGGGTCGCAGGTGCGGCACAGTAGAATCGGCGATCGAGCTGCAGAAGCAAGGGTTGGGCTGGCAAGTTGTAACCGTAGGTGCGGTCGTTTCTCCGCAGAAGCGGCTGACATCCGCATTGCTTTAGAGTCCGCAGATGTGATATTCCCTGGGGTTAAGTGGAAGCATTTTTGCAGGTGTAGAGCCGCAGATGAGGCTGTAGGTCTGAAGAAGCGAAATCGCTGGGCAGAAAAAGGGCAGATCGAGGGTTTTATTTCATTATTCATATTTTGAATTAGAGAGCTCTATTTTTTGGCAATTTTGAGAGAGATTTTAAAGGATTTAATCGGGGTAAGTTATTCGAACTCGGATTTGGCTATTATACATGAATCCACCATTGTTTTTACCATTTAATTAGTGTTTCGAGTTTGAAAATTTTGGGAAAATTGTGAAAACTTCATAAACTATATTTTGAGGATTTGAAGGTCGATTTGAGGTCGGAATTGAGTAATTTTAGTACGGTTGGACTCGCTATTGAATGGGTGTTCGGATTTCGTAAGTTTGGCCGGGTACCGAGACGCGAGCTTGACGTTTACTTTTTTTGTTGACTTTTTTATTTTCTTTAAAGATTTCAACTTTATTGCTCAGAATAGTTTCCCATGGTATGTATTTTTTGTATGAAGTTAATTTTGCTACATTCGAGCCATTGAGTTGGATATTCATGGAAAATGCTTACTAGTGGACTCAGTTAGCATATTTTGAGATAAGTGTCTTGCCTAACATTGTATGGGTGAATTACCCCTAAGGATTGGTGTTGTTTTGTGCATGTGAAAGTCGTGTACACAAGGTGACGAGTGGGTATACGGGCTAAATATCGTAATTGACCGGTTTAAGCTATGTATATTGTTTTCATGCTTTTAATTGAATTGTCATAACATTATATATTCATCATCATTAATCTATCCTCATATGCTTCGCTTCACGTTGTTAATACATGTCTCATCTCTTGTACATTTTGTGGTTGAGCCATGTGCATTGCGGAAAAATTGTTATTGTTGACTTTTTTGGGAAGTTGTGGTATTAGAAACTTGAGGTACGATTTGTGATATGTTGTGATATTGATACGCATGCGGTGGTATAAGGATAGGGGTTGATGCGAATGCGGTGAGATAAAGTGGGCTTGATAGGCGTGTTGCTAGCAGGGAAACTACTTGAAGCCACGCAGTATGATGAGTTGAGCTAAACGCGGGTAGCTATTTCTGGAAAAATGATTTTCAAAACTAAATGTAAGGCTCCCACAGTGATATAAGGGAAGATTGTGATTGAAATTTTGAAATGAGAATACGAGGCGGTACCTCAGACGTATTCTTGTTGTTATCTTTCATTTACATCACTTGTGTTTGTCTTCATCGTTTCCTTGGTGTTCTTATTATGTGTTCGTCCCTTGATGCCTTTATTGCCTTAACTCTGGCGTAGCTTGTATTGTTGTATTTCTTTATTGTATCATTTCTTGGTTTCCATTATTGTACTATACCATACCTATTCAGCTTCATTATATATTCCAGTAGGTGTCTTGACCTGACCTCGTTACTCCTCTACCGAGGTTAGGCTTGATATTTATTGGGTACCGTTGTGGTGTACTCATACTATGCTTCTACACATCTTTTTGTGCAGATCCAGGTACTTCATACAGGCTAGGCATCCGTGAGTTGAGCTTTTGATTGGGGACTACAAGGTATACCTGCCTACGTTCGCCGGCCTAAGAGTCACCCTCTGTTATTGTCTCTTTATTTAGACAGTGATGTATTAGGGATTGGTTCAGTATATTCGTTTAGAGTTTTTGACTCAGTCTCACCAGATTTTGGGAGTTATTGTCAGCTGTGTTGTGGAATTATATTATGATAGCAGGTTCATTTAGATTGCAGTTCTTTCATTATTTCTGTTATTTCTTCATGTACGTTAGGCTTACATAGTCATTGAAGCTAGGTTCCATTTACGGAGGACGATTGGGGTCGTGACAAGTTGATATTAGAGATCTAGGTTCATAGGTATTACGAGTCATAAGCAGGTTTAGTAGAGTCTTGCAGTACGGTACGAAGACGTCTATACTTGTCTTCGAGAAGTTATGGAATTTTTAGAAAACTTCACATTCTTTGATTCCTTATTGTGTGAATTCGTTGACTTCGAAATTGTCAATCTTTATCTTTCTATTATCTCACAAATGGTGAGGACACGCACCGTTGGATCCGATGATCATACACCTTGCATCCCTACTAGAGCCACGAGAGCCCGTGGCCGGGGCAGAGGCTGAAGAGGGGCATGTGGTGCAGCCAAAGCACTTGCCCGAGCTGCGACAGTGGAGCCATAGTAGCTCCAATTGGGGGCCCAGGCACCTGAAGTGCCTGTTGCCACCCCTGCCCTTCAGTAGACCCTCGTACAGTTCTTGACCATGTTTGGTACTCTAGCTTAGGCGGGGTTGATTCCACTTGCACTACGAACATCTCAGGCTGGGGGACGAGCTCTGACTCCCGCAGCCCGTACCCTTGAGCAACGTGTCCATGTTGACCAGGTCCCTGAGGTTATATACCAGTGTATTCGGTTGTTACAGCTTAGCATGAGGTTAGCGCAGCAGCATCTGAGGAGGATGAGCATAGACTTGAGAGGTACAAGAAGTAGCACCCTCCTACTTTCAGCGGCCTAGCTACAAAGGATGCACACGTTTTTCTGGAGAAGTGCCACCGTATTCTCCGCACAATGGCTATTGTGGAGACAAGCGTGGTTGCTTTTACTACATTCTAACTATTACGACTAGCGTATCAGTGGTGGGGGGCTGACGAGGGTAGCCCAGCCGATGCACCTTCAATCACATGGGCTCAATTATCATATATGTTATTGGGAGAGTTTGTTCCCGTGAGCCTTCAGGAAGCATGCACGCAGAGTTTGAGCAGCTGCCCCAGGGTACTATGACCGTGTCAGAGTATGCTATCTGATTCACTGAGTTATCCAGTCATGCTCCTGCCTTGGTTTCCACAGTCAGAGAGCGAGTCCATCAATTTATGGGGGGGCTCAACTATGGTATTAAATTCAGCATGGCTCGAGAGTTGGAGACAGATACCCCATATCAGCAGGTGGTAGAGATCGCATGGAGATTGTAGGGTATGCGGGGCTGGAAGAGAGAGGACAGGGTGGCCAAGAGGCATCGAAATTGTGGCGGGAATAATGGTGCCCGTGGCCCAGTTGCAGCCCGTCATGGTAGAGGCTATGTGAGTCGTCTAGTTCATTCAGCACTTCCAGCTTCTAGTGGTACTCGAGCTACTCCCGTGTGTTGACGGTCAATTTTTACCCTCTCTTTAAAATTAATTTACGTATACTTAATAATTTACAATAAATATTTTGAAAGTATTTTCTATCAATAAACATCTATTTCTGCAAATTAATTAAATATTAGCTTTGGAATTAACCACTTAGTCTTAGTATTATGTAATTATGAATATGCTTACTATTTTTAGATTATTAAAATAACTTTTGCATACATCACATAGGCCTTAAAACTTATTTTACGAATTACTCCTTAATTTCTAGTTAATTAGACTACTAAATTAATAATTCAAAATTAATGCTAAAATTGAAGTATATATAAACAATTAATTACAATAGTTAGTAATGTATATAAGGATATAATTTTACTGCATTTTATTGAAAATTATCAAGATTATATAAATTAATTATAAAGGGGATCAAAAGAGACTAATGGTTACAATTGCAACTATACAATTAAACACAAATTGGCTATTTTGAAATAAACTTAGCCCAACACATAGGCCCAGTCGATAGCAGACCCAGTCCAACAGATCCTTCCATTCCAAGTTGGTATTCCTTTCTACTTCATGAGAACCAACTAGAGCACACCACGTCCCTCATCTCTATCACTCTCAAAAGAAACACAATCAATATGGGCATTCCATCCTAGAGATCAAATCATTTTATTTTTGTTTTTCCTTTAATATTAAACCTCCTATCCGATTTATTCTCAGCCGTTGAAAATAAAAGTTCTAACGGCTCTTATGTTTTTATTTATTTTTATTTTTTTAATAACTCTTAAGTGCTTAAATTATCAGGGCTGTTGATTGATCCAATGGCCCAGATTTCGTCTCTCACTCTTAACCCAAAGACGGACGAACCCCCACTCTCTAACCCTAGCTCATTTGCCACAAACGGCCGCCCCCATTTCCCCTTTCATCTTCTCCTCTCTCAAGTCAATCCATGTACATCAATCAAAGAACCTTGCACAAATCAGCGTAAGGTCGTAAAATCCTTGAATCAAACCGTCCTTCCCTGCTTCTCTATCCCTAAATCCCGTTGACTTTCTCTTTTGCTCTTTGAATCTGAAATGCCAGAGCATGACCAGTAAAATCGAAGCACCATTTTCAATTTGTTCTCAAAACCAACAGGCAAAATCAAATTGCCTCATCCTTAGGCTTTGATGTTTCAGGCTTTATTTCACTTTTCTCACCGATTGGATTTTAAAATCCTAATTTGATACCCTAGACCAATCGGTGCAAGGTCAAAATCATCAGAATCCTTCGTGCTCTATAAAAATTGGTGCTATGCTTGGCCATTTCACAGCATCCATTATCATTACTCTTTGTCCAGATGTCAATTGCAGAGACCTCTAAACATTAGGCCTTTATCCGTTGGATTTTTCTCTCAACGAGCAGTCCTCCCCTCTCTGAGGTAAAGCTTCATCATTTCTCCCTTTGATTTTTTAGATTTTCCCCAGCCTTGCTCACATCATCAGCTCCTCGTCATCTTCCACTATCATTTTGAATCTTGTTGAACTCCAGAGGCATTAAATGCCATTATAAAATGAGCCTTCAATGCTCTTACCTAACAAGACCAGACCTAAAACAAACACAAAAGAAATACTAAGATTTCATACAAAAATTAGGGTTTCTCACTGATTTCTGTTTTTGTTTTTTCGTTTCTGAGTGCTTTCACTGCTCCAAGCTTGAAGTTTTGGTTCCTAGGCAATTAGAAGGAATCCCTGTTTGGTCTGCTACCCTAGAGAAGGCCAGTACACCCTCGCCCTCCTCTCTTTTGATTTTCATACTAGAATATCATGAACATAATGTTGTCTTTTGTCAATTGTGTTCGTTTATGATGTTTGTGATTATTGTATAGATGTCATTTCCAATTCGTGATAATGTGTTGTTAATTTGTCATAATTTATCATACTTTGAATATCTCTAACTAGTGTTGATTAAGCTGTTATGTGACCTTAATGACTTTCATTCTAATCTCAAATAATCCACATGTTTAATTTTTCCTTAACATGACTCAAATGACCTCTAATTTTTGCCTAGGTTTAACATTTTCTGTTAATGATTCTGTTGTGATCTCTATCCCTATACACTGTTTCCTACATTCTGTTCTTTTGTAGTCGAGATTGTTATTTGATAATTCTAATTAGGATAGACTTGGAAGCTCATAGTCTAATCCTTCACCATTTAACTGAAGCATGAGAAGTTTAAGTGTTTTAGTGCTCTCCTTCTCTATTTTAGTGTCTGTTAACTCTAAGAGTAGCTTCTGAGTTATTACTATGACATTCTTATGTTCATATCTAATTGTTGGTTGCATCTATATGAAACACGCTTATTGAGGTAAAATTTTATGAATATCAGTAACCCTTCTGCACATTATTTGTTAAGATCAAGTTATCTTTTCATAGAAAGTAGGTTAAAGCTATGTTTGTTATAGTTGAATGATAATTGTTTTCAAGCTGAGCATAACTGCCCCCATGTTTAGATGTTAATCTTAGTTAAACTTATTCTGAGTACAATATCTTCCTTGTCTTTAATCCCCTTTATAACATTGCTGACTTGGTCTTATAATAGGTGAAACCCTCCCTATCTGTGTATGGTTATAACCTCATTTGAAGTATCTATATGTAGTTGGATTAAAAATGCTACCCATACCTCTGTTTGTTCTAATGATTTCACATTCATGTACATTGTTTTGAAATTGCACCCAGTCCTCTCCTTCCTGCTAATCTGAACTGAATTTGAGCTGTAAATCCTAAGAGAACTTCTTATTGTACTGTTTGGACGTAATAGATTACTTATTTCAATATAAAAATAGTATTCTCATGAAGATGTGGTTCCTCCATCAATTACAAATGAAGTAGGATTGAAAAGCTGTGATCCTGTTAAGCACCTTTGGGAATTCCATGTGTGAACCAGTAAATTTGTAGCCATGCTAAGAGTTCCGATTATGTTATAGTATCTTTAATAACACCTATAGAGGCTGTTAACTATGACTTTGGTGTGAATCTTTGTTGATGCCTTAAAGAGTTCTAAGTAATATTATTAACCTATATGTGTGCTAGTGGTAACACCTAGGCTAACCAATCCGTGATTAGTCTGCTAAGATAGAGGCATTTATATTGCTGCACATCTGAACTGTGTGTTCTTTTGGATAGGATCTCAAGTGTTTGTTTATTTTGGCTATGACATAAAAGTATTCCTATCTCTATGTGTGTTTGGAATCTGCCCTTCGGACTTGTTAATGTGTGTTTCATTTAGTATTATAAGTGTAGTTATAAAGAATAAAATTCTTTCTATGCCCTTATGTTATTATGCCAAGAGAAAGTATATTTCTGGGGTAGGGGTATCATGGTGGTTTGTTTTCATTGAAAGAGCCTCATTGGCACTTAAACCCATGGTGAAAAATGAATCGTTGGTGGTTAGGGGTATTTGGGAGTAAAGTTTAACTCTATGTTGGCTGCTCTTCCCGCATAAGCATTGCCTTGGGCCTTGAGGCCCTTGAGAACTTGTAAGTGTCGGGGGATTGAAAGGCGACATCGACCTTGAGTGGAACTCTCTTCTTATCACTTAATTCACTAACACTTCTTATTCTCCTTGGGTTTAGCGCTTAATGACAACGAAACATTTTCAATGTAAATTATTTGCCATATATAACCACCACATTAGTATAAGTTCTCATGGTATTTTAATATTGATAGTTCATTATATTTTCCTCAATCATTTGCTTATGTGTTTCATGCATGGTTAAATATACATAATATGTATCTAATGACTTTTTTTTTCTTGAACATGTACATTTGTTTGGGCCTACTAAGTTCCTGAGGAACTCAAGCCCAAGTCCAGCATTGCCGTATTTTCTGGAAATTTGGAGTCAGCTGTCGCCGTCCCTATTACTTATGGGTCTGCCCCTTTGAGGCCCAAAAACCAGATTCCAATCTTCTCCTTTAACTCCTTTATTACTTATTGCTTCATTGCCTTAATTTTACTGCCTTGTCGCATCGTGTTGCGTTCTTGTTGTTATTTCATCTCACATGTATACAACAATTATATATTAGATTGAATGCTTTAGTTTATATTTTATGTCATATAACATAGGCAAGCCTTAAATAACATAGGATTAAAAGAAGAATTAGTTAGTAACTAATCTCCCATTCGCTAATTATAAACTTTTTATATCATTACTATGTTTTCGCTCACCTTTTATATTATAGGATTTTGAAGCCCAAATGATTAGTAAAAGACGGCAGATCCACTTTCAAAGAGGAAAAATCTTATTAGAAACACAAGCTTTATCCTCAAAAAGGAAATCAAATTATTTTATTTTGTCACTCTAAAAGGATTTACTAAATGCTTTTTCTTCGAGTCTAAAAATCAAGGTGCATCTTACACTTACTCCCATAGTATCTTCATCTAATTAGGACAATATACACCTCCATATCTTAGAAACAAACGTATTACTTTTGTTCTCCTTTTCACATGCTTTCTTAAATACAAACATCCTATATCTCTTTCAAAAGCTCCTTTCAAGTATACATGCACTAACATTATTTTCCTCTATAAATTCATACCCTCTCCCTTTGTAAAACTATGTCCTAATATATGGTAAGCCATCTATTTAGAACACTAGTTAAGGCATAGTATAATAATTGAGTCTAAATCAAGTCTAAGTCCTATGGAACTACCTTAGGTAGATTTTAAGGGGTGCCTAACACCTTTTCCTTAGAAGAACAAGAACCCTTACCCATAATCTCACTTTTAGTAGACAATTAAAGAATATAACCTAGTAATTAAATAGATACCCTAGTATACCTTTAAATATTAGGTGGTGACTCTCTTTCAACAACAATAGAGAAACCACAAGTTGAATCTTGTTTTGACTAGTGCAAAATTAAATGCAACACCATATCTCAGGTTGCCCAGTATGCACTGCCACTGTCTAGTGAACCTCCTGCACGGGGCGCTTTCGTTGGTCAGTCCAACCGACCAGGTGCGAGCGAGCTTCAGCAGCCACGTCCTCCAAGAGCTTCTTTCAATATGGTGATACTCATCACATGGTGAGGGACTGCCCCAGACTCAGGAGGGGTGCACCTCTATAGACTACCCAAGCTCCACATATTCCACAGGGTCTCATGACTTCTCTGGCCGTGGTTACTGCTCTAATTGCCGCTCCACCTGCACAGCCGGCTATGGTGAATGTCAGGCGGGTAGGGATCGCCTTAGAGAGGGAGGCCAGGCCAGATGTTATGCTTTTTCATGTAGGACGGAAGAGGTTGCATCAGACACTATTATCATAGGTATTATTCTGGTTTGTCATGGAGATGCATCAGTATTATTTGATCCAGGCTCAACTTACTCATATGTATCATCTTACTTTTCTCTTTATTTGGGTATATCTCATGATTCTTTGAGTTCTCCTATTTATGTGTCCACGCATGTGGGAGATTCTATTGTTGTTCACCGTGTGTATCGGTCGTGTTTTGTTGTTATTGGTGGTTTTGAGACCAGAGTTAATCTATTGCTGCTCAATATGGTAGACTTGAATGTCATCACGGGCATGGAGTGGTTGTCACCCTATCATGCTATTCTTGATTGTCACGCCTAGATGGTAACTTTGGCTATGACAAGTTTACCGCAGTTGGATTGGAAAGTAACTTAGATTATGTTCCTAGCAGGTTTGTGTCCTTCCTTAAGGCACATCGAATGGTTGAGAATGGGTGTGATGCATACCTAGCCTTCGTGAGAGTGATCAATGTTGATACTCCTATTGCTGAGTCAGTGTTGGTAGTGAGAGACTATCCTAATGTATTTTCGGCAAATCTTCCAAGCATGCCGCCCGATAGGGATATCAATTTTGGTGTTGACTTGTTGTCGGGTACCTAGCCCAATCCTATTCGACCATATCGTATGGCCCCAGTGGAGGTGAAGGAGTTAATGGAGCAGTTGCGATAAGGGTTTCCTTCGGCCTAGTGTGTCACCTTGGGGGTGCTCCGATTCTGTTTGTGAAGAGAAATGATGGTTCTATGTATATGTGTATTGATTATCGATAGTTGAATAAAGTTACAGTGAAGTAAAAGTATCCATTGCCACGCATTTATGACTTATTTGATAAGCTAAAAGGTGCCATGGTTTTCTCAATGACTAATTTTGCGGTCAGGTTGTCATCAACTGAAGATTCGGGATCTTGATATCTCGAAGACTGCTCTTAGGACTCGGTATGGTCACTACGAGTTCCTTATAATGTCATTTGGGTTGATCAACGCCCAGCAGCATTCATGCACCTGATGAACACGTGTTGGCCTTGGCACGGTGTAGATGCATGACGGTAGGGTTATTGCCTACTCATCTAGATAGTTGAAGGTTCATGAGAAGATATCTTGTCCACGACTTGGAATTAGCCATTATTTTTTGATTTGGCAGCACTATTTGTACGGTGTCCCCTGTGAGGTCTATACGACCACCGGAGACTATAGTTGCTTAAAGACTATGATATCACCATTCTATATTATCCCTGGAAGGCCAATATGGTCGCCGATTCCTGGAGTCGAAAGGCGGAGAGCTTGGGCAGTTTAGCATATCTACCAGCAGCGAAGAGGCCATTAGCATTGGATGTTCAGGCCTTGGCTAACAGTTTGTTAGATTGGATGTTTCCGAACCCAGTTGGGTTTTTTGGTCTTCTTTATATGATCGTATCATAGTGGAGTTGTAGCTCGGTGCCTAAATTGTCGGCAGGTAAAGTATGAGCATCAGAGACCAAAAGGTTTGCTTCATAAACTTGAGATTCCCATGTTGGGATCCCACGGTATTAGAAGAAATTTGATGTTGTATGGGTGATTGTGGATAGGTTCACCGAGTAGGCTCATTTAATTTTGGTGGTGACTACCGATTATTCAGAGCAGCAGGTCTATATCCGCGAGATTGTCCGCTTTCATGGCGTGATGGTATCCATCATCTCTGACCGGTGCACGTCGTTTAATTCATGCTTCTGGAGAGCCGTACAATGTGAGTTACGCACACAGGTTGAGTTGAGTACACCATTCCACTACCAGACGAACGGACACTCTGAGCGCGCCATTTAAAGGTTGGAGTATATGCTTCATGCTTGTGATATAGAGTTCGGGGTTTCTTGGAATCTGTTCTTACCGCTTGTAAAGTTTTCCTACAACAACAGCTACCAATAGAGTATTTAGATGGCTCCTTGTGAGGCTCTATATGGGACATGGTGTCATATTCCAGTTGGATGGTTTGAGCCAGGAGAGGCAAAGTTATTAGGCACGGCTTTGGTTCGAGATGCCTTGGAGAAGGTCAAGATAATCCAGGATCATCTTTGTACAGCCCAATCTAGATAGAAGAGTTATACGGATCGAAAGGTTTGTGATGTTGGGTTCATGGTTGGAGAGTAGGTTTCGCCCATGAAGGGTGTGATGAGGTTCAAGAAGAAGGGCCAGTTGAGCCCTAGGTATATCATACCTTTTGAGATTCCTGAGAAGATTGGTGAGGTGGCCTACAAGCTTGCATTGCCACCTAGTCTATCTGTAGTTCCTTTAATCCATGTTGCTATGCTCTGGAAGTATCACGTTGATCCATCCTATGTCTTACATTTCAGCTCAGTCCAATTGGACAAGGATGTCATATGTTGCGGAGCCGATGGCAATCTTGGATAGGCAGGTCCGATAGTTGAGATCAAAGAGCATTGCTTCAGTAAAGGATCAGTGGAGAGGTCAACTAGTCGAGGAGGTGACTTTGGAGACCTAGCATGATATGCGTGGCTGTTATCCTCAACATTTCAGCACTTCAGGTATATCTATATACTCGTTCGAGGACGAATGTTTGTTTTAAGAAGAGGAGGATGTAACGACCCGGCTAGTTGTTATGAGTTTTTTAGCCAGTTCCCCTATTTATTGCCTCCTCTATTTTATATTGTGGTTATGTGATTTGTCGTGGTGGTTAGTTTTGGTTTCGGGTGAGTTTTGGAGTGAAATGGGATACTTAGTCCTAAAGTTGGAGGCTTAAGTTGAACGGATCGATCGGAGTTTGACTTTTGTTTAGACGACTCCTGAATGGGGTTTCAACGGTTCCGATAGCTTTTAATGGTGATTTTGGACTTAGGAGCATGTTCGAATATTGATTTAGAGGTTCGTAGGTCATTTCGCTTGAGTTGGCGAAAGTTAGAAAGTTGAAGGTTTGGGAGGTTTAGAAGTTTTACTAGGAGTCGACTTTGTTGATATCGGGGTCAGTTTTCAATTTCGGAAGTAAAAATAGGTTTGTTGTGTCATTTATGACTTGTGTGCAAATTTTGAGGCCAATCAGAGTTGGTTTGGTATGGATCGCCGTTAGTTTTTGATGCTGGATTTTCATGGTTTGAATAGGTTTGAACTGGGTTGCGATTCGTATAATTGATGAGTTTTTATGTGATTTTAGGCCTCGAGTATGTTCACTATGTGTTATGGAACTTTTTGGTATATTTGGACGAGGTCCCGGGGGCCCCTGGTGTGATCCAGATTGAATCTGAGGACCATTTTGGACTTGGTTGATTGCTGGACCACTTTTGAGTCCGGTGCAATCGCAACTACGAACTTTGGGCCAGAAAAGCGAGGGTTGGGTTGGCAAGCTTTGACGGCAGGTGCGGTCATTTCTCCGCAGAAGCGGATGCACAAAAGTGGCTTGCATCCGTAGAAGCGCAAGCGCAGATAAACTTTAGAGTTCGAAGATGCGATATTCCCTAGGCTTAAGTGGAGGCCGCATCTATGATGGGATTTCCGCAAATGTGGCTGTAGGTCCGCAGAAGCGAAATCGCCGGGCACGAAAAGTGCAGATCGAGGGTTTTATTTCATTAAAATCCATATGTTGAGTTAGAGAGCTCGACTTTTAGGCTATTTTGAGAGAGATTTTCAAGGAGTTGATCGGGTTATGTGATTCTAACTCGGATTTGGCTACTATACAACAATCCATCACTCTTTTTATCATTTAATTAGTGTTTTGAGTTGGAAAAATTGGGGAAATCTGCGAAAACTTCATAAACTATATTTTGAGGTTTTGAAGGTTGATTTGAGGTCAGAATTGAGTAATTTTAGTATGGTTGGACTCGTTATCGAATGGGTGTTCAGATTTTGTAAGTTTGGTCGGGTTCTAAGGCGCGGGCCCGGGGTTCCCTTTTTGAGTTGACTTTTTGATTTTCTTTAAAGATGTCAACTTTATTATTCGAAATAGTTACCCATGGTTTGTATTTATGGTATAAAGTTATTTTGGATAGATTCAAGCTATTCGGAGTTGGACATTCGGGGAATAGGGTTACTAGTGGACTTAGTTAGAGTGTTTTGAGGTAAGTCTTGTCTAACGATTTATGGGGGAATTACCCCTTAGGATTGGTATTGTTTTGTGTTAATTGTGGTAGGTGAAAGCCTTCTACACAGGGTGACGAGTGGATACACAGGCCAAATGTGGTAATTGATCGTTTTAAGCTATATAGATTCTTTTCATGCCTTTCTTTGAATTGTCATAACATGTTATATTCATCATCGTTAATCTTTCATAGTGCTTCACTTGACATTGTTAATACTTGTCTCATCTGTTACTTGTCATTTTCCCTTACTGCTTAGTTGAATTTATTGTTTTCTCATTGCCTTGTTAAATATTTAACTGTTAAGTTACCTTACTTGAAGTTGTCATTTCTCGAAATATCTTGTTGTTGAGTTTTGGTGTTGAAGTTGTAAAAGTCGTGATCACATTGAGGCAAAATTGTAAATTGTATAAATAACATTCTTGTTGAATTATTCACTTTTGGTTGCTATTGTTGAGACTCTTGTACATGTTGTGGTTAATTCATGGGCTATTTATTGTTGAAACATTGTTATTGTTGACTTTTTTTAGCAAGTTGTGGTTTTGGGCACTTGAGGTGCGATTTGTGATATATTATGATATTGATACAAATGCGGTGGTATAAGGATAGGGGTTGACACACATGCGGTGAGATAAAGTGAGCTTGATACGCGTGTTGCTAGTAGGGGAACTACTTGAAACCACACAGCGTGATAAAGTGGGCTAAAACACAGGTAGCTACTTTACAAAAAAAGTATTTATAAAACTAAATTTAAGGCTGCCACGGTGATATATGGAAATATTGGGATTGAAACTGTGAAATGAGAATATGAGGCGGTACCTCGGACATGATTCGTGTTGTTATCTTTCATTTACATGACTTGTGTTTGTCTGCATTGTTTCTTGGGGTTCTTATTATGTGTTCCTCCCTTTGTGCCTCTATTGCCTTAATTTCAGTGTAGCTTATCTTGTTGTATTTCATTATGTATCATTTCGTGGTTTTCGTTATTGGTACAATACCATGCTTGTTCAGCTTCTTTATTTATTCCAGTAGGTGTCTTGATTTGACCTCGTCACTTTTCTACCGAGGCTAGGCTTGATACTTATTGGGTACCGTTGTGGTGTACTCGTACTACACTTCTGCATATCTTTTTGTGCACATCCAGATACTTCTTACCAGCCTAGGCATGCGTGAGTTGAGCTTTGGATCGGAGACTTTAAGGTATACCTGCCGGTGTTCGCAAGTAGTGCTAGACTCCACCACAACTCAAGTAATAGTTTGAGTGGTGACAAGTTGGTATCAAAGTTCTAGGTTGCATAGGTCTCACGACCCATGAGTAGGTCTAGTAGAGTCTTACAGATCGATACTGAAATGTAAGTACTTATCTTCGAGAGGGTACATGGTTTTTAGGAAACTTCCTTTCTTGATTCTTTATCATGCGACTTTATCTCAGCTTGAAGCCTATATCTTGGATTCATTCCCATTCATCCATATGCGATGTTGACTACTCGATATCAGTTTGGCATCGATGAGTTGCGAGGATCATATAGATGTAGTGTGGGATGTTTTTCTTCGCTTGGTGAGGTCTTACTGCAGCCCTAGTGTTGGTGTTTCCCGTGGGTTTGGGGCCATATACAATGTATTGTGATAGTTTGCGCGTTGGTCGTACCACGGAATTGGTGCAGAATGGTATGGTAATCGCTTATGCTTAAGGTAGTCGCAGGCCCATGGGGAGGATTATCCGGTTCGCGATTTGCAGTTTGGAATTTATATCCGCGGAGATGAGGTATTAGACTATCAATGTTCAGGCCTTGGTTGATAGAGTTGCAAGATTGGGTATTTGTGAGCATAATAGATTCCTCGCTTGTGTTGTTGCGTAGTCATCCTTGTTTGAGCGCATTAAGTATCTTTATGATAATGGTTTCTATTTGCTCGACCTTAGGGACACGGCGTGTTATGTAGTTCTAAGGAGGTGGTTCTTAGTATGGATGATGTGTTATGACTTTCGTTTCAAATTTGCATTCGTAGTGTTGGTGACTCAAGGGAGATGATCCTTGAGGGGGCTCTTAGCTGTGGTATCTATTCCTCCGGGTGTTATAGAGAGGTATCATGATTTGAGGTAGCATTATTAGGCATGTCTCATGATGTGTGATAGTCAGCAGGTCGAGAATGAGAATCCGGGATAGAGTGGTTACTTTAGAAGATGGTTATACCTGTGTGGAAGAGAGAGCATATCTTTGTGGATTCTTTTGCTAGAATTGCCATGAATTTTGATGATGTTTGATGCTATGAGTTCATTATGGACCATTGAGGGCATTTCATATTGGTGGAAGCTTCTTACATTTTACGGGTTCGAATTTGATGAGACGGGTTTGCTTGAGCTACTAAGGGATTGTGAATGCTTGATTATCATCTTGATGTGCAATACCATCTTGAATTGGGATGTTTGAAGGGTCTTCCAGTTGTTCATTGGTGGAATGAAGTAGATTTTTGCAGCTGGTGGACGAGTATTAAATCGGGGAATGTCATTGATTACATAGAGTTATACCATGTTAGGTCATAAAAAGATGTTGATCTAAGGTCACATAGGTGGGCTATCTCATGTGAGGAAGTTAGGGGTTGCATGATTTCTTACACGCTACCTATGAAGAGTTTTACCTTCTATCTAGTGGAGTGTGCGCGCTATGATATGGGCACGGATCACTTCAGAAATATGGAACAATTGTCATGAGATTAAGCATGCATTGGGATGATAATTTGGGATGCGTTATGGTTAGTGCAACACGAGCTTATGAGAAATTAAGTTGAGTAATAGTGTGTGATCATGGAAGTTCAAGAGTAGCGTTCATTATGGGTTCTTGGGTTATGTGAATGTGTCTTAGAGCCAAGTGGGAGAGTATTCCATCGATAATTGGGTAACCTACTCATGTGTTGTTACAAATTTAGACTAAGGGGTGTTTGGTGATTAGATATAATTTTAGGGGAATGACTTCGATAATGATTCAAGCAAGAAATTTGCTGAGTGCGTGTTGTATTTCACCTTGTCTGAAATGTGGAAGTTGTGGGAGGACTCATGTTTAATGCTCTTCTATGGAGGTAGCGTGCTAGGGAAGGATTCGAGTGGTTGTTTTCTTTTTGGAGTATTCATGTGGTGATGGAGCACTAATCGTTCTGCATGGTTGGCTATATATTCGGGACTAAGACTGAATGGGTGATTCTCAAGAAGGTTAATGGATTCAAGATGTAGTAAGTGGTATCTAAGGATTTCCTGATTTGTGTGTGACTGTGTTAGTTTTTTAAAAAGACTTGGAGAATTTCTACATCATTATTGATTCTACGAGGTAGTGTTTGAGAGGAGGAAGGAACAACTTCAAAACAAGTACGTGGGTTGGAAGTACTACCTGACGTATAAGAGGGAACAATGTAGCTCACGAGTCTTAGGACTACGAGATTTCATATTGGGATCCTTGGGATGAGTTTTGATTGTGGTCAATAGTATACTTGGGAAGAGTAGCATTGCGGTGAAGGCGGGTCATGAGTAATCCGAATGAGTAGGGTTCATTTAGTATATTCTTTGGTTAGCATGGTAATAGAGACAATCAGTTCCTTTAGTATTACAGGGATTTACAAGTCTTTTTGTGGTAATACTGTTGGGTTTAGTAGTTTGTGTGATTTGGGTGATTTAGATGGATGCAGTTCAGTTGGCTTGGTTATGTGCATGTGGATTCCAAAGAGTTTGTGATGTCTTTTACCATGACTTGTGGTTGGTGTCTTTTACATGCATGAAAATTCTGTTGCATGTTGCAAGTTCTCATGAATTGAGATTAGCGAAAGGTTTCTGGTCGATGGAGTGTGTATCCTATTCATTACTCAGGGTTAGTAATGGGATTATCGTATTTTGGCATATTAGCATGATATATGAAGTTGAGTTATGTGGAATTGGGATTGCATGAACCAGGTTGCGGTTCAGTTTCGAATGGAATATCAGGTGTTCTTGGCAGCATGAGAAATATAAGATGTTTAGGAAACTGCTAGTACTGTTTTTGTATCGCGTGAGAAGGGTGTTTTTGGTGCAAGATACATTGTTTATTGATTGCGGAGCCTTGAATAGTACTACAGAAATCCCATGGTTGGTAGCCATTGATTTTCAGGTTTTGCTACTTGGTGGGGAAGGTTACAGGAGTATCTCCCATGGGGTAATTGTGTATGCGTGATGTGTCAGCATTTAAGAAAAGTGTTAGAGACCAGGTATAGAGATTCTGGTACGCTTGCATTTTAGAGATAATACTTTCGAGAGGAAGACTATCCCTCTGGATGTGGATCGTAAAAGTGTGTTTGGGGTTTGATAGCTAATAATATGTGTCATAGATAGGGTCATGGTGAACATTTTGAAGGATATCGACTAATTTTGGGATAATCCAAATTGGTTGGGAGGCCCATTAGTCGGCCTAATGAAAATGTGTATCCTACACTAGATTGGAGTTGCTTATTCAGCATAGAATTTTCTATAAGTGTGGCATCAGGCATAATGGATGTTATTCATGCCTTGATCTACTTCATGTGTTACTTTCTTATGTTATAATCGGTTGTGAGGCTACTTGATTATTCATACGCATTTTGTGCTTCTTTTTAGACCTTGTGGTGGTATTTGAGTGAGATGGCTCTTGAGATGTTCAATTGTTTATTTCACCTTAGTCGTGCTTGGCCTTTTTTCATAGGGCGTTATGTTATCCGTCTCCCCATGATCATATTTATGCACTTTACGTGCTTGCTATTGTTACACATGTGCTTAGTAAGTATGAGAATTATGGCTCGACGGGTATCCCTAGTGGATTAGGTTGTACATTGCAATGGTATTAGGAGTGGATCGGGTTGCACGCTGCAACGGGTTTATGTCGGACATGATTCCTTGTGTCCATTTTGTGTGTGTTGTTTCTACCTTTTGGGATTGATTCATAGCATTGTGCTCTTATGTTTGTACATGTTAAATTGTCGGACAGTTCCCTTTTGGTTCTCTTTCCATTATTGATCATATTGGAGCGGTTTTTTTGGCACACGGATCACATCATATGAGGTTCTTGATGGTATTTGATATTGGACCTGGAAACATTGCTATCAGATCTATTTCTTGTATGACTAGAAGAAGAATGTAACTAATCAACTCAGAATTTGGCAATGGTTCTTGTTGAGCGAGAGAACTCCATGAAATATTAATTTGATGGGTGGTTATGAGCTTGTACACGTTTCTTTCATCATTTACAGTAAGGAGAAGGCTGTTAATAAGGTTTTATGTATGATGAAGTATATTACGGGTATCGTGTTCGATAATGAGCAGCAATTGTGGTCGGAAGATATTGCTATGGTCATATGAGTTATGCAGTATATCATGTGGTTACATCTTAGGAGTATACTTGTGCTTTGATATAGCTTGCTGAGATTGATACAATGTGTGTGTGTGTATATATATATATATATATATATATATATAAGAATGTGAGAGGGAGCTCAGGAAGAAAAAGTTTGGTTCTAAGGATTTCAAGCTGAGGTTAAAGGAAGAATTTTCAATTCGAATTTAGTAATGGATCATATAGATTGAGGTGATGTGACATCACCCATGGGTATGTGTATGATGAGTTATATAGTGTTTCGGAAATTTTGAAATGACTCTTGGCACGTTCAAGGACGAATGCATGTTTAAGTAGGGGAGAATGTAATGATCCAACCAGTCGTTTTAAGTTCTTGAACCGCATTTCCTAATTGGAGACTTTCGGAGGATGCATCTGGTAATTTATGACTTACGTACATGGTTAGAATGGATTTTGTGAGGATTGGAAATAATATGGAACACTTACTTTCTATTTGGAAGCTTTAAGTTGCAAGAATAGACCAATGTTTGACTTTTGAGTAAACGGACTCGAAATCGGGTTTCGAAGGTTCCAATTGGTTCTTCTGGTGATTTTGGACTTGGGCGTATATTTGGGTTTGGTTTTGGAGGTTCCTAGAACGATTTGACACCATTTGTCGAAAGTTGGCAATTAGAAGAACGTAAGAGTTCATAAGTTTGACCAAGAGTTGACTTTGATGTTATTGGACTCCAATTAATGTTTTGAGACTTTTGGTAGGTCTATATAGTTTAATTGAACTTGTGTGCAGAGTTATGACGTAATTTGAAGTTTGTAAGTGTGATTTTGACACTCTTTTGAAAGAATAAATAATTAAGAACTTAAAAAAAATTATATACGGTTTGAGCCTTGATTCTTTGTTGTGATTTTCCCATAAGTATTTTGAACCTTTGAAAAAGTCCATATAGGTTATTTAGACTTGTTAGAATGATTGGACAGTTTCTTGAGGGGTTCAGATGAGTTTTGGATGGGGTTTTAACGTATTTGGTGTCTTGGCGTTGTTTTGAGCATAAGCATGTAATGATCCAAAGGTTCATTTTTAGTTCTAGAGATCGGAATTCAATTTTAAGATTACTGGGAGTTTGATTATGATTATAGGACTGATCTTGAAGTTTGGTTTAATTCAAGAGAGTCGCGTTTGGGTTTTTACTGTGAAGCGTGAGTTAAATCTTTAACGAGTGGAGTTGGTATCGAATTGAGCAAATTGGCTCGTAATTGAGTTTTGACTAAACAACCATGTTTGTATTATAATTTGGGACTCATAGGAACAACAATCGTCGAATTTTTATTTCCTATGAGTGAGTTAGAGTCTGTTTAGAGAAAAATAAGTGGCTGGGGAAAGTAGGTTCTGGTGTGCACTTTTAGTGACCATATTTGATACTTTTCACGACGAGAAACGGGATTTTAGTGAGCAATTTAGTGTTTATCTTGGACCTCTTTTTAAGAAACTCATTTCATTATTTTTGGAGCTATGGAACGACGATTGAAGCTATGTTTGAAGAGGAATTCACTCCAAACTCATGGGGTGAGTGTTTCTACCTTATATTTGATTTTATATCTTGATTCCCTACAGATTTCTACACAACAAATATGGTATTTTAAAGTAAAATTTGGGGGTTTTGCCTATACTTTAGATGAGTTTATTTTAGATATTTGAGTGTCGAATTGGATTCGATTGAACACCAATTATATATTTGGACTCGGCAGGTTATGGGTCATCAAATTTTTGTAATGGTTTTAGATTTCGGGTACATCGACTCAGGTTGATTTTTGGGGATCTCTTTAGAGATCGAAGCTTAATGGATTGGGATTGCTTCCTATGACATTGTTGACTTCCTTGGATGATGTTTGGCTTGGATTTGCATGATTGGAGGGCTAGATCAAGGTTTTGACGCGATATGAGGTTGAAGACTAGCCCGGATTAGGTAAGTATCTTGCCTAAGCTTAGATTGAGTGTATTTCCTTGTTGGCTTTGATATTTGTTATATGTTGGGGTGATGTACATACGAGTTGAAAAGCATATATATATGCATTGTGTTAGTCATGATCCGGGTAGATATTAGGCTATTATATGCCTTGTTTTGCTGTTATGCTTCTTTGATGTCGTGTTTTCTCCATTTGTATGACTACGTGAGCTATCATTCATGCTAGAAATCATGTCTAGGCTATTTCCTTATTTATTCTGGCATGATAGGACTACTTTTGCTATGTTGAGCCATTTGTAAAACTGTGAATTTTCCCAAAACTTTCAATAGGTAAATATTTCATTTTCAAATGGCAAGAGGAAAGTACATTACTATGCCTACATGTCAATGTGTATGTGAGGTCATGAATGACGCAATGTCGTACAACATGAGGAAAATGCATCTCTATGTCTATATTTCAAGTGTGCATGTCGAATGCAATGCAACTCAGTGATAAAACCATATGCATACTTGCAGAATATTATTTCACTTAGTCCTCCTAGTCACTGAGTCCTCATAGTCACTCAGTTCTCTCAATCACTCGGCACTCGCACTCGCACTCGCACTCGCACACGCACTCAATAGGTACCTACGTTGACTGGGGGTGTACAGATTCCGGTGGGGCTTCTTCAGCCCAAGCATTATAACAAGCCAATCATGGCATAAATCAATAAAACATGCTACGGCGCGCAGCTAGATCACATCGTAAATCAATAATACCTACTGCAGCGTGCAGCTCAATTCCACCAGTATCCTCACCATCAAGCCCTCAGCCTCACTCAATCATCAATCAATCCAGTCTCTCGGACTCACAATGTCATGAAAAATCAGCCCAAAATGATATGTGATGTATCAATAAACGGTAACAGAGGCTGAGATACAATATGCAAATGAATGCATATGACCAAGTATATAATTGCAATGTAAGTAAATAACTCAACAGCAGAAAAAACCTCAGTGGGTCCCAACGGGATAAGCATTTAGCCTAAACATGGTTTCTAACATATAGATAGCTCCATTACTCTAGCATGTAGAGATTTCATAGATACAAATAAGATTAGGCAACTACACAGTACCACAGAAATAACCGAGTCATAATTCCCATGGTGCACACCCACACGTCCGTCAACTAGCATGTGCGTCACCTCGACACCAAACACATATCGTGCATATTTAGGGGTTCATACCCTCAGTACCAAGTTTCGAAGTGTTACTTACCTCGAACAAGCCAAATACAATATCGAGCAAGCCATGCGATGCTCCAAAAGAGCAATCCTGCGTACCGACCTCCCAATGGCTCGAAACTAGCCAAAAGCAACTCAAATACATCAAATAACGGCAAAGAAAACAACCCAATTGATAAAGGTCAATTCTTTAATCAAAGCCCAAATGTCCATCCCGGGCCCGCGCCTCGGAACTCGACGTGAAACTTATAAAATATGACAACCTATTAGATTACGAATCCAACTATACTAGTTTCACTCAAATCTGAGTCCGAATCGATGTTCAAAACTCAAAAACTCACTCTATGCAACTTTTAGGCTAAACCCCCAATGTCTCTTTATAGTTGATAATCCAATTACCAAAAACGAAAATAGAATCACGAAATAAAATCACGAGTGAGTAAAGAATGCTTACCCTAAGTCACATGGTGAATTTCCTCATGAAAGTCACCCAACTCTAAAAAATATAGCTTCTGCCCAGCGATTTTCACTTTTGCGAACCAAGGGCCGCTTCTATGGCGTCACTTTTGCGACAAAAGTCACGCTACTGCGATAACAGCTAACCAGCCGAAACCTCGCACCTGCGGAATAGTATCCTCTTATGCGACATTGCAGGTGCGGGCTCCTGTTTTCTCATGCGCAAGACTCCGCTTCTACAGCCAAACTCACCGCACCCGCACCTTCGCAGATGCGAAGAAACCTTCGTTTCTGCGGCTCCAGCTCCCAGCAGCATTCCCGCCTCTGCGATTCCACTGCGGCTTTTGTGGCTCCGCACCTGCGCCCATAGCTCCGCAGGTGCGGTCACACCAGAAACCCAGCCACACCACTTAGCCAAAAATGATCCAAACGAACCGAATATCATCCGAAACTCCTCCGAGCCATTCGGGACCCCATATGAATATACCAACAAGTCCCATAACATTACATGGACCTACTCGAGATCTCAAATCACACATAATCCAAGATGCAATCATATGATATAGTTTGAACAAGCTGTATAAAGCCATAACCATAACCCAAGATGCAATCATATGATATACCACATAACTCAAATACTCATAGCAATAATTTCGACTACAATAACTGCTCGAAGCAAACTCGGTACTGGTAATAAACATCGTATCAAACAAAACTTCATTCTAGTACACTATCAATGATGGAAGAAACACGCAAAAACTCATAACCACTTATCAGATCAACAAGCCATGGAGCTCCCTCTCCTTCGGCAAGAACTATAGCCAATTTCTAGCCGATTAGCAACATTATCCTTCCAAATATACCGCAATCAGATCCGATAGCACCCATTTTTGGTCTAACGACCTCATCTAATCAAATACAAGCTACTTTACTGACATGCCACACCAATACTACCCAGAGCCACTAACCGTGCAATCCGTGCAACAATACGCAATAATTAAAATGTAATCAAACATAGGAAATGACTCAAACAAGAGAACCATCCTGCAAGTTCAACAAGTACCATCACAACCGCAATGCTACAAACCCATCTTACATAGTAGAACTAAGACACACGAGTCTAACACAAAGGATCATATCCCGACATAACCCAGCTGCATGCGTGATCCCATCCAAATACGGGTACATATGAAATACCTCAAGCCACCATGCTCAAAATCAACAACTACACGCAATTCGACATCAAATACCCGAAGTGTATGACCATAACAACAGAGAAGCGAATAGCGGAATATACCACAGTTCAGAAAGAACATAACCAAGGTGCAATCAACCATTTGATACCATAATAACCATCTTGCTCAAATCCTACTACTAGACCCGAACAGAATCGCACCATGTGTGCTTATAACCAACAAATCAAAACCCCTCGTAGCATAGAGAAGTAACACATAGATCATATCAAAACACGAATAAGTTCAAATGTAACTAAATGACACACCCCCTAACAATAGTCGTACGGAGTAGACCAATCCGACCAGGTGTAGAAAACACATCCTTGTTGGGCCTACCAATGGGCCCCAATTCAACTCTGGTCATCCAAAAATAGATAAAAAAATCCTCTGGAAGTCCACAATGACCTAAGCATAACATATAATATCATTTGGCTAGCTTTGGCCACATATTCACAGTCCACAACCACGAAACAATCTGCTTTTGAGAACTCCTAGTCTCCAAATCTGTAGAACACACGAATCACCATATCTGATCCCAACTCCACTGCCCGAATGTCTAACACATCTCTCCTATATGATCATCCTATGAGGAATACTTCTATAATTCTTCCGTGACACATAGCAAAAATCTGAATATCAGCGGTCGATCAACCAGGCGAGTACCGCAATGCCAATGAAGCATCTGTAAATCAACACTCAGTGCGCCTTCTGAAATGCGCACCTTTCTCAGAAATTAGCAAGCAGTTATAACATTTATCTATATATCTGAAACTGTCCATGCTGTCCAATATTCATGACCTTCCCTCCAAATAGGAACCGTGATCTTGCACGTGCAAAACTCAATCCTACACAACACACTGGATCTATCATAGCATCATATGAAATGTACGAGAATATCATAATCAACTCTAACACATAAGCAAAATACAGACCCGGTCAATTAGAAACCTACCATTTGATCTCATCCAGGAAAAAATCACAATACGCAAAACATCTTCTTTACGCCAGTAGGAAATATCCTTCCCAATCCATGATAGAAACCATCGAAAACTCTTCGAAACCCATTTTCCCATAAACAAACCATCATAACTGAGTTACTTTAACAAAACCAAGTCACGCACATTGTGAAATCCAAGAGTATTGACACCAAAACACCTGTAGAGCCTCACCACATCATAAGTACCCAAAGAACCGATCATATATATTACCGTACTGATCCAACCTACTACCAAGTTGTCCCATTTCTCTAAGTTCCTTCTGAATTTCCCTCTAGCTCACACTTCTCCTGGTTAGAATACCATGATCCTTACCCAAAGCTCTCAACAAGAGATCCTACCATAAAACCACATCCCTAAGGCCTATAAACTTATGTATTCCCTCTGAAGCACCCCCAAACATACCGCAACCGAGATACCCACTCTGAAGAGACCTTCTGTGAATCTGAAGCCGTTTCCTCCACCTTTTTGATACAAAAATGTAAAATCCATAATGATATAGAAATACCGCGAGTCTCAACACCATGTAATGTAAATTTCATATCCTAGCCATATACAAATTCAGAAAAAAAATTCTCAATTGCTATACATAACTCTTGAATCCATTAGATCCTTCTCGAGAGTCATCCACTCTGCTCAAATCTCAATTGCGTCGCCCAAACGTGCCAAACGATATGTGCCCCATTAGCACAAAAACACTCAAAGAAGTAATCCACACCTTTAATCAACCAAGTAGATTCAATCGTCCTATGATTCCCATATACCCATAAAGTGTAACACATCCCGCATACTGAAATTTCTTTACTCGAGTCATCCTCGATCTCAACCTAGTGCAAGTCATAACCGATCCACAAGTATGCCTCAAACCAAAACCAATGCAACACGTAACCATGCAATCAAATCATCACATTCAAACTATCTGAACACATCCCGAAGTCACATTATACTCATCCTATAGCCATCCAACCACTCATCGAGTCACAAATTCCATTCATAGGGATGCTACCGGACATATAAGTCCAAACCCACGTGCTCACACAACCGGAATCCTCATGCTCAAGCTACGGTCAAAACCCGGCCTCAAGTCCTCCAAACTGGCTCATCATCAGCACACAGAAATCTCATCTCGCACATCATCCATGGAATAACAAGCCGTCAATGCACAGTTGCTACTGAGAGCTCACATGCGCACACGAATGCATGGAGGGAATTCAAAGTGTTATGTCTCAAGCTGAATCAATTCCACACGATAAGGAAAGAAAGATGGGAAATCATCCTAAATGCCACGCATCGAGTCACAAATTATCCTAAATGCCAGTCGTGATGGCACCTAACATAACCCGTCAGGTAAGCCAATTAACAACTATCCAATTTAAATGAGATTTATTAAGAAAAGAAATGAAAATACAGCTGCTTTAAACAAAAATTTCTCAAGGACTGGTAGTACAAATCATGAGCTTCTAAGATTTAGAATTTAAAAAGCTGGTGTCAAATAAAGCACATTATCTGGATTCAATATACATGAACAGAAAACTAAAATTCTAAAGCTACCAAGATCAATAGGCAGTTATGATCGGATCGTAGGTACATCTTCAAATCCAGCTGCCGCCGTGCACGGTAACATCAACATCCAACATTTGCACGCAAGGTGCAGAAGTATAGTATGAGTACAACCGACCCCATGTACTCAATAAGTAACAAACCTAACCTTAAATTGAAAGTAGTGACGAGATGGAACAAAGGTCAGAGTCCAACACTAATAGCCAACAACAGTTCATAACAATATAATAAAATTGATAAAAGAAGTAACTCAGAGATATAGTGTTCAGCTCATTCACAGTTCCGGAAATAGGCATGTCTTTTCAAGCATGTCACTGAAAACCCAAATCTTTTACCGAAATAACATTAATTTGAGTACGTTTGTAAAACTGTGATTTTTCCAAAGACTTTCAACATGTAAATGTTTCATTTTCAAATGGCAAGAGGAAAGTACATCTCTATGCCTATATGCCAATGTGTATGCGAAGTCATGAATGACGTTATATCGTACAACATGATCTTTATGCCTGTATGTCAAGTGCGCGTGTCGAATGCAGCGCAACTCAATGATAAAACCATATGCATACTCATAGAGTATCAATTCACTCAGTCCTCTCAGTCACTCAGTTCTCCCAATCCCTCGGCATTCGCTTTCGGCACTCGCACTTGCACTCAATAGGTACCTGCACTCACTTGGGGTGTACAGACTCCAGAGGGGCTCGTTCAGCCTAAGCGCTATAACAAGCCAATCATGGCATAAATCAATAAAACATGTTGTGGCGTGCAGCCAAATCCCATCAATATCCTCACTATCAGGCCCTTAGCCTCACTCAATCATCAATCTATCCGGTCTCTCAAGCTCACAATGTCATGAAAAATCAACCCAAAATGATGATGTGATATATCAATAACTAGTAATAGAGACTAAGATATGATATGCAAATCAATGCTTATGACCGAGTATGTAATTGCAATGTAAGCAAATAACTCAACAGCATAAATAACCTTAGTGGGTCACAATGGGAAAAACATATAGCCTAGACATGGTTTCTAACATGGAACAGACATGGTTTCTAACATGGAGCGCAGCTCAATTTCTCTAGCACATAGAGATTTCTTATATACAAATAAGATTAGGTAACTACACAACACCATAGAAATAACTGAATAAGAATTCACATGGTGCACGCCCACACGCCCGTCACATAGCATGTGTGTCACCTTGATACCAAACACATATCACTTATATTCAGGAGTTCATACTCTCAGCACCAAGTTTAGAAGTGTTACTTACCTCAAACAAGCCAAATCCAATAACGAGCAAGCAAAGCGATGCTCCAAAAGTGCCATCCCGCGCGTACCGACTACCGAACCGCTCGAAACTAGCCAAAAGCAACTCAAATACATCAAATAATGCCAAATAAAACAACTCAATCAATAAAGGTCGAATATTAAATCAAATCCCAAATGTCCAACTAAGGCCCGCGCCTCAAACTCGACGGGAAACTTATAAAATCTGACAACCCATTCAATTACGAGTCCAACCATACTAGTTTCACTCAAATCCAACTCTGAATCGATGTTCAATACTCAAAAATTCACTCTATGAAACATTTAGGCTAAAACACCCAATTTCTCTTTATAATTCATAATCCAATTACCAAAACAAAGATAAAATCACGAAATAAAATCACGAGTGAGTCAAGAATGCTTACCCCAAGTCATATGGTAAATTTCCTCTCCAAAGTCACCCTAACCAAGCTACACAATCCCAAAATAAGAATAAAACAACCAACCCTATAAAATATAGCTTTTGAACATCGATTTTTGCCTTCGCAAACTAATGGCCGCTTTTTTGGAGTCGCTTTTGCAAAAAAATTCATGTTTCTGCAATCACAACTAAGCAGCTGAACCCTTGCACCTGCGGAACATTATTTGCTTCTGCGACATCGCAGGTGCGAGCTCCTCTTTGCTCCTGTGCAAGACCCCGCTTTTCCGCCAATACTCACCGCACCTGCGCCTTCGCAGATGCGAAGAAACCTCCGTTTCTGCGCCTTCTGCTCCCAGAAGCATTCCTGCCTCTACGATTCTACTGCCACTTTTGTTGCTCCGCAACTGCACCCATAGCTCTGCAGGTGCGGTCACACCAGAAGCCTAGCCATACTAGCATAGCCAAAAATTATCCAAACCAACCGAACCTCGTCCAAAACTCCTCCAAGCCACTCAGGACCCCTTACGAATATACAAAAAAGACCATAATATAATAAGAACCTACTCGAGGTCTCAAATCACACATAACAACATCAAAACGATGAATCGCACCACAAATCAAACTTAACGAACTCTTGAACTTTCAACTTCCAAAACTCGCGTCGAAACATATCAAATCAACTCATAATGAAGTCCAAAATTTTACACATAAGTCCCAAATGACATAATGAAGCTACTCCAATTCCTGACAATCCGAATCCAATATCATCAAAGTCAACTCCCGGTCAAACTTATGAACTTTCCAGACCTTCAAATTTTCAACTTTCACCAATTAGCGTTGAATCCTTTTAGAAATATCCGAATACAAATTTGGGCATACGCCCGAGTCCAAAATTATCATCCGAACATAACAGAACCATCAAAACTCCAATCCGTGGTGAAATACTAATACAAAGTTGATCAACTCTTCCACTTAAAGCTTAAATCATGAAATTCATTATTTCCAATTGATCCCGAATAACCTGAAACCAAAACTGACAATTCACACAAGTCATAATACATCATATAGAGCTACTCATGCCCTAAAACTTTCGAGCGAAGTGTAAAATCTCTAAACAACCGATCAAGTCATTACATCGGTATAGAACCCGCCCCTCCAGAGTCATGTAATAACATGTGGGTGCAGGCATACGGGTCATACATGTGCTTGGAAAGGGACTTATGTCAGGCACCATATAGTGCTGAGAGAGAGAGAGAGAGAGAGAGAGAGTTGTACTTTGTTCCAAGCACTATGAATGTGCTGAGATTATGTACACTTGATATTTAAATTGTGATTCTTTGTTGATTTGGCATGTATATCTAGCATGCAGCCATTGAGTTGTATTATTTCTCATGCTAATTGGTATTTGATATATCTATTGATGTTAAGAGATTGATATTACAGTTTGATCCTGTTAAATCATTGTCCAAGTGAATTATGTTGAAGAGTTGATGCCTTGAATGTTATATATGAAAAGCATGCCAATTTCTCATCTTATTTGTTAGAGTTGAGCCTATTATTATTTGATCTATATTTCCGTGTAAGTCATTATTCTACTGGGATTGATGTTATTGGCTGTAGAAAGTGAGCATCGGACCTTACCAAGCACATCACTACTTTCGGCTCGAGCTTACGCTTGCTAGTTATTGAGTGCATGAGGTCGGTTGTACTCATATTACACTCTGATCCTTATGTGCAGATCCAGGTGTTTCATATCATGGTAATTGCCCATAAACCAAATTCGGGTTAGTTTGGAAATTTTGGCATAGCACTGTTGTTCCGTTCGCAGGACTTGAAGTCTCTTTCCTTATTTCATGTTATTAATGTTTAGTCTTTTGAACAATATTGTATTTGAATCAGACCTTGTATTTACCTATTCTCTAGAGCTGATGTACTTGACACCAGATTTTAGGAGGGTTTATCGTTGTATCAGTATTTTTATTTCATTTAATTATATAATTCCACATGTGAGACTATTTAGTACTCTAATTGAAATTTATTTATGGATTATAATTGTTGGCTTGCCTAGCAAGCAATGTTAGGCGTCATCACGACTTCAGTGGAATTTGGGTCATGACATTAATTCTTTAGTGTATTTATGTGCTGACGGAGCAAGAGTCATTCGTCATGTTTGATTACGCATCGGGGAATAGAACAAAATGGTTGACTCAAGAATAGTTCTGGTGGGTTCAAGTTCCATGATGGTATGCTTAAAGATTTACCAGATTCATTATGCGACTAAGGATTTGAGATTTGTATTGGATTATTGCGTAGGCTTGGAGTGCTTATGTATCTTCATTTATTCTACAGTGCAATACTGGAGAGATGAAAGGAACAACTTCTAATTCATTGAAGGTCTCTTTAGAGCAAACACTTCGGCTTAAGGTACTTTTGGGTGCATAAAAGGGAGCAATGTGGCTTACAGATCTTAGGATGACACAGTTTCCTGTTGGGGTTCACTTGGGATGAGCATTGGTGAAAGACAACATTATTTTGGGAAAGAAAAGTGATGTCTTGGAGGCAGGTCAAGAGTAATTTTAGAAATTTGGATCAGTATAGCAGGTACTCTTGCGGTAGGACTTTTGGGTTTGGCAAATTGTGTGACTTGGTTGGCTTGGAAAGACTAAGTTTCAATGGTTAATTGTTGTGTTATGATTTACAAGAGCTCGGGGACTATCCTACTTGTGACTTGGAGTAGATAAAGGGATTCTTGTACTTGGATATGACCTCATGATGGATATGGGAAGTCGTGCAATATTTGGGTTGCTTTGTGAGGTTGCGTTTCATCTTCGAGTAGAAGGTTTGAGGTAAAAGATAACCCAAATGATTCAAGTTTCTTAAGAAGCATACTAGTACGAATTTCAGTATCACCGAGAATGCTTACAAATGTGTTGTAGAGGATGCTTACAAATGGAGTCTATGGATAATTCAACTAAGCGCTACAGCATTTGTATGATAGTTAGTTGGTGAGTTTCAGATTTTAGTTGCCGACATGGAGGAATAGATGAAAACACATGTTTCGAGATACTTGCGAGTGCAATTTCAAAGTAGTGTTTGAATAAGCATGTTCACAATGGTAAGAGATCTAGTACATTTGAGGTATAGAGAATGAATGTCTAGAGGTGGGACTATCTCTTTGTTTGTGGTCAGTAGAAGTGTGTAATAGTTAGGTAGCTTGTTATGCATTCTATATAGGAGATTTGAGGAAATTATGCTTGATCAAACTTTCAATTCATGGTATTTGATATGTTTTAATCTTCGTATATATCGCAAGATCATCCTTCTCATAGGGCTTTGTTTGAGTATGGTTCAAGAGGTTATTGACATTATTTCTGTGTGTTAAGATGACGAACAAGTTAAGTAAGGACTATAAAGGATCAAGGATTTGTGTATTTAATGTCTTGGGTTTCATGAGGTTGTAGTTGATCATGAGTTGGGTAGTTGGTAATTGGATTGATAATGGGTTGCAAGTATATGTTCACAGTTGAGGTTGGTAGTTTATAGGTTTCATGTGTGTCCATGAGTGGAGGTTGAAATGGGTCCTTATTAGCTTATAGAAGGCTTAGTACTACTTCAAAAGAAGGTGGGATTAGTTTAGGTGTCTATATATAGAGCAGCTGAGGATGTGCATTCCATGGGGGGCCAGATTTGCATGTACAAGCAAGGTTTCATATGGTTGTGGCATCTGAAAAGGTTACAGTTATATGGTATAATTTTTACCATCGAATTTGATATGTTAATAGCTCACTATGTGATTATGGCAGTTATGCCAGGTGGTTTGGGTATACGAGTTAAGTTTCATTGAGTTTTATTAATGGTTGCACAACAAACAAGTGGATAAAGATGTATAGCTACTCATGGACTTGTAGATATGGAACACCACAGACTTGGGGAGTCGTTGGCTGATGAGTTACTTTCTCAAAGAGTTTCCACAGTCAGGTTATTACTTATATGGAGCAAACCATGTCGTTTGAGCTTCCATATGGAATTTGGTATGACTTTTAGGTCGAGCATCTTGTACTACATGAGATGAAGCTTATGGACTTGGAATTAGCATGATCAGATTTCGATACGGAATATTTGGAAGAAGAATGCTTGTAGGAAGCCTAATACATGCAATGATTCTTACTAGACGAGAGAAATCTATGACTTATCGATATGATGGGTGATTATGAGATTATACAACTTTCTTTCATCATTAGTAGGGTTGCAAAGGCTTGGAACAAGTTTATTTGAGATGAGGTATTTTACCGATATCGGGTTTAGTAATGAGCAATTATTGCAGTCAGAAGATGTTGCTATGGGTATATGAGTTATGGGATAAATCTTGTGGTTTCATCTTGGAAGTAATTTTATGTCTTGGTACAATTTTTTGCAGTTGATTGTAAGGGCTAGACCAGTCATTTTAAGTTTCAACACTTTATTTGGGGTTTTGAGACTTTGAGTAGCTTCAAATTAGGCATTATGACTTGCTTGTAAAGCCGGTTTTGATATTTAAGGGGTTCGATGTTTATTTTGAAGAATAATTCTCAAATCGGAAGCTTTATATTGAAAAAGTTGACTGAGGTTTGACTTGGATTTAAGGATCTCGGATTCTTGTTTTGATGGTTCCAACATGTTCTTATGGTGATTTTGAACTTGAGCGTATGTTCTTATTTGGATTTGGAGGTTCTAGGTTGATTTGGCTCTATTTGTCAAAAGTTGAAAGTTTGAAGGTTTGGAGAGTTCTTAAGTTTGACTGGGAGTTGACTTTGAGGGTGTCAAGTGCAGATTGTTGTTTCCGGACTTGGAATAGGTTTGTCATGTCATTTGGGACTTGTGTGCAAAATTCGATGATATTCCGAGTTGGTTTGATATGAATCAGACGCTTAGTTTGAAGTTGGAAGTTTATCAACTTATGAAAGCAATATTGATCAACGATTCTTGGTTTTGATGTTAATTATGGTGTGTGAAGCCTTTGGATAAGTTTCGATAATGTATTTGGACTTGTTGGTATGACTGGACGGGGTGCGCGGGGCTCGGGTGAGTTTAGGGGTGGTTTCGGATCAATTTTGGACCACTTTGTGATTGTTGATGTTCTGGTGTTCTGATGTTCTTCGCGTTCGCGGCCATAGGGTCGCGTTCGCATAGAGTAATTTTCACCACTAGTAATTTGTTCTTCGCATTTGACATTATATCCTCGCATTCATAGAGCAGTGTGGATGTTGACTAGTACATTCATGAAGTGTTGGAGAAGGCTAGTTAGCAGCCTTTTGTGTTCGTGCACTAAGGAGGCTAGTTGTTCTTCTCGTTCACGTGATGAGTGTCACGTTCGCCATGAAGGCCTTAGGTGATGGGTTATTTTGTTCTTGGAAAACGCGGGGCTGAGGTCGCGTTCGCGTGGTACACTGGTGTGCAAACAATTTGATTTGTCCTTTTCGGACTTTGAGTTAATTTTATCATATTTTGAGATTGGGATCCTGGATTAAGGCAATTATTTAGGCAATTTTCACCCACATGGATTAGGCAACTATTCTTGAATTGGATTTGATTATTATTCATGATTCTATCTTGATTTTTGGCATTTGATTGGTGAATCTAAGAGGAAAGAATTAGGAGTTTTGGAAAAACTTTTCAAAAGCGAAAAATAGAGTTTTGAACCCTAATTCGGAGTTGGTTTTGGATGAAACTTTTGTATCTCGTATCGGAATGGGCTTCAGGATATGTGAGGTTTTTCGAGTTCCGAGGTGCGGGCTTGATTTGACTTTTTGGTTGACTTTGTGTATTTGTATAAAGGTCAAATCTTTATGGATTGGTATGACTTCCTGTGGCATTGTTGACTTCTTTGGATTATGTTTGGCTTGGATTTATGTAATTGGAGGGATATATCGAGGTTTTGACGCGATTCGCGGTTGAACACTAGCCCAGATGAGGTAAGTATCCTTCCTAAGCTTGGCTTGAGAGTAATTTGACCCTTGGCTATGATATTCATTATATGTTGGGGGTGACGTATATGCGAGGTGTCAAGCTTTTATGCATGCACCGTGGTTATTCATGATTGGGGTAGAATCTTAGGCTATTATATGCCTTGTTTCGCTATCATGCTTCTTTGATATCATGTTTTCTCTATTGTATGACTACATGAGTTATTTTTCATGTTAGAAATCATGTCTAGGCTATTAGCTTAATTGTTGGAGACATGATAGGGCCATTTTTTCCATGTTGAGCTATTTCCTTAGTCGTAGTCATATTGTTCAGTCATGATATTATATCTGCATCTTACAACTCTGTGTATGTGTACTTTTGGTATGTTATCTCGCATGTTGATTGTATCATTTTACGTGACAAGAGTCTGAGTTGAATTTCAATATGTTGTGATATTTCGTGTGGTATATTGAGATATGTTACTGTGAGATTTGGCATATGGAGACTTGAGTGGATAGATGACTGATCTTGGGTTATAGAGCCATGTTGGTATTGATATTGAGGTGACACTTGCATCAGACCCCAAGATGGGTTGAGTGACATAAGTGCTAGGCCCCATAATGGGGTAGACGATATTGATAATTGACTTTCCCCACTGCGCTTGGGTAAGGACCTGCCGCTCCAAAGTGAGATATTAACCATTGGCATAGGCACAAGGTCATATATATGTGACGAGATAAGGGACTTGTGTCGGACACCCGTACAGTTATGAGTGTGTCTATGTATGTGTGTATGAGGGTCCACAAGCTTTGAGCCACGCAACGGGAGTGTACTTAAAGTATGATTGAGGGTTACATTCTACCAGACACTATGAATGTGTTGAGATTATGTGTAGTTGATATTTAAATTATGGTTCTTTGTTTATTTGGCATGTGTAACTGACATGCAGCCATAGAGCTTTATTATCCCCCATGCTAATTGGCAATTAATGACTCTACTTGATGTTTAGATCTTGATATCACAGTTGTATCTTGATAAATACTTGTGTAAGTAAATTCTATGGAAGTTGATGCCTTGACTGTTATATCTGAAAAGCATCTTTATTTCTCCTCCTATTGTGTTAAGTTGAGCATGTTATTATTTGAGCTGTTTTCTTTTATATGCTATTACTCTGCTGTTATTGTTATTGTTCGCCGGGGAGATTGAGCATCAGGCCCTTGCCTAGCTCTTTACTGCTTTTAGCCCAAGGTTAGACTTGGAACTTACTGAGAAAATAGGGTTGGTTGTACTCATACTACACTTTGCACTTCGTGTGCAGATCTAGGTACTGCTGATCATGGTAGTTACCGGTGAGCCGATCCGGATTAGTGGGTGTCTCGAGGTAGAACCGCTATTCTATCCGTAGGACTTGAAGTCCCTTTCTGTATTTCATGATATCATTTTTAGTCTCTCGAACAGTATCGTATTTGACTGAAAGCTTGTATTTACTTATTTTATAGAGCTCATGCAATCGATGACACCAAATCATGGGATGGTTTTAGTGTATTGTTGTTATTGGCTTCACTTGTTCATGATTATTCCACTTATGAGACTATCCAATACTGTTATTTAAGTATGTTTATGCTTATTGATTAATTGCTTGCCTAGCAAATGGTTTTAGGCGTCGTCAAGGCTCCGGTGGGATATTGGGTCATGACAAGTTGGTATAAGAGCACTAGGTTCATAGGTATCACGAGACATGAGCATGCATGTGTAGAGTCTTGTAGATCGGTATGGAGACGTTTATACTCATCTTCGTAGTATTAGATGTTGCATGTCCGATCGCGCAGCATGTACTGGATGAGAGAAAGTTATTGGACCTTGAATCGGTGCGATCAGATTTGTATAATGTATGTTGGAAAAAGAATGTCACTAACCAACTTAGAATTCGGCATTGATTCTTGTTGAGAAGGAGAACTCAATGAACCATAAATTTGACGCGTGGCTATGATTCTACACGTCTTTTAATCATTTACAGCATTGCGAGGTTTGGAACAAGGTTTTATGTGTCATGAGGTATATTAGTGGCACCAGATTTGGTATGAGTATCTATGGTTATATGAGTAATGCGGCACATCGTGTTGTTATATCTTCGGAGTATGCTTCTACTTTGATACAACTTGTTAAGATTGATACAATGTATATATATAAACATCGGATCCTAGAGGGAACTCCCGACGTTAGGATTTGGTTCTAAAGATTGCTAGTTAAGGTTGAAGGAAACAATTTTAGCCCAAATTGTGTAACGGCCTTATGTGGTTGGAGATGACTTGAGAATGCCCAGAGGAAAGTGTATGATGAGTTATGCGGTTATTTAGTAGCTTTGGAACAACTCTTGGCACGTTTGAGGACGAATATATGTTTAAGTGGGGGAGAAAGTAATGACCCGACCGATCATTTTGAGTTTCAGCACTTTGTTCAGGGGTTTGAGACCTTGTGTAGCTTCACATTCTGCGTTTTGACTTGTGTGTATAGTTGGTATTGATTTTCGGGGGCTTTAGATTTGATTTGAAAGAATAATTCTCAATTCGAAAGCATTAAATTGGAAGTGTTGACCAAGGTTTTACTTTTGAGTAAATAATCTCGTATTAGTGTTTTGATGACTCTAATAGGTTTGTATGGTGATTTTAGACATGGGCGTATGTTCTGATTGGGTTTGGAGGTTCTCGGTTGATTGGCTCTATTTGTCGAAAGTTAGAAATTTCAAGGTTTGGAGAGTTCATAAGTTTGACTGGGAGTTTACTTTGAGGCTATCGGGTTTGGATTGTCATTTGGGGACTTGGAATAGGTTTGTTACGTCAATTGAGACTTATGTGCGGAATTCGGTGGCATTCTGAGTTGGTCTGATAGGAATTGGATGCTTTATTTGAAGCTGGAAGTTTATGAACTTAAGAGATCGATTTCGATCGACGATTCCTAGTTTTGATGTTAATTACGGTGTTTTTAGTCTTTGAATAAGTTTGGATAATATATTTAGAACTGTTGGTATGATTAGACGAGGACCCATGGGGCTCGGGTGAGTTCCTGGGTGGTTTTGGATCCTTTCTGAATCACTTTGTGATTGCTGATGTTCTGATGTTCTTCGCGTTGGTCGCCATAGGGTCGCATTCGAATTGAGTAATTTTGGCCACTGGTAATTTGTTTTTCGCATTTGCGACTACAACCTCGCGTTCACGGAGCAGTGTTGATGTTAGCTAGTGGGTTCGCGTTGGTAGCTTCTCATTAGTGAATTGATGGAGAAGGTCGGTCAGCCTTTCGTGTTCGCGCTTGATCTCTCGCGTTAGCACAGTTGGGAGTCCTGTTGGCCTTCATTTTCGCGTGATGAATTTCATGTTCGCAACAAAGACTTTAGGTGCTGGATTATTTTTTTCTTGGCAAACGGGGGTCTGAGGTCGTGTTCATGCAGTACACTGTTGGATAGACTATATGAGCTGTCATTTTTTGGACTTTGAGCTCATTTTATTACATTTTGAGATTGGGAGCTCGGAATAAGTTAATTCTTTAGGCGATTTTCACTTACTTGGATTGGCTAATTGTTCGATCTGATTATTATTCATGATTCTATCTTGATTTTTAGCATTTGATTGGTGAATGTAAGAGTAAAGAATTGGGGGTTTTGGCAGAACTTTTCTAAAATGAATGATGGAGATTTGAACCCCGATTTAGAGTCGGTTCGGATAAAACATGTATATTTGTACTCGTACTAAAATGGATGTTTGGGATTTGTGAGTTTTGTCGGGTTTTGAAGTGTTGACCCGGGTTGACTTTTTGGTTTATTTTGTGTATTTGTATAAAGGTCAAAGCTTTATGGATTGAGATCGTTTCGATGGCATTGTTGACTTCTTTGGATGATGTTTGGCTTGGATTTGCGCAATTGGAGGGCTAGATTGAGGTTTTGAAGTAATTTGAGGTTGAAAACTAGCCCGGATGAGAAAAGTATCTTGCCTAAGCTTGCTTTGAGGGTAATTTTCCCATTGGCAATGATGTTTGTTATATGTTAGGGGTGATGTATGTGTGAGGTGATGAGCGTATATGTAAGCACCATAGTTATTCATGATCCGGATAGAATCTTAGGCTATTAAATGCCTTGTTTTGCTATCGTACTTCTTTGTTATCATGTTTTCTCCATTGTAAGACTACGTGTGTCTTTTTCATACTAAAAATCATGTCTAGGCTATCTGCTTATTTGTTTGATACATTATATGGCTATTTTTGCTATGTTGAGCTATTTGCTTAGCCATAGTCATACTGTTCAGCCATGATATTATATCTGTGTTATAACTCTCTCTTTGTGCACTTTTGGTATGTGATCTCAAATGTTATTAGTGACCTTGTACGCGACACGAGTTTGAGTTATTTTCTTTCATAGCCTATTATTCTATTGTTAATGGTATTGTTATTGTTATTGTCGATTGTGGAGAGTGAGCATCGAACCTTGCCAAGAACGTCATTAATTTCAGCTCGAGTTTAGGCTTGCTACTTATTAAGTACACGGGGTCAGTGTTACTCATACAACACTTTGCACTTACTGTGCATATCTAGGTGTTGTTGATCATGGTAGTTGCCCATGAGCCAGATTCGGATTAGTAGGAGATCTCGAGGTAGAAATGTTGTTCCGTTCGCATGACTTGAAGTTCCTTTCCTTATTTCATGCTAACATGGTTTAGTCTGTCGAACAATATTGTATTTGACTGAGACCTTATATTCACCTATTAGCGTATTGTTGTTATTGGCTTCACTTATTTATGATTATTCTGCTAATGGGACTATTCAATACTATTATTTGAGTTTGTTTCTGCTTACTGATTGATGGCTTGCCTAGCAAGTGGTGGGTCAGGCGTCGCCACGGTTACAGTATGATTTATGGTTGTGATATTGATATATTGAACATATACAAGAATAAAAATTTTCAAATAAGGTTCTGGATATTGAAGTTGGGCTTGAAGTCTTGTGAGATAAGGTTCAAGATAAATCTTCAGTCAGGATGTATTAACAGATGTATATTGAGAGGGCTGGCATGCGATCGCCCACAGAAATGTGTATGGTGATATATGGATTTTGACGGTTGTGGAATGAGCCTTGGCACGTTCGAGGACGAACATATATTTATGTGGTGGAGAATGTAATGACCCAATCAGTTATTTTGAGTTCTAGATTTTCATTTTGTGATGTAAGACCTCGAGTAAGTTCATTTTATGTTTATTACTTGCGCAAATGGTTGATTCAGATTTCTTAGAGGTTAGGGAGTATTTTGGAAGATAATTTCTTAATTGGATGCTTTAAGTTGAAAAAGTTAATCAAAGTTTGATTTTTAGATAAACAGAATCATTATCAAGTTTTGATAGTTCTGGTAGGTTCTTATAATGATTTTATACTTGTACGTATGTTTGGATTAAAATTTGAATATTCCTAGAATGATTTAACACCATTTGTTGAAAATTGACAATTTGAAGAACTTAAGAGTTCATAAGTTTGACCAAGTGTTCACATTGATGTTACTGGACTCCAATTGGTGTTCCAAGACTTTGGATAGGTCCATATGGCTGTATTGAATTTGTTTGCAAAGTTTGAAAGTAATCCGAAGTGTCTAAGTGCGATTCAGAGACTCTTTTGAAAGAACAAAAATTTTAGAACTTAAGAGAAACTCTATTCGGTTTAAACCTCGATTATTTATTGTGATATTCCCATGGGGGTTTTGACCTTTGGACAAGTCCATATAGGTATTTTTACTTATAGGAATTATTGGATGAAGTACCAAAGGGCTCGAGAGAGTTTCGGCGTATTTAGGCAAGTTCCGAAAGAATTGAGTTGATGAAACAAAGTTTTTTGTAGATGACCTAATCTCGGAAGAGCATATCTCCCAATCCATAATGCATTTTGGGATAAGATTTTTATCAGATTATTGTACTTTTAGTCTAGTTTCTAATAGTTCAAACTGTTCGTCATAAAGATGTTTCGGATAAGCTTTTTATTAGATTGTGGTACTCTGAGTCTAGTTTCTGGTAGTTCAATCCGTTCATCGTTTAGACTTTTGTACGGGAGTATAGCCATTTTACTGAATTGTGTTAGTACAATCTTGAATGCTAGATCATTCTATGATAGATCTGTAGCCTACATTCCATTTTTGCGACTCGCATACCTGTTCTGCGGGCACCTAGGCACATTTTTTATTGCAATTTTCCGAAGCTATTTATGATCAAATTTTATAATTTTTATTTTTTTTTCAAACTTTTGGAGTTCACGTTGAGAGTTTTGAGGCTAGGGTTTTACCTACAAGCTTGGGGGAAGTAATTCTAACCTAAATTCATTGAGCTTTGAATATCCAAATGGACTCCAAATGAAAATCTAAGTACATATTTGTACTCGTGGAGGAATTGGTTGCCAAAATTTAGTATTAGTCTCGAATTTTGACCAAGTGGGCCTGTTTTGACTTTTTAATATTTCTTCAAACATCAAAGTTTATTGATTGGGATCATTTCCCTTTGTAATGTTAGACTTTTGTGAATGATGTTTGGCTAGGTTTGGAGTATTGGATGTCAAGAATGAGGAAAAGACACGATTTGGGATTGAAGACTAGCTCGGATAAAGAAATATCTTGCTTATTCTCTACTTGAGGGAACTTAATTCTAAGAATAAAATTATTTGCTACATTCTCAGTGCTTTGGGGGTAACGTATATGCGAGGTAATGAGCGTCTATGTAGATATAGAGGTTATACCATATTTTGCTTAGATTCTAGGTTTTTGTTTGCTTTGATTAGGTGTGTATTCATCGTAACTTATTCCCTAGTTAATTTTATGACTATGTGGAAAAATTATTCATGCATAGAAATTATATTTTAACTTATGACATCTCAGTTAAGCCCGATGAGAAATTCTTGAGATTTGTTGATATACTTGATTTGGCCGTAGTCACTCATTATATTATGAACATACATCATCACTTGTTATTCTTGTAATATGCCTTAAAATGTTGTATGACCACTTGAGTTTCATATTTCATGTTAGAAATCATGTTTGGATTTTTTGATTTTTAATTGGACATAATAATTATTTGGAGAATGAATTACGTATTGGAGTTACAATCATACGTTACATACATGCATATATCATGCATAGAGATCATCTCTTTTTCATATGCGTACATCCATGCATACGATTCAATTATATGGCCCAAGATTTTAGCATATGAATTGTCCGTGCAGTTGAGATGATTATACCACGAGGTTTCTGTTGTGCAGTATTAGGATATTGGTATTATTATGACATGTGTTTGCTACCGTGCATATTGTTATGATATTTATATTAATATGACACGATGGGTTTCCATGACGATGGGTTCCTTAATTGACGCTTGATTATGGATTCATCCCTCCAGAGTTAGGTCATTGTCCATGTTAACTTGGGCTCTGTGTGCATAGACACGTGGAATAGTGCTTGGTACTTGACACATGGATGGTTTTAGGCACATGGATGATGTGTTGGGTGTGTATGTTCATGAATATTTATATATCTTCATGCATATCATCTACATTTGTCATATTGCACATTTCTTAGATGCATGAAATTTATTGGTTCTTACATGCATGAGATTTATTGGCAAAGTTGGGTATACGGACCTTGTTCCAAGTTCTGATGAGGTATTGTCACGTGTATTGAAAACTTTGATTTTATGGTGGGTGCATGGATTTGCATGGTCGTATTGACAAATTTAGACTTGTGTTAGAACATGTATGAATATCGGGGTATAATGAAATGCTGAGCCTTGAGCATGTATTGACATACTAGACTCGTGTAAAATAATTCACAAATAGCATTGATATATATACATTCGAGCATTTTCACACAACCCAAACTTGTTAGTGAATTGTTGGACACTTGGAGAGTGTTAGATTTGATGTATATATTTTTTATCATGCATTAACACTTCGACTCATGTTGCAGTATTCTTATAAATACTATTTGAAAATTGTCTAGAAAATGACCTTTATTATGCATAGCCATGTAAAAGTACTTGAGTTAGATATTTTTGGTGCAAATCGTATTGATACGCAGATTTGGTGCAATGGTACATGCTTTGATTTGGTTATTTGAAAAACATGATTACCGCCTTCTTCTCAAATTGTGCACCTTATTATTGATATATGTTGTTTTATGATTGTTTCCTTGGATACCTATCTATATTATATATGTTATTGAACTGCACGCGTTATATACTTAATATCTTTTGGACTAAACGTCGACACTATTTTGTTGAGTTTAATCTTGATACTTAATGAGTACATGGAGTCAGTCATACTTATATTAGACTTCGGCACCTCGCCTGCAGATCTTGGAGCTGAGTTGTTGTGGATGACGAAGGCTAATCTTGAAGATGTACCAACATCCAAGTGCAAGGTACTCCTTTGTTCATGGTAGTCTAGTGATACGCTCAAATTACACTTTAACAAATAGTGTAAGCGGTCGATGTCAAATATAATAACCCAACAAGGTTGGGGTCGAATCCCACAGGGAATAGGTGTGAAGAGTTTACTTGATTAGTGTGTTACTCAACTAAAGTCGTAATTCTATCCAGTTAACCAGAACAAGAATATGAATTGAGTTTGGTCTTAAATAAAGTCTAATTTCAACGTTGAGAATGTAAACAATTTGATTAAAGAAATCAAGGTTGTGTTCCCATTAATGAAATGTAATGCTATCGATGTCAATATGATATATTTCTAACGGATGATTCTTTTTGATATGCAAATGATGTCTAAGTGACTACCCATTATTTTCCAATAGTTAGGTAGTATTTCCTCTTTATGATTTTTCCAAATATAAAAGAGTTGTGATTAAGAACAATTAATTTATGTCAAATAAAACCCACTTATTCCTAAGCGATTTTATTAAACAAGGTTTAAAGCCTTGACTCCTTGATATTTACTTCTACCAAATTCTACCCCGCTTTCCCAAGCAAAGATAGAATTTAATGGCGCTTGTTAATGTTTGCAACCACCAACAATAATTGAAGAATGAGAAGTAAATAAATATCAACCAACCGTTAAATATATATTCAATGTTAAACATCCAATAACATCACACCCATTTAGGGTCCACAACCGTAGTGTTTAAAATTAGCTACTCATACTAAAATCTAAAAACAAGAGAATATTAATTGTCATAAAGCTTACAAGGTGAAAGATTCTTGACCCAAAAGCTTCCAAAAGAAAGGAATATTCAAGCCTTGTACTTTAGCTTCAAAGTCTGACAAGATAGCCCCTACAAAACCCTAATAGACCTATTTATAGAGGCCCAAAACTCGATACAAAATTCGGACCAATCTGCCCTGAAGTTGAATATGCAACCGCATTTCTGTCGCATAATAGAAATGTGGTCCGCATTTTTGACATGTCTATCGCAGATTGTAACCCCAGTTTCGCCTTCACCGCATTCATGGTTTGCGGTCTGTATTGTAGACATGCGACCGCATCTTGCATCGCATTTTCTTCCTCCAGTAGACTTCATGCTTGGTTTGCAGTTGCTTCTATGGCTCGCAAACACGTTATGCGATCCCAGAAGCGACCGCATTTTTGACATTGAACTTTGCCCAGGATCCTATTTTGGTCTACGATCTCTGTGTGCAATCTGCGGCTCGCAGACAAGTTATGCAATCGCAGATGAGGCCGCATTCTTGACGTTGAACTTTGCCCAGAAGTCTGTCTTAATCTGCGATCTTGGTGTGAAGTATGCGGCTCGCATGTGATATTTGCGATACCATATCCACCTATGCGATGCTTTTCTGCTCTTTTCTTGTCTTTTTGTGGCTTTTTGAACTCTTTTCCATGCTCTTAGGTCCTTGCATCTCATACACTGTAAAAAAATATTAAAATTACATAAGTACCTAGGGGAATCGCATTTAAAACAGGTTAAAATCTAAGCAATTAGTATCAGAATGTGCCGAAATTCTCCGGCACATCAACACCCCCAACTTAAACTCTTGCTTGTCCTCAAGCAACAAAGATGACACTATCCTATTCTAGACTCCATTTACCAGACATGAAACACTAGTGACCATGGACAGTGTTTGTTGTTAGTGTTTCAAGCATGCATCTTCAAATGCTTTACCCTTCCTGAATCATCGATATATTCAAGGAAAACTAATCAACTTGTGAACTTTGAACCTCAGACAACGTGACTAAATGCTACCTTCAGCTGAGTGCACTTACGTTTTACTCAAAAACTCAACTTCTGTTCAACCTCGAAGTTCGTGTGCCCTCAGTAGAAAGAAAGTCCCAAAATCACAATATTTATAATGACAACAACAAGGGACTAATTCACAAATACATTCACTCTCAGAAAAGGATTTCAAGTGTTACCACATACCATAACATAGGCTTGCCCTTATTTTAATTCGTTGCTTACTTCTAAGAACGCTCGGTTGGAGATCCTATAAGGACTTTTTTAGGCTTGTAATGTAGGTTTAGGGAAGGGTCGGATAAGTATTTAGATATAAGTGACTACATCCTCCTTGAACACTAATCATATTTTCTTTTCTTTTTGCACTTTGTTTCTTTTCAAACCCCATAGCCGCATTGGCATCTAGTTCCCAATATGGAACCACCTTAAATACCTCTCTAATTTTCTTCAAAGCTCCATAATTATAAATATACACATATATCTATTTTTCTTTTCTTTTCTTTTTTTCTTTTTTTTTTTTTTTTGGAGCTTGCATAATTTCATATGAGCACTTTGAGGTATATGCTCCTATCCTCAATGTACAACCTTACCCATTTCCATTTTGACACCACACCCCCAACTTAGGCTTTTAGCCTAATTCTCAATATTCAAGGAGGAACGGGTTCAAAAGAGGTAATTATTTTACAAAAGGGAAAGGTTTGTAGTGAGGTGGCCAAAGAAAAGGTTAAAGGCTCGAATAGGGCACTAGTGATATTATTTATGCAATGGTAGGCTTGAAAGGCTAAAGAGGTTTCACAAATAAAATAAAGAATGCCTAAGATTATCTCTCCAACTAAGTGTAATAATTATAAGCGTCGAAAAACCAACCGGGCAAGTTCTAGATGGCAGAAGCAAACACAATAATTATCTCCACAAAGAACTCACACACATGGCACACAAACTGTTTGGTTCACATAGTTTAAAGCCCTGGAGTCAACATTTGGCAACTTAAAGCTTTCATCATATGTACATACATAACTCTAGGTAGATATAGAGTCACAGAGCGAGCCTCAAGTTCACACAGTTGATCTTTTGAAAGGGTATGAGCTATGTACAGACACACATGCTTGAGACTAGACAATTACACCATCCCGGTCAACATGTTTCATTTTACTGTCCTGGCTCTACTATTACACCATTGAAAAATAACCCGGCAAAGAAAAAACAAGGGGAATTTATTTCTAATTACTAAAGATGGAAAAAAATTATATACAGAATTCACAAATATATACTACAGTTGCTAATTTCGGAAAAATAAAATAATACAGGCAAGGCTACCACCCCCAACCAAAAGCATGCATTGTCCCCGATGCATATGAATATAAAGTAGAGTTAAAGGGGCTCCTTGGGGCGCACTAAGCGCTATAGGAGTCGGTAGCCGGCTGACCCTCTGCTGCTGAAGGAGGGATTTCTGGCTGGTTGGGAACTAGAGTTGGGGCCTTTGAGCTGCTAGCCTCGCCCGCTGATGGTTGAGTGGCCGATGGGTCTGCAGGGGCGGCCAAATCTTCTAGCAAATGTTGTATGGACCTCTGAATGTTTGCTTCCTCCTCATCCTCTACAGTAGGAGCAGCAATCTGCTTGCCCTTCTCTTGAGGGCCATCATCCTCCAAGGACCATGACTCCTCCTCATCTGCCTCTTCGCCTTTTAACTCTGAAGTCTCCTCGTCATGAATATCAAGAGGTACAGGAGGAGCTGGAGGTTGGGACATCCTGGCAATCTGAGGTGCAATGTTTGGTATCAAAGTTGTGAAATCCAGGCCCAAGTCTGGTGCGACGCAACCTCCTCCCGTAGCTGAGGCAAACCCCTGACCTCACCACGCTCTATCTTTTCAACCCTTAACTCAAGCTTGTGCAAGCGATCCCCAAACAGTGTTTGTTGTTGTTGGACAATTGTCACGGAAGTTTGTATAGGAGTCAGGGCTTGTTTGATGAGGTAGGGAAAGGTCTTCAATAGCTGCTCTACTTTGGTATTGGCATGCTGGGCAATGAGACCAAGCCTCGAGAGGGTTGGCAGTGCAGACGAAGGCTGACTAGTGGTGGACTGAGAGGCAGGCTCTGAAGCAGACGTGGATGCCTCTGGAACCTGAGGAGGCACAGGAGTCTAGGAGTCGGGGTCCAGAATTGGAGTCTCTAGTGGGGCAGCAGCATCACTAATACCTGTGATGTCTATGTCCCTCGTTTCCTTCCCGTCTTGTCAGATTGTTGCATGAGAGGAACGTTCACAGCTTTACAGAGGGTTGTGATCAAGCACAAAAATGGAAGCGAGGTAGCACGCTGCGTTGCCCGGATACCGATCTCTTGGAAGATCAGAGTCCCCACATCAATCTTGATACCGGCCATGATACATGCAATCAGGAGAGCTTTCTCAATGCTTATATTAGTTTCGTTCCGGGACGGTATCAAATGGGAGGTGACAAAGCTAAGCCAGAATCGACCCTCCCTTGTGAGATCCTACTTATATATCTTATTTCCAGGATTAATTCAAGCAGGGATACCCTTTGCAATCACCGACGCAATCCACCCACGCTCATTTTCCTTGTTTGCAGACTTGGCATCGTACTCAGCTGTGCCTGTTTGCCAGTCGGGGAAATATACTTCATTAATCTCCTCACTGTTGCAAAACACATTCTTTCCCCGAACAAGTACGGTGCCAGTAAAAACTCTATTGCGTTTGTGGTGTGCCGTCCTAGAGGCTCCATAAGACGCATAGAATTCCCGGACCAGTGACTCATTATACTCCTTAGGGGCCTCAGTAAAGCACTCCCATTTTCTTTCTTTTATATTGTCGAGGATGTGGGGGTACTGTTCTTGGAGCCCATTCAAGCTCAACTGCTTCTCACCCAGGATTTTTCTTTTGGTGAGTCTTTCTCTATATAGTTCCCTGGAGCCTTCAACCCCAAATTGGAGATGAAAGTCATCTCCGTGTTTCCTTCTAACCTCAGCCTCTAGATTGACTGAGGGCAAGAGTTCCTCCTCACCAGACTGGGAGGTGCTTGGCACATTGGGTTCCGTTCGTACACGTTTTGCCAATGATGTGTGACGACCGGAAGGTGCCCTTTTCTTAGCTGCATGCTTTTGAGGAGCCATATCTGTATAAGGGTGAAATGTGAGCGACATTGTAACACAGTGAAAATAAAACAGAAGAAATCAACGAAAAAGCAAACAAATGCGACATGGTTTGCGGTCGCATAACCACTATGCGAACCGCAAACTTGTCGCAATCTTGACTGTGTAGTATTGGACCTCAGTCTTTGATGGATTATGCGATCGCATAACCATTATGCGAATCGCATAACCATGGTAGAATTTACTTGCACATACACAAAACAAAAGAACAAAATGCGATCGCAAAGTCCACCGCAAAGTGGGAAATGCGATTGCAAAACAAACGCAGATAGCAAGGTTTTAACTAGGTGTTCTGTTTCAGTTTGCGGTGCCTTTGTGGTTCGAAAATTAATTATGCGATCGCAAATGGCACAACATTTTTTCATCTTCTTCAGGAGACTAGGGTTTAAGGATGCGGCCAAAATGCGAACCACATTCTGATTTTGCGGGCCGCAAATGCCTTCGTTCTTACGATTCAGTTCATCCCCCCAATAATGGTAGTCCTAGATCTCTCTACCCAGCACCCCAAAAACAACCATGATATACACAAGCAACTACGGCAAGTAACAAAATCAAAAATGCAAAACGAAAATAAAGAAGACCACAACAAAGATAGAAGTGAACTTGAGGAGATCGGGACACATACCAATGAATAAGAGTAGAAGAAGTATAGAGATTTTGAACGGGTCTTCCTCGTTGGTACAATTCGATCTCTCTTTGCCTGTAGTCTTTCCTTTTTCTCTGTTCGTTTTTCGTTTTTTTTATGTTGTTTTGGGTTGTTTTGAAGGAGTAAAGTATGAAAGAATGCTGTGACGTACCTGGAACTTTTGCGATGGGAAAGTCACAGCATAACACACTATGTGACTACATACATGTTACGCGATGGGTTCTGCTAAAGGGGTAACAATGCGAAGCACAATGCGATCGCATAATGTAAATGTGGTCCGCAAAGTGAATTACCTTGTCGCATTTTGGTCAAAAATTTTAGCCAAACTTACTGCCTCTGTTTGCGATTGAAATGCGGTCCGCATAGTGAAAATGCGACCGCATCTGTGCAGCAAACTTCACGCAGTGGTTTCTCTTCCCTTTTTAGGCATTCCTTCCTAGTATTGTGGTCTTTTGAATCCCCTGCACTCTAACACACTCTTCAAATTGCTTAAGTAAATCTATCTATGAAAAGAAAAATTAAAAATGTAAAGAACAAAAACAAAAATAAATGTTACCACACATGGGTTGCCTCCCATGAAGCGCTTGAGTTAACGTCGCGGCACGACGAAGTTGGGACTCCTTTGAAGTTACTCATTGGTCGGGCACGGACCATCTTTGAGAGCCAGCTGCTCCACCAAATGCTTTTCACCATCTGTGCCCAAGTAATGTTTAACTCTTTGGCCATTTACTTTGAAAGTTCGGAGCCCATTTTTCGAAGCTAGTTCCACAACTCGAAAGGGAGAGACATCGACTACTTTGAATGGACCAGACCATTTCGATTTGAGCTTGCCCGGAAATAACTTGAGTCTGGAGTTAAAAAGCAATACCAAGTCACCCGACTTGAACTCTCTTTTCAAAATCTTCTTATCATGGACGAACTTCATCCTCTCTTTGTACACAGCTGCACTTTCATAAGCATGGAAACAAAATTCCTCCATTTCATTAAGTTTTGTTAACCTCAAAGTTGCAGCTTCTGCCCAGTCCAAGTTCAACCTTTTTAATGCCCACATAGCCTTGTGCTCCAATTCCATGGGCAGATGGCAAGCTTTTCCAAAAACTAACCGATAAGGAGAAGCACCAATTGGTGTCTTGTACACAGTGCGGTACGCTCACAATGCGTCATCTAGCTTCCTTGACCAGTCGGTACTATTTGCATTAACAGTTTTTGCTAGAATGTTCTTTATCTCCCGGTTGGAAACCTCCACTTGACCGCTTGATTGCGGATGATAAGGTGTGGATACCTTGTGCTTGACGTCATATTTTTCAAGGAGAACTTTGAAGGCCTTGTTGCAAAAATTAGACCCCCCATCACTAAGAATGGCTCTAGGAGTGCCAAACCGAGTGAAGATGTTCTTCTTCATGAATGTGGTCATACTCCTCATGCCTCATTGTTTGGTAGGGCGATTGCTTCAACCATTTGGACACATAGTCCATAGCCACCAAAATGTACTTCATCCCGCATGAGCTTACAAAGGGACCCATGAAATCAATTCCCCAAATGTCGAAGATTTCTATCTCCATCACCGAATGCATTGGCATTTCATGCCTCTTGGAGATTGGACCTTGTCTTTGACATTGGTCACAAGCCTTGACCATTTGATTGGCATCATGGTAGATCGAAGGCCAATAGTAACCACATTCAAGAACCTTCGCCGCTGTTCGATTGCCTCCATGGTGACCCCCAACCGGCGAGTCATGGCATGCCTTTAGAATTGGCATAATCTCTTCTTCCGTAACGCACCTTCTGATAATATTATCCGCACAAACACGGAACAGGAAAGGCTCCTCCCAATAGTAGTGCCGGCAATCCCTCAAAAACTTCTTCTTTTGATATGACTCCAATCCGTCCGGAATAAGGTCACTAACTAAATAGTTGGCAATATCGGTATACCAAGGAGCAAAAGTGTTAGATAGTGCCAATTTGTGTTCATCCGGGAATGCATCGTTGATTTCAAGATCTCCCTTTGGTCTTCCTACTTCTTCAACCCTTGACAAATGATCCGCCACTAGATTTTGAGTTCCCTTGCGATCCTTGACTTCAAAGTCGAACTCTTGCAGCAACAAGACCCATCGAATCAACTGAGGCTTTGCATCCTTATTTTCCATGAGATAGCGAAGAGCTGCATGATTTGTGTACACTATCACCTTGGATCCCAACAAATAAGCCCGGAATTTCTCAAATGCATAGACAATGGCCAGAAGTTCTTGCTCAGTCACTGTGTAATTCATTTGTGCCCCATTGAGTGTTTTACTGGCATAGTAGATCGGGCGAAGAACCTTGTTGTGACGTTGGCCAAGCATTGCCCCAATGGCTACACCACTGGCGTCACACATGAGCTCGAAAGGAAGGGACCAATCGGGTGTGACAATAATAGGTGCCGTGGTGAGCCTTTGCTTCAACTCCTCAAAGGCTTTGAGGCATTTCTCATCAAACACAAATTTGGCATCCTTCTCAAGGAGTTTGCACATAGGATTTGCAATCTTGGAGAAATCCTTGATGAAGCGCCTATAGAAACCGGCATGCCCTAAGAAACTTCGAACACCCTTAACGGAAGTAGGTGGAGGAAGCTTAGAAATAATCTCTATCTTTGCCCGGTAAACCTCTATGCCATGCTTTGAAATTTTATGCCCCAAAACAGTGCCTTCATCTACCATGAAGTGACATTTCTCCCAATTGAGCACAAGGTTGGTTTCTTCACATCTCTTGAGCACTTGTCTAAGATTGTGAAGACAATGTTCAAAAGACTCACCTACCACCGATAAATCGTCCATGAAGACTTCTAGAAAATCCTCTACCATGTCAGAGAAGATGGACATCATGCATCTTTGAAAAGTAGCCGGAGCGTTGCATAAACCGAATGGCATTCGGCTAAAAGCAAACGTTCCATAGGGTCATGTGAATGTCGTCTTCTCTTGATCCTCTAATGCTATGTTGATTTGATTGTAGTCGGAATATCCATCAAGGAAACAATAGAATGACCTTCCCGCTAGTTGATCAAGCATTTGATCAATAAAAGGCATAGGGAAATGGTCCTTGCATGTGGCACTGTTGAGTTTCCGATAATCCATACACACCCTCCAGCCGGTCACCATTCTTGTTAGGATAAGCTCGTTTTTCTCATTTTCAATTACGGTCATGCCTCCCTTTTTCGGCACACATTGCACCGGTCTCACCCAAGAACTATCGGCAATGGGGTAGACTACCCCGGCATCCAACCATTTGATGATTTCTTTCTTTACCACCTCTTGCATTGACGGGTTCAACTGTCGTTGATGTTCCACACTCGGTTTGGTCCCTCTTTTCAATTGGATTTTATGCTCGCAAATTCCAGTGGGGATCCCACGAATGTCCGCAATTGTCCATCCAATGGCTTGCCTATGCTCCTTCAAGACTTCCAACAATTGTTCCACCTGCACATCATTCAACAAAGAAGAAACGATTACCAGTAAAGTATCATTTGAGCCAAGAAATTTATACCTCGAGTGCGGAGGAAGTGGTTTGAGCTCTAATTGTGGTGGCTCAATAATAGATGGCTTTGCGGGAGGTGTGGATCTATTCTCCAAGTTGAGAGAGAGCTTTGCCGGAGCATAAGAGTAAGAACCACGCCCCTCCAATGCATTTACCGACTCCATATAACCCTCCATATCCTCACCGTCAAACTTCACCAAAATAGCCGCCAATGC